>CM053399.1:134183443-134281400 GCA_028644305.1 Xerus rutilus | reverse complement strand
GATGTCTTTATGATGTATATTTACCCAGCCTTCCTAAGAAGACACAATTGTTTCAAAAAAGAAAAAAAAGTTTCTTCTGGATATATACTTCTTTGTATTACAGTGTGTTCATTTTTCAATTTAAATTAATTGTTAACTTATACACAAAAACATAAAATTATACATTTTTATGGGGTACCATGTGATGTCTCAATATAGGTATATCTTTTGTAATGTTTAAATCAGGTTAACTTACCTATTTTCTCAAACATACATCATTTCTTTCTGTTGAAAATATTCAAAATACTTTCTTCTAGCTTTCTGACATATATAGAACATCACTGGTATCTCTAATAATCCTATTGTCCAGGGCTCCTTACTCCTATCTGACAGTAACTTAGTACCCATTGGTCAACCTTTCCCTAGTATTTTCTAATTTGTACATTCCTATCTCTTTGGGTCATTTCTGAACTTCTAGAAAACATGCAATTTATATTATTTTATAAAACAATATTTTAAAGATCATTATTATAAACCAAAGGAAATTTATAAGCACAATGGAAAAAAGGAGTGCCTACTGTGTTTCAAACATTATCAAGCATTTAGACATAGAAAGTGCTCCATGAATCTCATTGATTTTCTTTTAATTGATGCCTACATTAATGACCTTCAAAAATATTTTCCAATTTTGATGATCTACTTACCTTAGAGAGTTGCATTTTATTCACACCAGACAGCTAGTGCTTAGTAACAAACATTGTACACACCATTACTTATTTATTATCTTATGTTTATTATATTATCTTATTTGACTCCCCCCAGTTTAAATTGTAAAACATTAGGATTTTCTTTATTTAGCAGAGAGGATCTAAGCTACATTTGAGTTAGAATCAGCCTCTCTATAACATATCAGTTTATGTATAGAGGTCAATGACAATAATCAGAATTTTCTGCATAGGTAGAGAGAATAGCTAAAAGTTTTTTAAAATACTGAAACTGGTTTGGAATGTATTGGTAGAGGGAGGGAAGGTAAAGTTCCCAGGAACTGAAGGATCTTTTGGCTTTGGGTAATTTCAAGATTTCATCATGACCACTCAAATAGCAGTGTGTCTGAGCAGGTGGTTCAGAGAGGGGAAATGCATATGACCCTGGAGAAGCCAGTTAGATCATTTTGGAATCCCAGGGTCTTCCATAAAATTGGATCATTAGGAAAGCCTGGGCACTCCTTGGGTAAAGCTAAGACATTAGAACAGCCATAAAATATTGACTGCTTTTTTAAAAGGAGTAGACAAAAGGACTAAAGAAAAGTTGTGAGGGTTGTCAGGGGTGTGAACAGTTCCAGATTCCTGGAGAATCTTTAACCTGGCGTAGGGAGGAGTTGATTGAGTTAAAAACTTTGGAACTGTCTTCATTCACTGTCTTATTTTCCTAAAAGAATAGATTCATGTTTAAATTCACACTTGTAAACAATAAAGAGAGCAGAGTGCTGCTGTGTGCTCTTGTGGTGCCTGCTACTCAGGAGGCTGAGAGGTAGGAGGGTCACTTGAGCCCAAGAGTTGGTGACCACATGGTGAAACCCATGTGCAAAAGAAAGAAACAGAGACAGACAGAGACAGAGGGGCGTCCACATAACTAGATCCTGTCTCAAAAAAAAAAAAAGAGAAACAGAGAAGTGGGGTGGGGAGCATGGGCCTAAGACACTTACATAGCAATCCCAGCTGGGCAAACATATTTCCATGTTAGTAGATCCACTAATAGACATTTTTTAGATACTAGCACTGGACTGGACACAAATTATTTATATCTCTTTTCTCCTTCCTGAGAGTTAGTCCATTAAAAATGATAATCCTTTTTTAAAATGTAGCTTATCAGTGTCTTTCATTTGTTGATTGTGTAGGAAGTGTGTGGACCAGGGATTGATGTGTGATATGTTGTGATCTTTGCAGTGATCCCCTGAGGTAGATAATGATTTCAGTTTTGAAGATCAGAATGCAAGGCTCCAAGAGATCAGAGATCCTTGTAATTCTGTACAAGGCCACATAACTATGAGAGACAGAGCCAGGATCCACTACAGCATGCGAGACACACACATACACACACACACACACACACACACACACACGCACGCACAGTGGAGGGAACTTGAGCAAAGTGGTGGAAGTGGTTAAATAAAACCTTTGAGTATAGAGTAATTTGACCTAGGTGGTGAATTGAAGGGTTTTAGATGTGGTCTGAATAATTCCTTCTCTGAAGTCAACCACAATAACAGTTCATTTTGGTTTCTCTGCCAACTGTGACTCCCTAGTTACTTCCTTTTCCAGCAGTTGGAATTATGTGACTGATATAAGGTGACATAAGAGTTAACAGTAGATTTTAAATCATGTTAGAATTTACAGTTGGAAAATTAAGCATTCTGTACTTGCTTGCGTAGGAGTCCTCTTCTGTGTTTTGGGGACACAATATATACTATCTGGCTTCATGAGAGGCACAGGCTTTGGAGTATTAAAGAGAACCTGTTATTGCACTCCAGTAAATACCAGATCATTTTAGAAAGTGGAATAGTTACAGAAAGCAATGTGTGACTCAAATTTAGGGTCCACTCAGTTTTCTCTCAAATGCTTGTGGGTCTTTCTTTCTTTCTTTTTTTTTTTTTTGTTAAGTATATTTTTTCAATTGAAGTTGGTCTGCAGTTGTTGGAAATGGAAAAAGAAAGTAATTTAAAGCAAAAAAAAAAAAAAAGTTTCCCAAGTAGGATGTTGTGGTAATAGGGGATGCCATTGTGTTAACTGAATACTTTCTTAGGAATGGAAGAGACTTTTCATTCTTTATTCTACTGGACTCCAACTTCAGCCACAGATAGTAAGAAGGTTATGTGGTGCCTTTTTGTCGTTGATACAACTGAACATGATAAAGCTCATGTACATAACCCATGAGTTGAGACAGCTGCTGCAGCTTGCCTAAGATAACAATTTTAACCTACTTTATGTTGTGTCATATCTAGTTATGCAGATCTAGATTTTCATAAATGTGAGGTAGCTTTAGAGAGAAAAATTAACATTTGAGGGTCTAGTCAGTGGATATGTGATTCATAACTAGGAACCCATGTCCATGTTAGAATCACTTGAATAATTGAATTGTACTGTAGTATAAATGCTGAAAGGCATTTGTCAAAGGAAATCAGGGCAGAAATAGCCAAGGCTGTAGCAAAATAGTATAGTTTGTAATTTTCATGTAATGATTGTACTCTGGGCCTGGAAAATGTCCAATATTGTACCCTCTTTGGTGGGAATTTTAAAAGAAAGTTTGCTGTCTGGGGCTCAATTCCAGGAAAACTAATAGAAGAATTCATGGGAGATGAGAGATGAGATTTTTGGGGAGTACCAGATATGGGTCTGCAGGAGACTCCTGCGAGAGCATGGAATGTAAGAGTGGTCCTTTCCAATTCTTTACTTCCATACTTCCATTTCCTGAACTCAGGAACAAGTTGGAGGACAACGTGGGAATTACTAAATATGTTTGCTAAATAAGATTCCATGAAATCTGTTTTGGAGGGGGGGAAAAAAAGACAAGGAAAAGGGATGAAGGGGTAAAATTCTGCTTCTGGCTTTAAATCGAAGCTACCAGGTGTGTTACAATGGGTGAAAATAAATAGCCAAGTTTGATACTGGGGAAAGAACTAGCAGGATGTTCTTGTACTTAACAGTAGAAGTAGCAATTGCAGTATGTTAATCACTTACCTGGAAGAACAGAATACCCTGATGAGAAAAAACAAAACAAAAACAGCATCTGACCTTTCAGCTTAACCAAGACAAAATACCTTCCTTGGTTCAAGTATAATGACAGGGTTTTAGGGAAGAGACTTGTTAGTATGGTAGCCAATGACAGAACGGTCTTCTGTGCCCCACCTTTCAAATTTTGGTGAAATGTACCATCTTATTTGAGATTGCCTTTTCTAGGCAAGCAAGGAGGGCTGCTGAGTTTGAGCATCTAATCTGGCACTTAACTACAAGCCGAGTGCACTCACAGCCATGAACAGCATACTGAGAAAGACACAAAAGAAGTAGACAGAATCTTTGCCTCTGCTTAGGAGCATGCAATTTAGTCGGGGAGACGAAACTTGAATACTAGAACCAAAGAAAGAAGATCACAAAACAACCTGCAAGTGAGGGTATAATGACACAGGGCAAATGACACAGATAAATGCTCCAGGGACACAGAGGCAAAAGGGTGGGCAAAACACTACAGTGTCAGATCAGCCAGGGAAGACATGCTGTCTAACAGTTGTATATCCTCCAGGTTCCTTTCTGTAGCATGCATGAGGGATAATGTGGAATAGTGAATTTAGATAAACTACATCGATCTCTTCCTCCTTATCCGAAAATTCTGTCCGTCTATCACAGGTGGAAATTAAATTGATCCAATAATTTGCTCTCCACAAAGCCATGTTGGTTTCTACCTAGTAATTTATGCTTTTCCTGGTGTTTGCAAATTGATTGCTATTATGGGATGTAGACAACTCTGGGCCTAGATCCAGTAGGTTGGGGGATTATTGGAGTAGATATGTGTACATGCATGTGAAATCCTGGAAAAGCAGGCTCTCCTTTCTGTGTATTTTAATCTTTGAATAAAAACATATTTTCAAGTTTTAAAAAGCATGTTTAATTATACTCAGATTGCAGTTTTAAGGGAATGTATCTGCTTTATTTCATATTTCCACTGACTGACCTTGATATTTGCCTAACCTTCAAAACATCTTTAGTTGCTTTGTAGCCAGACCTTTTGTTTCAGAAACGCCTTGCTCTATCCCAAGATTATAGATTAATACTTGATTTTTCTCTTTTGATGTAGGAATATGTATAGACATTCATCTGATTTGATGAATAAAATGTTGCTATCAAAAGGCTTGGGA
Organism: Xerus rutilus; assembly: GCA_028644305.1. Classification (NCBI taxonomy): domain Eukaryota; kingdom Metazoa; phylum Chordata; class Mammalia; order Rodentia; family Sciuridae; genus Xerus; species Xerus rutilus. Next base: position 134,276,512 of record CM053399.1, on the reverse strand, counting down.
AAGGATACTTTATTTAAACAGTTTCATTGTTGTATCTTAATTTTTTTTTTAAAGTCCTTCTGAGGATTGTGAAATTCTTTCAAAACAAATTAAAAAGAAAACATTTTCTATGATTTCTTTACAGATTCTGGACAATCAGGAAGTCCAAGCCACAATGATCCTGCCAAGAATCCTCCAGGTAAATATGTGTTCCAGGACGTTTGCAATCTGACATTGTTGGAGAACAAAGGTACCACTGTATAGATAAACACCCCATAATTGGTCAGCTGCCTATTTTGTTCTGGCAGGCAGGTATGATTGGGACAAGATGTGATTGTGTTTAAGCCCTTCGCAATGGCAAATACTTCTATATTGGCGTCATCAGTATTTACCTAATCACCAATGTTTTAATTTTTGTTCATATTTCTTTAAAAGTGAATGTGTATATATTTCAGTTGTGTACCTTTTAGGTACTAAAAGTCATTGCTGTTTGAAAAGCCAAAAAAACCTTTTAATCTTTTTTTTTTTTTTTTTTAAATCTTGGGAGAAAAATAACATTTTCTCTACACTTACTATAGTTCATCAACTTTCATTACTTTATGGTGGTGGTGGTGGTTGGTTATGTTTTCACCAAAAGATTTTTGCAAAGATTTTTATTCCATAAGGCTTTTATTGGATCCCCAGAATCAGGAAATAATGAAAGTAGGACTTTTCCTTTAGTACAAGGCATGCCAAATACCCTCTTTATTTTCAGAAGCTGTTCCAGATCTGAAAATGGGTTTTTATAACTTGGCTGTCTTCATGGTTTTGTTGCTCTAAAATCTGAACATATAGCATATAGCATTTTGCTTTTGATTTACGAGCAGTGTTTTTTCTCATGAGAAAATAATATAAAACTAGTGCAATGAAGAATTTCTGGTTTTTCATTATTTTAAAAATTTTAATCATACCTATGACTTTTGGTAAAAGAATGCTTTAAGGATAAACTAATGAAAACGAAAAACACAAGCCTACACACACGCCTCCTACCTCTGCAAATAAGCTCATCTATCACTTCTTTGAAAAATAAGCTTCAAAGTTTATAGAAAGTCATAAATATAAGTTTGTTTCCTCAGGCAGACTTAATTTTATTCTTTCATTATTGTATCTTCCCTGTCACAATGCTTGGCTAATATGAAGTTCAAATTCCTAAAGAATCCCAAAATTGCATGAAAATGTATTAGACCAGGATTCTCTTAAAATGATATTAGAAAGATACAGCAAATAGATATAGAATTTATTTTCTTTCTGACTCTTGCTTCTATTTTGTTCTTTACTTTTATCTGAAAGGTTTTTTTGTTCCAAGTAAAAGTTAAAAGTTTACTATTTTATACAAAATCATATTGTATCTCAAGAGTAGTATGTAGTTCAAAGACAAAAATTCTAATTATATAAATATTTAAAATGTATATTGTTGATTTTTCTTTATCTGAAAATTGGCTATTGCTACAAATTGAGAGCAAAATATAATGAAAAATTGAATGATTTTAAATGTAAATACCAGTTAAATTTATTATTTTGTGTTTTGTTAGATGGGAAATTAGAGTTATTTCAATTATTTTTTCCAAAAAGGCAAATAATGTTCTAAAGTTGAGAAAATTTTATTAACTTAAAATGTCTCTTAATTTTTCAAAGATTTCTTCTTGTTACTTGACTAATATTTTTTTCTGACTAAAAATGAATTGTAGCCAAACATTTCTCAAAAGCCTCCTTACTCATCTTACAAATAATGGGAGGAAAATACTTTTGGTAGAAAAAAAGTTGATAAGTATTATAAGCCAGACCAAACAAAGGATATGTTCTTTGTATTTGAATGGCAGATTGATTGAAATTAATAAAGCAGTTATTGTTGAAATGCATTTTGAACATGTACGGAAGGAATTGTGTGCACCTAAAAATATTCTTTACTTGAGCTGAATAAATAACCTTTGTGTAGTTATGTAATGACAAAATTTAGTTTTTCAATATTTTTCTAGAAGCTTGGTTAAAATTTTCCTTTGCTACATTGAACGTAGATCTCTTAATTTTTCTGTTTTCATATAATATGGCAAACAGAAATAAGTAAGGTACAACACCTCTGATTTTTTTCCATGTTGAAGTTTCCTCAGAAATAAAACGTTTTTGAGAACTATATTCTGCAACTGTCAAATACACATAAAATCAAAATTAAATGGAATATAATTTGAATTTTCTTTGATCATTCAGAAGCATTCCATCATTTTGACATGCTTTGTGTATCATTATATTGTGAACTTAACTTAGAGCTTATTAAGGAAATTTTGATGAAAACAAGTTTGTTTTGTAGTACCTAGAAATAAATCAAGCCACTAGAAATATAGAGTGTTTTCTAATTTCAAGTGAAAAAAGTTAGAGCTTATTAAGGTTTTTGTTTTGTAGTCAGTTGGGATTAAATTATTAGTATTAAAAGCTCCTTTCATAATTATAAGCATCTTAGGTATTTTGGAGCGTAATTTATCTTTAGGAGGCTCTTTTCATCTTTCTATTTTGGCTGAAATGTGAAATCTCCAAAGTTGAGATTCTGTGTCTCAAGAAGGCATAATCCATTCATGGGAAAATTCAATCTATTGCATAAGCAATGAAACAGACAAATCATTTTACTGCTTTCAGTGTTATAGCAATGAGAAACTAAACCTGAAAAACATCACCTTGATTACCCACACTTTCTTATCACTGGTGGATTTCTGCTGGGATATGTGCAGCCCATGGAAATTGCTACCATCTATTCCTGTGTTTATTTCCCAACAGCTTGGGAAGAGATAGCAAAAATCCAAGTCCTTCTGGAGATATAGGCTCTTTGAAATCTGTTCTTGACTGTTGACATGAAGGTGGAGTCCCATCCAGTCATCCTATGAGTGCAAATGTTTGCGGCTGTCTACCCACAATAACCCTGCTCCCCCTTGGCCTTTCTTCAGCAGCAGACCTGGCTGTCTGACTTGCAGACTGCTTTCTTTCTGACTGAGGACTTCTGAAGGATGACCCTAAAGTTCTTCATATTGTAGTATGAAGGATACTCGATGGATAGGCCTTTAGTTTTAACTTGTTTTTTTCTCAATTGAAATTAGTATTTACGCGCAAGCAAACAAAATCAGTACATTTGGAGGAGGTGAAATCTTGGTATTTGTTATTTTAAAATCATTTAAGTAGTGTTTTTGGTATTTGCATTTATAAAACAATTAAATACTCTTTAGGGTATTTCATTAAATTATTTATGACTTAATGCTTTGTTTTTATTTTTTGTTAGATGGTAGGTATGGGCACCATTATCTTTTTTTTTTTAATATTTATTTTTTAGTTGTAGGTAGACAGAATATCTTTATTTTATTTTTATGTGGTGCTGAGATTTGAACTCAGAGCCTCACGTGTGTTAGGCAAGCACTCTACCACGCCATAACCCCAGCCTCGGGCACCATTATCTTTTCAGAGCCAAGGTACTCTAAAAATCTGATGGCATCCAAGGACATGGCATAGTTATTTTGGTTAAAAGCACTAGGCCACTTCATCTTTTTAATGATGCACATCTGTGCTTATTACAGAGCCAGAAATTATATATCTGAATTCAACTACTTATTTTTGAATATTAAGCTAATCCTTCCTAAACAATAAAACTACAAGAGTCCTCTCCCAACTATCATGGACTAAACAAAGGTAAAACCTTAATTTTGGAACATGGACTCAGAAGTAATTTTATTTTCAGTAATTCAAATCTCCACTGCTACATTTAGGAAATGTATGATGGGTTGGATTGTAATCTTTTAAAATTAGCTCTGACGTGCTTTATTATTTTGTGTTTCAACATTTCTTGGACTATGATCTTTTAGATTTCTCAAACTGGATCATTTGCTTTATGCTGAAATGGGTGGTATCCAAGGAGAATAAGGCAATCTACAGGTTGTATTCTTGCCTCTCAATCTGTTCCAAGATGAAACTAGAAAGGTTGTAGTTTTGTGGGGAAACTCTCTCTTGATTGGTCATATAGTAAAGAAATATTGAGTCCTAAAGCAGTTTTTGAAAATTTTATGATGTAAACCTTTGAAATAGTTCAAGTTTCATTAACAAGAACTTTATTACCTGGGATGACATGGATTTAATATATTACTTTTCCTTTTTGCAAGTTTTGTAGGGTACATGTGCTTTCTGTGTGTTGACATTTGCATGCAGCTTGGTAAAATTTCTGGGTGCCATTAGGGCCACATATTGAGTGTATCTAAAATACACTCTCTGGAACTAGGACAGAACTAAGTAAGTAACTGAACAAATTAAACAAAGAGGATCTATTAACTATAACAATAATCTTGTCTTGGATGTAAGAAATTTTTGAATCATAAAAATTTTGAAATCAGTCTCTCCCCAACTTTATTTTATAGATACTGAAATTGAAGCCAACAGAGGGGCATCATGAAACTAACAAAAATCAACTAAATAATTATTAATAAAACTGGCTCAGACAGATGGGGTGCTGAATGCCTATAATCTCAGTGGCAGGAGAGTCTGAGGCCGAGGGAGGAGGGTCCCAAATTCGAGATCAGCCTCAGCAACTTAGCAAGACTCTGTTTCAAAATTCAAAAATAAATAAGTAAATAAGACTGGGATGTGGCTCAGTGGTAAAGTGCCTGTGGGTCAATACCAAGTTAAGAAAAGAAAAGGAAAAAGAAAAGAAAACTAGCTCAACATCTGTAGTAGTAGCTGTCATCTCTTTGTATCTCTAGGACCCATATTTGCCTAACTTTTCACTTTATGTTTTCAAATCTTAGAACTTTTAATGGTTACTAAAATAATACATTTTTCTTTGCTGTTTACATACAAAGGCAGATAAATTTGTATAGTCTCTAATATGGCATGCTTTATCTTAGAATATTGTATTTCAAGTTAACAAAAAAGGAGGTTTATGCTGATTTTTAAAAATCATATCCAATTATCTTCTTAATGAGTTTACATCTCCTCCTTCTCATGTCCTCATTTATTGTACCTATCCGAATCGAGATTTTTTAATGAGAGAAAATGTACTTATTTAATGTTACTGAGAAATAATTTTAAACTTTGGCACTAGACAATATGCAACAGACTATAAACAGGCTTTCTATTCATGAAAGTGTAAATGGAAAGACACTGAAAGAATTGGTAAACAGCGGTTAAGACTTGACTTTGTAAGTAAAGCTTTTAAGTAATTTAAGAATGAAGTCTCTGCCAATCAACAATCAAAGGACTTTTTCTTAAAAGATTTTGTTGCGGAACCATTTTTCTTCTTTGTCTTCTTCCTTGTTTGGACACCTCACATTCAATGAAGTCCTTAAATGTTCAAATTTAGAATAGAATTCAGAAGACAGGAGAAGATGAGGTTTTATTCACAAATCACCCTTAAAAAGCCAGAAGGGTCGGTATCCCTCAGCTACTTATTTTTGTAGGGTAAGTTGAGTGCTTATATGTAACCACTCTTCAAAGGTTGGTCTACATACCAGGTGGCACCATGCCCAGCCTCTGTTGTGGATTAATTTGAAAAAAAAAAAAAGTCCCCCAAACTTAGAAATAACCTATAAGGTCCTGAGAGATTTCCCTGTTTCTTAAATCATCTATTCTAACAGGCAACAAATTAATATTAATTGCCCATTGGTTATTGAGTTCAGAATTAGAATGAAATATTGCATTCCAGGCAATGAGTGTATGGATTGAGTGAACTTAAAATTAGGAGCAGAAATAGACATTTGCCTTGGGAACCTGGGAATATACACCATCTCATACCAAAAACCATAAACAACTCAGAAAGAGCTGTCCATAGGTAAATTTTTCATTTAGTAGATATTTGTTGAACATCAGTTACATGCATGACATTAGATTAGATGTTGTGAAAGATCTTTTGCAAAGTAAATTACATGTGAACTTCACTCTTCCCAAGTTTTTTAGTGGGTAAACACATACACTACTATATTTATATCATGGAAATTAAATAGTATTTAATGCTGCTACTTAAATGTCATGGGAGTTCATCGTCATGAAATACTGTTTCCCACTTTTGGAGGGAGCGTGGTAGAATAGAAAGAGTATAAACTTTGGAATGGCATTCCCTGCTGAACCAAGGCTCCATCTTTTACAGTGGCCATAAGGAGAATGAGCAAGTTAGCCAACTTCTCAAAACTCAGTGCAGTCTCTTATATCCACTCTGGCTGTGAGGAGCAGATAGGGGAGTATACCTGGGAAATTGCAGGTGTTTGATAAAAGTGAAGTTTTTTTTAATCTCACTTTTTTTCCAGATAGGTTGATCAAGAAGACTTCCTGCAGAAACTATCATTTCATATGGAACCAAACAGAAATGTGTTGAGTTTTTATACTGCACTTTCTAAAGACGTAAGATGGTATAGTGAAGTTACAGGGCCAGATAAGGTGATAGGCTAGATTAGGCGAGGTTAGGCTAGGATAGTTAGAGATTTTGAAAAGGAGGCAAAAACAAACAAACAATAAACTCACAGGTGTTTTCAAGTTCATGATGGAGTAGAATTGTAGTTTTTAGATAGTAAATTTTGCAAGTCTTTGGGCATCAAGGAACAGTAGAATGACTATTTGTTACATAGCTTTTCATATTGACATGAGAAAGTATATAAATGTATCTTTATAGGTTGCTTTCCCCTGGTGTTACTGTCTGTAGACCCTTGTGTTAACATTATATAAATATTTTCCCCACTTTCCTCTCCACTGTGTGCCTACTTTCTAAAACCACCAACTTTTCTGTCCCCATTGAAACTCTGGTCTGTGCTTTACTCTTCCTAGAGCCTCCTCTTACCTCTTTTTCTGTTGATAACCTCAATCAGACAAACTCCTTCAACCAGTGTTTCATCTCTCTTCCTTTTATGAAATGGCATAAAACACTAAAATTTCATCTTGATTTCTCCTGCAGCTGGGCTTCTAAGTCCCCACTAAAATGATTCTCTTTAAATTCACATTGTACATGGAGGCTGGTGACTCCTTGCATTGTGTCCTGTCTTCTGTATTCTTGAGTATTTATTGATTTAGTTGACCATACTATTTAAAACTTTCCCCTGGCTTTTGAAAATGGTACCTCCCTGCTAATCCAGAAATCTTTGGTTTCTTTTAGTTGCTTATGATGACTTTTTTCCTTTTTATAACCAGATTCTTCTTTAATCCTCTGTGTTTCTTCAGTACCTCTTGTGATTTTAGAAGTACATTTTTTCCCCCAAATGAATACCTTTGAACAGATTTGTCTGCTAGTGTGTTGAACCTATGTTCCTAACTACTTTTCAGGCATGTTTTCCTAGTTGTCTCATGGGTAACTCAAATTTAACATTTCCAAAGTTAAATTTATTTGTTTTTCTGTCAGACTTGGCTTTCTTTCCTTGGAGCCACCAGAATCTACCCCAACACCCTCTGTTGGAGTGGCTCATGATTGCTTTCTCAGGAGCCTCTTTCTTCCTAATTCCCCACTTTGTCTACTTTGAAAGATCTCTTGAATCCATTCTATTTCGCAGTTCTGTTACCCTCATTTGGGCTCTGAATACTGTTTCTGGCCTGAAATTGTGCAAAGACCTTATAATTGCCTCTTCTCTCACCGTTTTTTTTTTTTTTTCTGATCTTATGTATAAATGAATTTCATGAAACACAAATCTGACTTGCTTAAAAGCCCCCGATTGGCTCACTGCTTATAAACCTGTATTCTATATGATGGCTTTAAATGTTGCTCAACATCAGAAACAGAATTCCCTTTCTTTCCCTTTTTTTCATGTGATATGCTCTGTTCTCTGCCCAAACTGTGGTATCTACCCTACAAACTCTTGTTCATCCTTTAAAACCAAACTATTCTGTGCATCTGTTGGATACCCCTGACTAGGACTGGACATCGCTGCTTCTATTATGTTTACTGCTTATATTGTAAATCTTTGTTTACACATGTCACCTCCAGCAGATAATTTGAGATGACTAAATTACTACTATAATCAATATCATTTCTTGCATGAAATATTCTCAGAAGCATTATTCAAGGAAATATCAGATGAAAGTGCTTATAGATTGCCAGTTCAACTTTCTCACTTATAAAGACAGGGCAAAGGGGTTAAGTGACTTGTGCCTGGCCCTAATTAGTTATCAGCAAATGTAGGTTAAAATGAACTTTTACACAGTTAAAAACTCATGTCAGTATTTCTAAGTCATGATTAGTACTCTTTCCCTTGCTCTACCTCCCTAATCTTGACAAGTAATATAATTTTTTGTAGAACATTGCCTCTTGATAAAATGAGAAAATTTTGATTTGTTTGTACTTGGATGAAACATGTTTAGAGCTCCCACTGCTCTGAAGAGAAAGCTTTGTGTTGGAATGCTCTGGCAGGACCAAGTCTGGGTCTCCCGAGAGACCAGTATGGGTGGCATACTTGAGTCCCTGGGGGTAGATATATAGGGTCTGTAGCTACTGGGGAGAGGGGCAATGGATAGCGACTAAGGATATGATGGAGGTGAATCATAAGTGACCTGAGCCTCAGTGGGATGAGCTTGGGGAATGCTAAATTGAGGGTTTCTGAGGATGGGGGTTAGATCCCTGGGAAAGAAAGCTTTCTCCATTTCATTATTGCAGTTGCTTGAGCTCAGCAGCCCCCATCTTCCCTCTCTGCTATATTTTCTCAAGTGTCACATGCTCTGCATTTGTACAAATTAGGGAATGACTTGATACAGTACTTGGTCACAGTACAATTTGAATACAGTAAAACAAACTCTGCTTTCACAGTGCTGTAAGGGAAAGGACTAGTTCATGGGCCAGAGTTAGTTATTCAAGCTTTTGTTTTTCTTAAATTTATAACTGCATTTTAAGGTTTTGTGGTATCTGAAATGATGTCACAATGTAAAATAGAGTCCAAGTTAAAAAAAATTTTTTTTTCAGTACTGGGAATTGAATTCAAGAGCTCTCTACCACTGGTCTGCACTACCAGCCTGGTTTACTTTTTATTTTCAGACAGGTTTTCCCTAAGTTGCTGAGACTGGTCTAGAGTTTGTGATCTTCCTGCCTCAGCCTCCCAATTTCTTGGGATTACAAGCATGTGCATGCATGGCCCAAATGAAATTTTTTCTTTTTTAATTTTGTTGTTATTGTTGTCAGTGGACCTTTATTTTGTTTATTTATATGTAGTGCTGAGAATCAAACCCAGTGCCTCACACATGATAGGCAAGCGCTCTACCACTAAGCCACAATCCCAGACCCAAATTAAATTTTAATATATTGACATAGGCATTTAGTTTATAGTGCACCTACCTCCAGAAAACTTTCAACATGGCTTGCATGTAAATAGATTGTAATTTATTAAATTTTAAAAGACATCGCTGTAACATATTTTTCTTTCTTTGTTAGATGACTAGATTCCCTGTGAGGAGGGTCAGAATCCCCATGTGAAAAGTTATGAATACTCCTAACCAAGGTTTGGTCTGCATATACTCCTTTGGGCAGTATTTTAGTGATTGCTCTTTTACCCAAGTAGCTCATGTTCCTTTTATAAGGACTGCCTGCAATTAATGTTTCCTCTCAATTTAAATTCTCCCCTCCATATTTGCAAGACCTGCTTTTTCAGCATACCATGCAGCTACAAATTAAGAATGCAAATCATTTTCCTTCTCACAGCTGGAAAGCTAGATTCTTATATCATAGATATGGTGGACTTCCTCCAGACAAGTTAATGTCACTGGGCTCAGCAGAGGTTAAGCCTGCTGGACTCACTGTCCTGTACAAAGGTAGCTGTACACAATCCCCACTTGAATAGTAGAGCATATGGCTTGGAAAGAGGGATCAATACTATAATAATGCTTAGCTAGCAGGTTAAAATATTATGTACATATGTAACTAGCTACCTGAGCTTTAAAGTTTTTTTTAACCTTATAGCATTGAAGAATGAGATTTCAAGATATTAAACAAATCTATGAAACTCTTTCTTTTTTTTTTTTTATGTAACTCTAAGCGTATCACCATGTCAAATAATTTAAGCAGGCACTTTTGTGTGGTAATTTTAATCTTGCTAGCTTTAAAAAATTATTACTAGGTTTTGCTTAATGTCATTGACTATAGAAGAATAGAAGAATTTGGCAGATTTTGTTTTTCAAAGTTCTTATAAGTCTTATAGATTTAAGTGCTGCTCTTCAGGGACCTTGACCTTTTCCATTTTTATTTTATATAACAGAGCTAGGGTCAAACTCCTGTTTTAATGTTTGTGTTGCTGAACTGTCCTCAGGTTCTTGGTCCCACTAGAGAGTCCCCTCCCTACTCCACATCAATGCCTTGAGCAAGTCCATGTCCCTGCAGTATTCAGAAGGAGTACAGGAAAGCCATTCAGCTTTCAGACTTGATCTTTCCATGATTAAAATAGTCACACACACTTGTTCATGACATGAAATAAACAGTGGCATGCTGAGTTGTAAGATGCGGGCTCCATTATTTACTTTGTGTTTTTTTTTAATTCAGTGAATTTTTAGTTTTAAAAATTAACATTCTGCACTGGTTTTTTTTTTTTTGTGAATTGAACTTCTTTCTAAGCAGAACAGTATCTTCTAAATAAGGAAGGAAAAGAAGATGATTATTTTTGTTGAGATAAAATAAAACATTCTGCTATCAGAATCCAGGAATAACCCAGGTGAATTGTGTTACCTTCCGTGTGTTGGTAGGGGAAGAAGGGAATACTTCTGAGCTTTTGAGAGGAAACATGTAGACAGCGGAGCAGAGGAATGAATATAGAGACTCAGGTCACTAATGTGGTTGTTCATAACTAAAGAAAGGAAGGCAAAATATTTTTAATATTTTAAAAATATAGATAATTGGTGCTGAATCTTACTGTGCAATTATTTCTTAAACAAATATTTATACCATGTTCCTTTAATTAGCTCACCTAGGTCATTTTAATAATCTCCTAATCTCCATAGCTGGTATTTTTGCCTTTAGTCAAAGATGACTGAGTTATGTCTTTGATGTACCATTACAGATCTGTGGTGATCTCTATTAAGTGTAATTCTGATTATTTTATTTTCCTCCTAATATGGATCCAAGGTCCCTACTCTAGGCTAATCCTAACTTGTTATCATAGCATGTAATGTGGCCCTATGTGATGTCATTCAGTATACCCATGGACCATGCATATAGCCTTAGCCTTGTGCCTCTGCTCACATTGTTTCCATCTAAAATGCTTGTGCCCCCTTGCCATCTCCTGGTGACACGTCTTCAGACTCTTTCTGCAATTCAGTTTTGTTACATTAGCATTTAGTGCAGTACTTCAGCACTATTTACATGTCTGTTCCCTCAGTGAATTCTTAACACCTTAGGGTGAGGATTTTATTTTTTTTTATAAACCTAACATCGATGACATCTGAGGCCTGGCTGGAGACAATACTCGGCAGTGTTTGTTTAAGATTTATGAAGTGGAGGCTTAGGCCAATAATAGACTAAATAAATAACCTGTTTGTGTAATACAGGAGACAGTTTCATACTCAGCCTGACCCAGGCCAGAGAAAGCAGATGCTTCTGTGGAAATAGTGACAGCGATCCTCTTTTGTCCTGTAGGTAAACTGCACCCCACATAGGAAAACTTAGGAGACTTTTATAAACTTCTAATCTTGTGCAGCATGATCTGATGAAGATGTTTGTAGCGGGGTATCTGATAGAGAATTGTAGTGTTCTAGTATATTTTCTTATTTAGAATCCAGGCTCAAGCACATCTGATTTCTTTTCTCCCAATCTGATGAATTACAGAGAAGTCCTGATTGCTGGTTTTGTGCTTTTGTTTACTAATCCATAAGGAGTGCACTGTGGCATGAGCAACCTAGTAAGATAACTTTCTTTTTTCCTTTTTTGGAATGGGGATTGAACTCAGGGATACTCAACCACTGAGCCACATCCCCAGCTCTATTTTGTGTTTTATGTAGAGAAAGGGTCTTTCTGAGTTGCTTAGCACCTTGCCATTGCTGAGGCTGGCTTTGAACTCGCGATTCTCCTGTCTCAGCCTCCCAAGGTATTGGGATTACAGGCATGCACCACTGTGCCTGGCTCTAAGATAACTTTCTTGAAGGTACAAAAGTTAGAGATAGTAGTATCTTCAGAAATTTCCTGATGACACAATGTTACTGATTCAGTTGTGATTTTTTTCATGATGTAGAAATATTACCACTTTCTGAGAATTTGACAACCACTATTTATAGATAATTTGCTGAAGGAGATGAAAAATTTGACTTTATTGGTGTATAACTGTATGTAATAAATTGCATATACAAGTTTTGACATATATATCCATGAAACTATCACTACTGTCAAGATGACTTTTCCACCAATCCCTAAGTTTTCTCTGACTGCTTTGGAATCCATCCTTTTGTCTACTTCTATCTTCAGATGACTACTAATCTACTTTATATCACTATAAATTAATTTTATATAAGTGGTATCACATCATGTATTCATTTCTTCCTGGCTTATTTAGTTCAGCTTAATTACTTTGAAATTGATTCATGTGGATGCATGTATCAACAGTTTATTCCTTTTTATTGTTGAGTAATATTTCATCATATGAATGTATCACATGGTGTGTGAAGTAAGGATTGATGTTCACTTTATTTTTTTCATGAAGATATCCAGCTGATCTCCCTTTGTTGCAAAGGCTTTTCTTTCTTCATAGAATTGCCTAACTACTTTTAACAAATATCAATAGCCACACATGTGTCTATTTCTAGTCCATATCTTTATATGTCTGTTTTGTTAATACTGAAGTGTTTTCTTGATACCTATAGCTTCATAAGTAGGTTTTGAAAAGCTGTTTTTTAAAGTCTTTTATATTTTCTTTCTTATAAATTTTAGAAATTTTGTTAAATTCTTTTTGAAAAAAGGCTTACTAATAATTTTGATTAAAAATAGTGAGACCATGAGTTCAATCCCCAGTACTGCAAATCGAACCAAAACCAAACCAAAATAAAAGAGTAGTGGGACTTGAAGTTAGGTCTTTTTAGGTATATAGAAAATAATTATCGTTAGCTGTCAAATATAAAGTCCTTATTTTTTGCCTAACCGCAAATTCAGCTTCTAACAACTTTTTAACTAAAATTTCCATGAAGATATGTAAAATGTTAAAAAATGTTTAAAAATATTTTTAAGCCGGGCGCGGTGGCACAAACCTGTAATCCCAGCACTTAGGGAGGCTGAGACAGGAGAATTGCGAGTTCAAAGCCAGCCTCAGCAATGGCGAGGCACTAAGCAACTCAGTGAGACCCTGTCTCTACATAAAACACAAAATAGGGCTGCAAATGTGGCTCAGTGGTCGAGTGCCCCTGAGTTCAGTGTCCAGTACCAAACTATATATATATATATATTTTTAGTCACAGAACTGGACTGAAGGATAACCACTTGCTATAATCTTGGAGGTTTATCTCAAAATTATATAGCCATTGTATTTAGATAGAATTTAAAAATTGGTGTTTTCCTTGTCTGTCTCATGAAAGATAATGGTGTTAGTTCCCTGTGAAAGTGTAAACAGATAAGTTTGATTCTACCCTACTATCATCTCCTAAGTACAAAGATTTCTATTTCAATTTTAAAAGGCTTTAAGGCCAGAGAACAATAGGATTAGGATATGGAATATGGGGACAGGGTGAGAAGGAGTGCAGGAGGCTAGCAACTGGTCCTATGCCCTAACGTACATCTTCCAGACACTGACTCTAATGCCTTACCCTGGTAGACAAGGTCCATTTGAAACACTAGCTTGAAGGGTAGTATTTTCATGCATAATCATGGTAGAACCTTACTTATCTAAGTCGTGGAGTGAAGAGAAGAGTCCACCTCTTTATAATAGTCTCATTAGATAAAGGACAGTTGGTCATTAGAATTGGATAGGAGCTGTGTTATCAGTTGTGACTTATCCTATCACAGGAATACATTACTGCCATGATCAATAATCATTTATTGAATCATAAGCATTTTAATGTACTTTCTTATTAAATCTTCATCTTAAATCTATGAAATGAGTATTATGAAGAAGTTAGAGTTTAATCATTTATTAAAAGTCATTAATAATCAAGGAGCAAATCTGGATTTTGAGCTGAAGTAGAATTTAAAGTACTTAGTGCAAGTCTGCTATGTAGTAAACACTCAATAAATGATAGACATTACTATTACAATTTTATCTTCATCATTTTTATTTTTATTAAAGTCAAATAATTTGTGCAAAGCTACTAAGTGGTCAGACAAGAGTTCAAATCAGTTCTGCTAGTTCTGTAGTCTTATTCTCGCTCTATGTTATGAATTTTACTTATGTAGCCAAGGGAATACCATGTACTTTTCTGACTCCAAAAAAGGATCTGGATAAGGTAAGAAGAAAATAACACCAGGCATGATGGCATACCCCTGTAATTCCAGTGACTTGGGAGGTGGAGGCCAGCCCAGGCAACTTAGTGAGATCTGACCAGGGATGTTGCTCAGAAATGAAGCACAACCTGGGTTCAATCCTCGTATCAAAAAAAGACAACAACCACATCAATATGCCTTGGGTGAGAAAATATTAAAGAACAAAAGCAAGGGTACATTATCAAGATCCAAAAAAAAGTACATCTTCAACAGTGAAGAACTAGAAGAAAATTTCAGAGAAAAAAATTTGTTTATTCAGAAAAAAGGACTTAAAAATGAACCAAAAAGATGCCTTCAATGAACATGGTACCATTTGAGACAAGGGAAAATACTAAGAAAACTAAAATTGCTTTTGTATGATTAAAATCTCCATTGCTAAAGAAAGAAACACAACTAATATTGTGGAAATAATCATTAATGTAGAGAACAAACTCAAAGCAGAGGAAATAGAGAAGTTAAAATAATGAGAAAAAAGTTTATGGTAGATTAGAAAATACAATGTTGTTTGGAGGTTTTTGTAGAGAAATCAGTATTTAGGAGAGAAACAAAATCAAAGGAATATGAAGAAAATTCTTATGAGCTAAAAATATCTAACTATGCAGATAACGAGATCTAACTATATCCAGTCCACAATAATGAAGAGAGATGTGTAGCTAAATATATTCTGTTGAAATGTTTATATTTTATAGATGAAGAAGAAAAATTTTCTAATCATCCTAGACAAAAAGCAAGTTATATAGTTGGGCCTTTAATCCCACTAGCTCAGGAGGCTGAGCCAGGAGGATTGCAAGATCAAAGCCAGCCTCCTCAAGTTAACGAGACCTTGTCTCAAAATAAAATTAAACATTAAAAAAAAGTTCAGTGGCACAAAAGTTCCCCTGGCACAAAAATAAATAAATAAATTAAATTAAATAAAACCAAAACCAAACAAAAAAGAAACTAGAAAACTGTCTGAAAATACTTAGAATCATGATTTTAAAAAAACAAAAAAGCACTTCTATTTTTGTATTGGAGTTTTACCTCTAGTCAAAAGCAAGAGAGATATATTCTTTATTATTAATTGTCTCAAAAAGCAGAGTCCCTCATTTTTTTTTGGTAATAGTTTTGAGAACCTATTCCAGCTGACAAGGTAATGACCTAAAATTAAAATAAAATAGTAAGAGAAAAGCGTTAACTATAAATATATACATGCAGGTATACATATAGATTAACCATGAGAATAGTAACAAGCTGAGAGTAATGCCTCAATAATTGTTATAAATAAGATTATAGACATAAATGCTAATATTAAAGTTTATTCTTAAATATATAAAAATAAGAATAGTGACAATAATCTGGGTCCCAAACTTCAAATCACACTTATTAAACATTGTTTTAAAATACATATGAAGTCTACCATCTTAGCCATTTGGAAGTGCACAATTCATTAGTGTCGAGGATATGCACAGCATTGTGCCACCGGTTAAGCCACAGCCCCCTCTCCCCGGCTCCTAGCCTCTACCATTCTTCCTTGTTGCTATCTGTGTGACTCTCTAGGTATCTTGTGTCAGTGAAATCATACAGTATTTGTCTTTTTGTGATTGGCTTTTTTTCCAGATTACATTTTTAAAATTAAAATAGGAGGAGTCGAGTGGGGGGAGGTGGTTGGGAGCTCAGGAATGCCAGACTTATGTCCTGTTTTAAAAATAATCTGATGTTGGATAGTTCTTAGGTAAACCATCTTGTTGATGTCAAGTACATTTTCAATATCTTTATGTGGGTCATGGGACTTTTTTCTCCGTCACAAGGATATGTTTTTTTGATAGTAAACTGTATTCTTTCTTTGGAATAAATAATAATGATAATAATACATTATTCTTTTGATAGCAATGCATATTCAATTTGATGATATTTTGTTTAGGGTTCTTGAAGTTACATTTATATGTGTATTTAATCTCTTGTTGGCTGGTTGGTTGCTTATTTTGTTTTGGTGAAGTAGGTTACAGGTTTAGGAATTCAATTTTGCTGTCTCCAGGAAGGCTTGTACAAGTTTTTTAATTCATGAAGCTTGTCATAATTTTTTAAGGCCTGAGATGGTTTAAATTGCATTGGAACTTAAAGATGGATAAAAGATAAAATCCAGCTGTGAATCCATCTGGTGCTGTTTCTAAGGGTGGTTCTTTAATAACCTTTCTGTTCCGGGTTTGTCACAATTTAAAGTACATAAGGCTGGGTGTAGTGGTGCACGCCTGGAATCTCAGCAACTCAGGAGGCTGAGGCAGGACCATAGCAAGTTTAAGGCCTGCCTTGGCAATGTAGTGAGACTCTATCTCAAAATAAACCAAAAAGGGGCTGAGGATATGGCTCAGAGGGAGAGCATTCCTGGGTACAATCCCCAATAACACACACACACACACACACACACACACCAATTACCCAAGAATCCTCTGCAGGTCTTATTAAACTGCAGATTCGGATTCCTGGGGCTCGGTGATACCTGTCCTTCTACATTTGTAAAAAGCTTCTGGTTTATGCCAAGGTTTTTTGATTCTACATTTTGATTCATTGCTAGGACAGTGGTTCCCAAACTCTGCTGCACGTTTGAATCACTTGGGGGAATTGTAAAGTCCTCATGTTCAGGTCTCACCCCTAAGCAATTAAATCGGAATAGCCAGGGTTGGAAGCTAAGCATAAATTGGTTTCAAAACCCCAGGTGGTTGCAGTGTTGAACAAATTTTGGGAACCACTGCACCAATGTAATTGGTCTATTTCAAGTTTTCCACTTCTTTGCAATTTTGGTTACTTTTATTTTACCAAGTAATTGCCATTTAAGTTTTCAAAGTTGTGGTCATAAGTTGTATGTGTTATCTTCTTATAACCCTTTTAATGTGTTTGGTTTCTATGATTATGTCTCCTTTCTGTTCTTGTGCTTGGATTTTTTAATTATCTTTTTTTCTTAATCATCTTTGCAAATGATTTTATGTTTCTATTTTGCCTGTCTTTTCAGAAAATGTTTTTTGTTCTTTTACTTATCAGTTTAAATATTTCTCTAATCCGTTCATTCCAGTTTTTATCTTTAATTCTTTTAAATTTTCTTGGATGATTTTGCTATTCTTTCTCTCTTGATAAATAATTATTTTCTTTTATCTTTTTCATTGCTGTCTAGATTGTAATTTCTCTTTTGGAGTTCTCTTCGGTTCATTGTTTATTTTCTTAATTTGCAGGTGGTTCAGAACATTTACTTTATTTACATTTTATCACTTTTAATTTTATTTGCTAAAGATGAAACAATATGGGTCTTAAAAAGTCTCTACTTTTAAGAATTTGTTGAAGTTGTCTCTTTGGACAAGGATTTGATCATTTTTTTTAAGTTCCAGGGATATATTAATGAAATTTAATTTATATTTGCATGAGATAAAGTTAGTCTTTTTCTAATAGTCATGTTCAATTCTAAGAGATATGAAAAATTCTGATTGCTAATTCCCACTGATGATTATATTTTTATAGTTTCTTGTATTTTATAATTTTTGGGTTGTATAATTCTTCCCAATATTGTTTTGTGCATATAGATTTTATGATTTATCTCTTTTATTAATTGTACCCTCTATTAATAATAATTAATTGTAATCTATATGAAATTATTTATTAACCAATGCTAATTAACACAGCTTTCTTTTTGTTTTAATTTGTCTGATTTCTCTTTAAATACTCATTTACTTCCATTTTTCCCTCATTATTGTTATCATTTTGTCGTAAGTGTATTCCTTAAGAATAGTTGGATTTTATTTTCTTCACTTGATCTAATACTCTCATTATGGGAAATCCAATCTGTTTACATTTATTATAGTGATTGCTGAATTTGATTTTCCTATTTTTCTTTTTATTTATTACATACTTTCATATTCTATTTCCTTATTTTTGTACCTGAATTACATTCGTGTTCATTGGGTTTTTCTTTCTTTGTGTTAATTTGGAAGTAATACTTTCTCTTTCTTTGCTCTTAAAAACAAATGTCTGCCATTTTACTGTTATTTGAAAATAATATGCAGGTTTTATATGTCAACTCATGTGTACTATAATTATCACCTGCCTTTTAGAGAAGAGAATTATGAGGTGTACCTGTCTTTGCTTTTCATAGTGAGTGGTGTAACTGAGTCTTGGAAGTATTACTCCAAAGGCACCTTTTAGTTGGTATGCATTTGGAGGGAGAAATACCTTCTACATCCATAGATAACACAAAGGCATATATGTAATTGTATTATACTCTATTTAATAACTTCATTAGGCCATATAATAAACATAACACCCTTAGTAAACTATATCATATCTTTTCTAATGAATTTAACAAGCTGAAGTTGAGGGTTTTCTTGAAGTATATATTAAATATGTTTATTTTCTAAGTCTCTCCCAGGTCACTTCAGTCACCATCACAGATTCACACTTCATATTGAAAGAAAAACATAATTCTAAATTAATGTTAGTATGTTAACTTTGACTATAGACTGAGATCAAAGTTCTCTACAAATTATCATCCTCTTTGTAAGGATTAATATTTCTGTTTCATAGTAACTATTTCTAGCAGTGATTGCAAGCAGTTCAAGTCAGTTGAGAAACTAAAGATAGAAATATGGCTCACGTGAGATTTTTTTTTTTTTGCGGAGGCTACTGAGGATTTAACTCGGGGTACTCAACCACTGAGCCACAATACCTAGTCCTATTGTGTATTTTATTTAGAGACAGGGTCTCACTGAGTTGCTTAGCACCTCGCTTTTGCTGAGGCTGGCTTGGAATCCTCCTGCTTAGCCTCCCAAGCCTCTGAGATTACAGGCATGTGCCACTGCACCCAGCTCACATATGATTTTAAGTATATTAAATTATTTCAAGAGTAGGAAGCAAAAATAGAGTAACATCCATTAAAGATTCAAAGTTGTCTAAGAATCTTTTCTGAAGCACATTTGGGGAAGTTGATTTTACCAGTGAGTTTTTCCTAAACTTTCAAGAAATTTTCATGAACCATATATTGTTCTGTTCCAGAGCATAAAAAGTGATCGGTTGTCATCCAAACCATTGTATAGTGCCTATATATAATGCTGGTATGCAGACTTGACAAGATAACATGCAGAACTCTTTGCAAACATTTTCCAAGGACATGAAGAATATTTGGAAGAAACTATCAACAAACCAGTTCATCAGTAAATTAAAAGAACTATCTTCCATGGATGAACAAGGATAATTAAGATTCCAGTAATATATAATACCAATAAATAGTATAAATAATATGTACAAATCTTCTAATTCCAAAAAGCATTTCATGAAACTATTACCATCAGAGAAAATTTAAAAATTGAGAAAACCAAGTGAACAATTTTTCAAATAATGAGGAAAACAATCAATAAAGTAATATCAATAATGTAATTATCATTAATGTGAATCTCTAGAAATAATCTCATTAGGAGTAAAATATTCTTACTAGCAATTCCTGTTTTACACATTTTTTAATGTGGTATTTTTTTAAAAATTCTACTTTTGAAAGTTTTTTTGAGGAAAGAAATAATGCATATATCTGAAAAAATCTAATTTTATCTTAAATAAATGAAAATTATAATATTAACCATAATGACATCTTTCCCCTATCAGCTTGTCGCAATTAGAGACAAATCCCTACTTATATGTAGCTGGGGTGGTAAGATGGACACGTTCATGACCTGCCTGAGGGAGTCTAACTTGGCAAAACCTTTATGGAAAGTAGTTTGACAGTTTTCACCAAGAGCCTTACAAGAGTTTATGTCCTTTGACCCAGTAAGCCTACTTCTGGGAACTCCAGCCCAAGGAAATCATGAGAATTGCTGACAAAGATTTGTGTGTAAGGATGTTAATAGCAGTGCTGTTTATAGTATTTTTCAAAAATGGGAAATAACCTAAAATGCCAAACAATAAGAGAATGGTCAAATAAATGGTCACATAAAGTGTGATGCAGTCAAGGCGATGGATATTCATAATTGTTACACTTTTGAAAACCTGTTTAATCTAAAGGGAAATATAAAAAGTTAATAGAAAAATTAAGGTATAATTTACTTAATAAAATGATTTTGATTTTATAAAAATACATGTATGTATTATATGCATATGCAGGAAAAAGTTTAAAAAACTGGAAGGAAACAATGAAAAAATATAAAAACATCCTAATAGCACTATCAGAGAGTATAAAGGTTGGGACATATTTTTACTTTCAGGGCACTTAAATTTCACCATTTACATTTCATATTGAAATATAAACAATTCTAAATTAATATTAGAATGTTAATCTTTTCTATAGACTGGGACTCAGTCTCTGTGCAGAGAATCATTATCATGTCAATGCTTATATTTTTTGTTAATACTCAGTTCTCAGACTTAATCATAGGCAGTTCAGATTAGTTGAGAGACTGAAGATAGAGCTATGTCTCATACACTACCAGAAATTCACCAATGGGTCAGTTATCATATCTGAAATTGTAAGATTGCCAAAGCACTAGTCTGAAATCATATCATTCTCTTCCCTATGCCCCATAAACAAAGAATTAAACCATCTTTTGCACTCTGTTGAAAGAAGTGATCAATCCACTGGAATCAAGGGCTGGAAAAAGCCTTTGCAATGTCTCTTGTCTACCTGTTCTTTCTTCAAATGAGCAACACAAGAAAATGAACATAGGAAAACAGCCATGGAAGACAATGGAATCTGAGAGTTTCCTTGGGCTTTAGAGGTGCTTTTATCGGGTTTTCTACTCAAAAGTATGAATTCTTGTGCCCAATGGTAGTATTTAGAGCTATTGGGAAACTTCCTACTTCTGAAGTTGTATGGTTCTTATGTAAAATGGCAACAATACACACAGCGTATCTCACAGGATAATTGTGAGCATTAAGTACATTTTTACTTACGAAGCACAGTAGCAGGGCATATGTTGGTTCTTATTACCTTTGCAGTTTCACATTTTTTCTTAGAACTTTTTTTCATTGGATGACAAATCTTTTTATTGAGCCAAAAATCAGCTCTTAGAACTATGCAGAGTAAGTCAAATCCACCATCTACATTAACGGTCCTTCACATATTTGAAGACAGCTTTCATGAATTTAATAACTGCTTTCCGTGTGGCTTTTTTTTTTTAATTTCAAGAACAGAACACAGTAGACCATAAAAATGAGTGTTATCAGTCTTTCTTTGGATTTTCTATGTAAATGTTGTTTAACATTCAAATGGTGCTGATTATAATTTGAGATATTAACAGTTAGATATGCCATTGTGTCTCTCTGTTATTGTTTGTAAAGGAGGTTAAACACTGTATTAACTTCTGAGTAGTGATTTACTGTTGCTTTTGTTAGAGAAAAATAAAAAAGAAGTAAAATAATATAATTTGATATTGCCTTTGAGATTTTTCAGTTTGTGGAGCTCTTTATTTCCTACTCGGTTTTTTTTTTTTTTTTTAAAGCATACATGTAGTGTAAATACAGCATCACACAAATTCAGAGTTATTCTTTTCTTCCTGGCTGAAGCTGCTGTGTAATATTGCTCTGTAACTCTGAAGCAGCTGCTCTGCCTCAAAGAGGCTCATATTTTTTTTTGGTAGATGAAGGGAATTTACTACATAAATGTCTCCAAATTACTTTAAGATCATTAGCCTTTGTATCAGCTATTGATATTTACAGTAGTCAATGTAACATGTGAAAACCATGTTTCTGAAAGGTCCCAGTATCCTGGAGGTTATAGAGGTTTTATGTTAATAGTATTTATTTTGCTGAGAGTCCGCCTCTAAATCATTGGGGGGCTTCAACCCATTGCAAGATCCTCCCCAGTTATTTTTGCCGGAGTCCTCTCTCCTGTAGGCTTGAGCAAATACTATTTGTTCTCCACGTACTGTCATCCAGTACTTCTTTACTCTGTCCCATCTTAGGTAATGCTTCTCTACTGCAAAGCCAGTGCTGTGTGCAAAGATGCATGAAGGGAGCAGCTGTCTGTGCCAGGTGCTTCTGCCAGGCTACCCTCTGGACCAATTTCCATCCACTCTCAGACTATCCCCTTGCCAGCCACTCACCAAACACCCCTTGTGACCCACTGTCTCTAGGTACTACCATGGATCCCTGGGAACCTTGCCTTCACTGAAGTGTCTGTATGCTCCATGCAGGATTGGAACCCAGTGGAACCTGGAGGGTTGCATTTTATCCTGTGGTTCTGACGTATTTCCAATGCTTTCATAATTTTAGTAAAATAAGTTTTTGTTTTCTTTGTAGATTTCAGTTTCTTAGACCTGGGGAAATTGGAGGTGGGTAGTGGAGAAACACCCTGCTACATTCTGCCTGCTACATTCTGAATTGTCTTGCCTTTTCTATGAGCGTCATTTTTTTTTTTTTTTTTTTTTGGTACTGAGGATTGAACTCAGGGGTACTTGACCACTGAGCAACATCCCCAGCCCTATTTTGTGTTTTATGTAGAGACAGGGTCTCACTGAGTTGCTTAGCGCCTCGCCCTTGATGAGGCTGGCTTTGAACTTGTGATTCTCCTGTCTCAACCTCCTTAAGTGCTGGGATTACAGGCGTGCACCACTGTGCCCAGCTGAGAGTCCTTTTATTTAGTCTGAGTGCCTATCTTCTTGAGTAAAACCAGCCTTGAGGTGGCTCATCCCTCCCTCATGATTTGCCTCCTAACAGACCCATACACTATACCATCTTAAAGGACATGGCTTAGAAGCAGATGAACCTCTGACTACTCATTGGTATTCTAGGGAAATGAACTTCAGATTATATCTACACATAGAAATGTTATGTATTACATGTGATGTAATTCATATAAACTTTCTCTGATTCATCAATTTAGTTTACAAGTGTTTTTGAGCTCTTACTCTTTAAACACTGTTAGTCCTTTAATTATTATTTTGTACGAAATGCCCAAAGTTACACATTAGTATACAATGAAAGCAGGGGTGTAATCTGACTCTAATCATTATTCTCTTCCATTCTGCCCAACAACCTAAAAAACTCCTCAGCAAATGAGTTCCAGAGGATGACAAGTGTTAGTATATTTATCTATCAGTCTTAAACCATCTGCAGCTACATTGCTATAAAACTACTAAATTGTTAATTTGTGACTAGTTTTTTTAAAACTAAAACTAAAACTTTTTTTTACATATACTTAGTAGTTACTCTGTATATAGCCAATAAATGAGTTGCTGAGGGAGATATAGAGATGAACAAAACCCAGTCACTCTCCTCAGTAAAGGAAATGATCACTCACCAAGGAATTATGGACTTGAAAACAGTTATCTTGGAAAATCTGAATGTGTAAAGTGGGAAATAAGCACAAACTAGGTGGGTGTGATGTGAGTGAAAAAACAAAGAAGTTCTTTCTAGCTGGGCCCCTGGTGGGGAAGAAGGAAGAAGTGGGTGGTGTAGCAGCCTATGGAGTGGGTGGTGGTCGAGCTGGACACTGCAGGGTGGGAGGAAGGTGTGTAGGAAGAGCCTCTCTGATTGAGGGAGCTGAAGGGGAAACTCAAGAGCCGGCATTTTCAGAGTGCAAGTAATCTAAATAAACTATCCTTTAAAACCAACAAAAATAATAGAAATCTTTGCATACAATGATAACTTATAGTGATCTAGAAGATTAAAACTACTTGGTCCCCAACCAGGCAAAGGGAGTCAATTATCCTTTTCTGTATTCTTGGCTTTTAGCACTTGATACAGTGCTGGCTAAGTAAAAGTTTCTCAATAATCACTGAAATGACTTCAACTGGGTGAAAAATGAATTGCTCAAGAAGTTTCTTAAAATAAAAGTTTTTCAAATGGGAATGTTTTATTATTATTCTCCTAAAAATGTATTTTTGTCCCAGAGGAATGTCTTAATAATGAGACCTAAGTTTTACCACCAACTGAGACCTTGTAATTGCTTTTTACTCTTTCTTTCATTATGTTTCTAAAGAGGGTAACTGAATGAGTATAAAACTGTTTGGACATACATGTTTCCTTAGTCCACAGCAGTGAAGTATATATGCCAACGAAATGATTTTTGCCATGCTATTATGATTAGAGAGCATTGGCAATGACCTTTGTTAGGATAAACTTTCTAAATAAAGATTCACAAGTAATATGGGACTTGCGGAATTCAGTGTGCATAATTCAGTATATGGCTGATTTCTGGCTCTGTGGCTTAATTTATTGGTCACAAATAACAAGTGCTTACCATGCATGGATTTTATATTTTTATCTCATTTTGTATTCCTAATAATTTTGTGTGGTAGATAATTTTATTATCTCCAATTTCTAGATGAGGAATTCGAGGCACAAAGAAGTCCAATAACATGACCAAGATCTCATAACTAGTAAATTGTGGCTAGAATTCAAATCCCAGCTCTCCAACTTGAGCGCTCCAGGTTGCTAACCACCCATTCTCACCTCCCCACACTGAAACTAACGCCTTGGCCAGTTTTAAAGCTTTATGGGAAATCCAAATCACCAGTTCTTGGACTCTACAGAGAAATTTTTTCCCCCTAGGAGTTCAGTTTTGAGGATTTTCAGACACTGCTGTAAGCCATCTCCCTCATCCTAAGCTCTTCTCTTCCTCCTCACTCTCATGACACTCCCTTGACATGCATGAGAACTGAGGGGACAGTATTGTCTGTGAGAGTCATCTCTAGTTCTGGACATAGCCAGAGCAGCTAGCAGATAGGCATGAATTTTCTTAGGCTCCTGAACCATGGACCCTGTGCTCAAGATGCCATGTAAGGATCATGTGACATTCTTGGAGACTTGGATTCACTGTGCTGCATAAAATGTCTCATTCTTGAATTAAAGGGAGTCCAAAAAGTAGTAGCAAGAGGAAGGAAAGCACTGAAATCATGCAAGGTCTATTAGAGGTGCATGGAAATGGGTTGGTGCAAAGAAGTATTTATTGTGTGTACAAGTTCTGCTTTTATTAGTGACTGTGGAACAAGGGTGGGAGTGCTGGTAACAGCAGCTCACTTTTCTTTAATCAGTGAAGGATTTGTGAAAGAACAGTGGTTTCAAGAGATCTTTGAAGTATTTCCAACAAAGTGCTAATTGTGGTTGTGGTTTTCCTTTTTCTTTCTTCCTTTTTTTTTCTTTTTTGTTAATGGGTAGACTTTAGTCTACCAGGTGCTACAGAGTCAAATGCATTCAGTGAGTGCCTTGAACATTCTCGATGCATGAAATGTGGCAAATAAAACCACATTTGCACATTTGGAAAGTTAAGGGAAAAAAATTCCTATGAGGTTATTTAGCATCTAAACTTTTCACTTTTGTTCAAACAGACCCAGTTTATACTCCCAAGGGCTTTGTTTTTATTTGTCCTGGTTATAAGCATTCTTGGTTTTTGTTCTAACCTTTGGTCTAACAATGAACAAATTCTAGTGTTTAATCACTTATATTACTTTCTGCTTGTGTTGATCTTTTGCCTCTTGATGTTTATTTTCAGGATACCTTGAGGATAGTTTTGTAAAATCTGGAGTCTTCAATGTATCAGAACTTGTGAGGGTATCCAGAAGTAAGTAAATGGTTTCCTTGTTATTCAAGTGTACAGTATGATGTAAAGTATTTTAAATTTTGAACCTTAAATACAGTATGAAGAGTGACTACATATTAAGAGAATTTGCATTTGAAAATCTTAAACATTTTGATCAAATCATTGAGTGAATATATTATGTCTGATTTTCTAAATTGTTTGCATATCATCAAAAACTTTCTGTTGTGCAAAATTAAATTTTATGTTGTTCTTATTGCCATGTTATTGGTATTCATTTAATTCAGTTCTCTCTGTGACCATAGTTGGGCATTTATATCAAAGGAAGTGTGATTAATTAAATGTACTCTGTGTTGTTATGATAACCCACATAAGTTTCCTGTAGATAAGTGCTTTTTCATTTTACTAACATTTTGGTGGGGGTTGGAGATGTACAGGATATAAACGCTAACATGCAGAGTGTAAAGGGATGCAGAAATTAACTTTGCAGATTGTAGTTGGATATAGATAGAAAGCATTGTTATCCAAAACAATGTCTAATTGTTTTAACTGGCCACCTCACCTGGACACCATTCTTGGCAGGCTGGATCATATTTTTTCCAGGGTAAACTTACCTGGCTGGCTACCTAAGCAAGGGGTATGTTTCCTTGATTAACTCTTTGACTGATTACTAATGTATGTAAATGTATCTGAGATGAGATCATAATGCACTGATTATAGTAAAGGGAGTGACTCCTCACTCCTGTGATTTAGCTTGCTCATGTAACTTTGAATGGTGTGTTTTTAATGATGGTTTGATAGAAAGTGTCATTGTTTGGAATGATGTTATTCAGAGGACTAGGTTGCACTTTGATTCTTGTTGTGCTTATTTGGATCAAATTTAGAGGTCATGAACAAGAATTATGATGATCCAGAAAGATCAAAAAGAGCAGTTACTGAGGGTTGGAGTTAGCAGTGCTTTGGAGTCATGTTCAGTGAAGGAATCTCCAAGCTAGGAAGTGACCATGTCTTTTGAACCATAGTTTCTCAAATAGCTCCGATTTCTAAAGTGGCAGAACAAATAGCATGTTCGTCAGAGAATGATCCACATGAACTTCAAGACCTTGGGAACTCATCTCCTTTGGCATAATTCAGGAGCAGATAAATGTATGTCCAAAAGACTACTGTCATGGGTACATTTATCTGGGGACAGTGCAGGAGATGAAAATCATATATTCTGGTATCTCTAGGGTATGTATTTGCTGGACGAGAGGATTCCTATGGTCTACTTCACTGCCAATGGCCATAAGCCTTTTGTGTCTTTCCAGATCAATATGTGATATGTGAAGGCCTCTGACATTTAAAATTTTTAATTTAATTTTAGTTTTTCATTTTAAATTTTTACTTGGAAAGGAATATGGCAAGCTTGTTCACTAGCACATTCCTGCATCATGTAAGGAAGGGAACATTTGCATGTTCTTTTGCATTTTCCTACTGCTGTTTAGCCGAAAGGCTATGATGCAATAGTTATGAGGTGTGTGAAGTTATTTAAATTTGTACTAAGTTTCATGATGTATTTGCATTCTTTTTATGAGAAAGGGCGGTAGAATCATCTGTAAGAAAATGTTTATTTAATAGGTAACTATGCTAAGTGCTCTTAAAGGAGAACCAGTCTGGAACCTTCAAAATCCCAGAGTGATATTTTGAAAAATCTGAATTTCAAACATAAAACAATAGTTTAAAAATACCTTTCTATAGTAGCAGTTCAGAAACAAGGTGAATTTAACATACTTCATTCATTCACTCTTAATTCATACTGTCATTTCTTAGAGGTTTTTAGGTTATTTGTTATAGTAAATATAACTGATTTGTAATTAGCACATTAATTATCCATATTCATTCTTTAGTTAATTTATTTGACAAACATTTATTTTCTTCTCCATATGTAAATAGGTGTCTCTAAAATGCTTGAGAAGTTATTCTTCTAAGTGTTTTAATATCTTCACATTATAATCTTGTTTACACAATTGCACTTCATTGTTTATGAAATACGAGTTTGCTAAGTCAACATAAACCTCAGCACAGCCCTTATGCTGTGTTTCACAGTTCTGACTTTTTGAAGGTTCACGGTGTGTTAATGGTTCTGTCCTCTAGGGTTTTACTATCATATGACCCACTAATGTGTATGTTGACTTTAGCTAATGAAGCTATTCAGTTTTAGGATAGTGATCTCTCTGTTGAATGATATTATCTCCATCTTAAAAGTTGATTTAGGATCAGCTTTTGGAGTGAGGAGAACAATAAGAGAGATTAAGGGTTGGCCTCTAACCCTTAGAATCTGAGGTTCTTTGGTGCTTTGCTTCTAAGAGGATATTGGCAACCTCTTAAACATGATTTGTAGCTTTCAGCTCCCTTGCAGCTCTCTGGGAAAGGTCCCACTACCAGTCTCTGCATCTGCTCTGAGTTCTTCCAGAGCTTTTCAACAGTAAGATCTGCCTGAGACATGCTCTCCTTGTTGCTAAATAAATTGTGTGTGCTGGCTTAGTATTTTGGTCATATTTATTATTGACTACTCTTCTTTCTGTCATCTACTATTTACTCTCAGAATGCATACTTAATTTTTACAGTGTTCATGTATAAAAATTATTTTTATTGCTGTCTTGATACTGTGCCATAATTTTTCTGTAATAAAATTTAGAAAAAAATATTTCTGAAGTTTTTTTTATAAATTACCATTTGAATATAAATTATACCCAGTATGTTTATGGCCAGGTAAATTGTGTTAACTATTGAGCCATATATATCTGGTAAAAATTGCAAATCTTTGTGTTAATATTATGTAATATTAATAAGTTTACAAATTGTTTTCAAAAGATACAACCTGTACCCTTCCTGCTGGTAACTCTTTGGATTTTATCCATGGCTGTAGTAGGAAACTAGAGAGATTGTTCACATTCTCTTGGCCCCTCAAGTGCCTGCTTCTAACACATACTGTGTTTCCAAAGTCACATACAGCCTGGTTCTAATAATGAATTTTAGAACATGTGGTTACTGTGGGATTTCTTACCTACAATTTTTTTTTAACCTCTGGCTTACCTCAAGCCTCAAAAAAACATAGCTACATCTTAGCTGTCTAAATAACTCAAGTCCTCAGACACAGTTACATATTGCATATAAATATTTTCTGTGTGAAAGGAGGTTAAAGTATATTACACAAAATGAACAATCTGACAGAAGGCAGATGCTCCAGAAATTTGGAGCGGAGAGTCATTGTGTATATATTGACTTAATTTTTAGTAGAGATGTTCATTGCATTCCATGATTACTTTTTTGTAATAAAGCTTGTGCTTCCTAATCATACTCTCTTAAAAATATCTTAGATTAACCATGGCCTACCTGATATTAAAGCACAATGCAACTGATAGTAAATACATTTAGAATGTTTATTAAAAATTCTGGGGGGCTGGGGTTATGATGCAGTGGTAGCATGCTTGCCTAGCATGCATGAGACACTGGGTTCGATCCTCAGCACCACATAAAAATAAAATAAAGATTTTCTGTCCACCTACAACTAAAAAATAAATATTTTAAAAAAAATTCTGGGAAAGAAAATGTTCTCTAAAATCTGTGGTCCTTTTGGAATTTTTTTTCAACTGGAGGCAATTAGGAGAGGAGGAGATGTAGTAGATGGCATGTTCTTAGAATGAATGTCAAGGGCTCTGGAATTTGTCGACAAACCCTAAGAAACCCTCAGTTTCTGAAGGGTTTAACTGAAGGTAAAGAAATATACACTGGCCTTCAGCACTATTCTTTGACATAAGCCTGCCTGGTCTCAACTTTGCACATGATCTCTGTTCTTGACTTTGCTTCTATAGTAAACTCTGTTTGGAATAATCTTCCTTCAGTATCTTCCTTGCTTATTCTCTAAAGTTCAGTGCCAGATACGTCTTTTCCACAGACTTGTTGGCCCATTCAAGGCTGCATTGTATCTTTCTCTCTGGAAATCTTGTAGAATTTGTTGATCATATTATTCATTTGGGCAATCCCACTGTCCTGGTATTTATATTTGCAGAAGTGTTTTGTTCACCCAGTTTGTTGCCCACTGTAGTTATTAAGTATATCTGAGATTATTTTGTATCCATTTGAAATTCTTGACAATAATGGACAAAGTCAACAACTTTTGAGTTAACAAACTTTCAGCAAATAAATTTCTTTTGCTTCACTTACTTTGAGGATGTTTTTGAACTGTTCCATGTTTGTTAACCACACTACCATGGAAGATATCTAGAGGAGAAAGCAAAGAAGGGAGGGAACTCATGCCGAGGACCTATTATGTACAATTCTGGGCTTTTATCATTATTTACCTTATTTCATCCTTAAAATAATCATGTGTGAAAGGTTATTACTATTCTTGCCATTTTACAGTTTAGGAAACTGAAGCATATAGCTTATAAGTGGCAGAGGGGGTTTGAACTAAAAGGCTGTTTATCTCCCAAGACTCTTCATTCTAATAAACACACTGCCTTTCAGATTTATTCAAGATGTAAAAAATAAATCTTAAAAATTTGAACAGATGTATTACATTGTGCAAAAAACAATAATTCTATATAAAAATTTAGTTCATAAGTGTATATGCAAATTCAAACATATATCTTCATTTACACACTACTATCTTAAAATATAAAGCTCCATGAGTATGCTAAATGATTTATAAAGTGATGGCATAAACTTTTTTTAAGTAAACAAAACATAACTTTGATACAGCCACACTTAGCATTCATATATGAAACCTAAATATGTATTTGGGAAAAACTTGACTTTTATTTCATATTAGTAAATTTCACTTTTTTATAAATATCTGCCCTAATAATTGTTTATAGCAAATGGTTATATATATCATGATTTCCAATTCATTCTAATTTTAATGTTAATAATATTATGGAATAATAATCCTTGGTATCTGTGAAAGTGCTTTATACTTATTGGTTTAACAATGATTTGTGCAAAGCAACTTGCTCAGGTGCTTTTGAAAGCAGATGTTCTGTTCCCCCCAAGGCATCTATAGAGCAGTGAAGTGACAGATGCAGTGACAAATGATGTAAAGAAGTGAGGGAAGAAGGTTGGGATTGGGATTAGGGGGAGTGGTAATGATCACAGTTTGAATGCCCTAAAAGTCCAACTTCCCTATGACGAGGAAGTTTTCAAGTCCTACCCCCAGTACCAGTACCGTGGGTATTAGAGCCTTGAGGTAAAGCGGGTTCTCCTCTTCCTTGCCCATAGGCATGGAAAATATTAGATTTTACATCTGCATAGAGATGAGAAGTGTGAATGTCAGTCCCAGAGTTTCTTCTTCTTTTCCTCCTCAGCACCCATAACCCAGGGAACTGGAGTCAACTTCCCAATTGGAGAAATCCCGAGCCAACCGTACTATCATGACATGAACTCCGGGGTTAATCTTCAGAGGTCGCTGTCTTCACCACCAAGCAGGTAATGGAAAGAGGAACTAATCTCATTGCATCCTGTGTGCAGAAAGGTGGGAAGGTAGACGCACAGATAGACAGTAGCTAGATGGATAGAGAGGATAAATAAAACAGTTTTTGCTGATAGTTTGCAGATGTTTAATCTTTCCTGGTATAATTTTGATATTTGTGAATTAAATGTAAATGTTCAAAGCACTTAAAAAATCTTTGAGGGGACAAAGGAACTACGAATATGTATTAATATGATTTTTATCCTGTTGTATGAAATGTTGTAGTTCTACAAGTTTACTAATTCTTTCAGCAACTTTAAAAATGATGTTGCTGTGTCAGTGATCTTGATTTATAACTGATCCATACTGGTAACTCATAATACCACATCCATACCTGGGATAAGGAAACATGAAAAAATATGATATCACCTAAC
This sequence comes from Xerus rutilus, assembly GCA_028644305.1. Lineage (NCBI taxonomy): Eukaryota > Metazoa > Chordata > Mammalia > Rodentia > Sciuridae > Xerus > Xerus rutilus. Next base: position 134,244,755 of record CM053399.1, on the reverse strand, counting down.
CTTAACATTAAAGGCCTAATTCTAGGCCACAGTTTTCAACAAGTTGATGTTCTTTGACTAAGTTAGTTAATTCTCCAGTACCAATGAAAGTATTACTTGCTCTGAGACTTGACTTAACCAGTTTTTATTAATGTGGATGAAGAGTGAGTGGTTTCTTTGTGTTTTCATTCTCTCTTGATGTCCTCATTTTCTCTCTTGATCTTTTATTGCAACTATTGAGGTGAATAAAATATTATAGTTGTATTGTTTTTCTCTTTTTGAATTAAATCTTTCGTATAAGCAGATTCATTTTATTTCCAGAGCATTAAATATATCCATGATCAGATAAAAGACCATAAGGAATTGTGGAGCAAAACACATTTTATTATTTTAATTTTGAGAAATAAAAGAATAACTGTACACTGTTTTTTAAAAAACATTAATTAATTAATTAATTAATTTTATATGGGGCTGAGGTTACAACCCCGTGCCTCACCACATGCTAGGCAAGCGCTCTACTGCTGAGCCACAACCTCAGCCCTGTACAACTGTTTTATTAGAGTATTCTCAGTAACGAAAGTTAATTGCATTTGAATTAGTTATGGAAATACTTATATTTGTATGTTTATAAACTAAGGTCAATTTTATATCATTCATAGCCAAACTATTTTCATATAGTTAGAGTATAAATCAAGATAATTGGATCTATTCTCACTAAATTTATCTCTAATGTGTTGAGGTCTTAAAAGTACTTTAGTTTTTCTAGATTTAAAATGTGAGTACTAACTTTCATTCCCTCTGCTGGATCAGGATGTTGTCAACACAGATCTTTCATGGCCATTCAGTATCAGATACTATGTCCCAAGGTTTAAAAGCATTTCTGTGCTACTTCAGTATGAAAATAATTTATCTCCCATTTTAAGTCTTTTGTACTTATGCTGGCTCACAAATGGAAGAATTAGTTTCAAAGGAGAGTTTAAAAATACAAGTTCCAACTCTGGATACCTTAGGAAGAAACTAAAGCAAGTATTCATTCTTTCTATGGTTAAACATGCACAGAAATGGCCATCTTTAATAACACTCTGAGAGCCGTGAGTCAAATATTAATCACAAGTGTATCTACAAATAGACCCAGACACACAGGCTTCAAAGGCTTGAGGACCTAATGTGGTGGGAGGAGTGTGGTCTTGGATGTTGGAGGGCCTTCTTTTGTGTCTGGCTACTCCCATTAACTTGCCCTGGAAACTCACTGATTTTCTCCAAGTGTGTCTCCTCATTTGTTAAAAAAGGGTATTGGTTTATCTATAGAATTTCTGAAGTCATTGCCAATTCTGAAATCCCATGAGATTACATTTATTACTACATAAATTTAATTCATAAGGTTTTTTTTTTTTTTTTTTTTTTTAGTTTTTTATATGCATGGGCACAAATAAGAAATTTTTTTAATTAAAGAAAAACATTCATTTTCATAGTCATTATTAACTGTTATATAGGGTATTGATAGGAGTATATGCAAGTAGTGTATCAAGCAATGTGACCCATATTATAGTTTTAAAATTCTTGCTCTAGATACTCATTGTTTTAAATAATTAAGATGAATCATGTTTTCCTTATTAGGGTGTATTATTCTGAAAGTATGCTGTTTGGGTTGAATTTGGCAATAGCTTTTTTTCATGTTAATCTGAAGAATAAAGGATCAATAATATAATATTTTAGAAAAAGGTAAAGGTGAATACATGAAATAGTATATAATCAGTAAAGTGCTATAAAATTTATTACGAATTATAGGGTTAATGCTAATAATTAATATTTAATAAGTATCTTATAAATGCCAGCCACTTAACTAAAAGCTTTATAGTTAATAACTCATTTAATCTTCTCAGTCATCCTCTTTTGAAGTAAGTTTTATTATTTCCATTTTACAGATAATTAAACTGAGTTTAGAAAGGTTAAGGAGTTTGCTATTAAGAACTAATAAATGGTCAAGTCAAGACTTGAGACTTCTGAAGTTCTATTACCTTACCTCTGAATTAATATGAATTACATTTGTCTATGGCAAGTGCTATGCAAATAAACATTAATATTGATGATCATGATAATAAGTGTCAAGTGCAATTTTAATAACATAATATTAATATTGGCAGACAAGCCACTCTTAAGAGTTCGCTTTTATGACTGAAATTTCTCAGGAAAAAAATTTGAAAAATTAAACCTAATGAATGAATGCCTTATTTGATTGGTGTGACAAGTGCTATATACAACTAGGAATGTTTGCTTTTCATGTCTTGAATATTCACCATTCTTTCAAAATGACTCGATTAACTTTGTGTTTATGGAAATCTCCATAGTAAGGGTCTTCTTAAATCATTTATTTTTAAATGTTGTGCATCTCCCCAGAAATCCAATTAATGTAACTATTGTTATATTTTAACAGCAAAAGACCCAAAACTATATCCATAGATGAAAATATGGAACCAAGTCCTACAGGAGACTTTTATCCCTCTCCAAATTCACCAGCTGCTGGAAGTCGAACATGGCATGAAAGAGATCAAGGTGGGTGATTAGGAGATGCCTCCAGGGCCATCAGAATAGAATCTTGGCTCATTTCATAAGTTTCATGTAGTAAAAATTATATCAGTGAACCAATATGGATTGCATTCTTTTCATGAAATGATTTCAGTAAATTTATTTATGGTAATATACTAGTCGTATGTTATCAAAGTTACAAAAATCCCATTTTTTACCTGTTTTAGTAGACCTTTTTTCCAGACAAAGTAATCTTGAGAACTCACAGTTAGATGTGTGACTGATTATCTCCATCTGCAATAGTTGGTTAGATTGCAAGAGAACCTCAAGTATTGATTCAATTGGACCAGATGGCTTTTTTTTTTTTTTAGTTGAAGATGGACGCAATATCTTTATTTTATTTACTTATTTATATGTGGTGCTGAGGATCAAACCCAGTGCCTCACACATGCGAGGCAAGCGCTCTACCACTGAGCTACAGCCCCAGCTCCCCGGATGGCTTTTTTTTCTGTGGGAATTTCCAGGACAAGCCAAACTTTAAGCACTTTGTAGGTGTCCATACTGAAGGTTCTCAATTAAAGGAAGACACAATTCTTTGAGGAAATAAATAATAGCATAAATAATAAATAAAAGTATAATATGAGAAACTTGTGTCTGAGTCAATGTAGTTATGCTTTTTAGATAAAACTACAACCCAACGCTAGGGCAGCTTTAAGGAGAAATATAATTTTAAGTAATAGGTGTTGTTTAGTTTTCTGGGGGTGAGACTTAGATTTTTACCCCTTCTTAAAGGACTGAATATAGTTCATTATACATATCCACCCCTTTCCCCACAATTTCAGAGAGATTATTAAGCATGGAAATAGACAAATTAGCTAGTTGTAATTTTTGTTAGTGTTTGTACATGTGTGCAAACAAAATTTTATATTGGCACCATCAAGTATACTTGAAAATTGTCTTTTAAGTCAAATACTGCATTTAAATAAAAGTGAAAGAAAGGAGCTCTTTATCAATGGCTTTCAACTCAAAATTTGGGTGTATATTTGTGGGGGTTGGAGAAGTATATATTGAATAATCTTAGCAGACAAATGACTGGACCTTGATACTTAAAGCTAAGATCAGTTCCTTATCTCAACTCCTGTTTTGCTGCTCAGAATTTTTATGTTAAGTGACACAGTATTTTAAAAAATAGTGAAAAACTTCCATGGAGGAATTGGACTTTGAGTCTCTTGAATCTTTTTAGCATGTTAAGATTAAACTAGTAAAAAGTGGGGGGCAGACAAAAGCACAGCCAACTGCTGAGATGAGCAGGTAATTTTGAGCATGGTTCTGTGTATCATGTGACTGGCCACTGTGCATCCGGAAAGCAAGTGATAGATGACAAGGATCCTTTTACAGAAGGATTTGAAAATCAGCTGGAGTGTTTTGGCTTCCAGACCCAATCCTTTCTTTAGGTAGGAGACAACAATCATCTTTATAAAACATAAACAGCGTTATGTCACACCCCTGCTTTGGAGTAATGTCCCACTACTTTCTGGGGAAGATCAGAATTCCCTCCTTTGACTGACGGGCCTGGCCTCTGGCTGCAGCTGCAGCTCAGCGGGTGCCATTGTGCTTTACCTTCCTGTTTGCACCTGAGCCTGCTGCTTTGTTGAGATTTAGGAATGTAACACCCAGGACCTTCTTGTAAGCCATGTCCTCTGGAATGCTCTCCTACTGACTCTTCATCTAGCAAATTGTTTTCCATTCTTCAGGACCTAGCTTACACTGAGGAATTTCAATTTTTTTTTTTTAGTTGTAGATGGGCACAATATCTTTATTTATTTTTTATGTGGTGCTGAGGATCCAACCCAGTGCTTCACACATGCGAAGCAAACGCTGTACCACTGAGCTACAATCCCAGCCCTGAGGAATTTCAATTTTAGTCAGGACTTCCTATTTTTTCTCCCGGTGCCTAATATCCTATCATTCCTTTATTGTTTTCATAATATGTAATTCCATATTTATTTATGGGATTGTTTAAATCTATCTACACTATGAAGGCAGTAGGCTACTGCTGCAACCCGTATCTAACTCATCACTTGGTGCATAGTAGAGGCACAATAAATATTTGTTGGATGAATGAACCATTGACAGACTAGAAAACCAGACTCTAGTCTGGCAAGGAATAAAGGCAAGGAATAATAGAGACTTCTACAACCTGAGTTGTAGAAGTGTGAGTAAAAACAAAACCCTCAACCCTTTATATTTTATTGCTTGTTTTACTGACATTGTCAGTTTATTCTAAACAAAGCTATATTTTCCTTGTCAAAAACTTGTTCTGGAAAAGATTCTGATGCTAATAATGACAACATTGTGAATGTGTGAGAATGTCTGTGTTGTTCAGTAGTGTAGGTGTTTTTTATTATAGAGAGTGTCACTTTATAAGAATTGATTCCTCTTTCAGCCTATTCAATAAAGCCAATCTCAAATCATATTATAAAACACTTTTGAAAAGTAGAAGGGAAACTGTCATTCTTTCTCTTTGTAAAATCATTGCATTGTCTTGGTGATTTTCTATTGTCAAGATGACTAGAATTACTGGAGAAGTCTGTAAAGGCATATAATATTAAGGGTAAGGAAGAATGTTCCATTCTCAAGTGCGCTTAAAAAAACAACAACAAAAAAAAAACCTCTGTCACTTTAATTCTGAAGACCCCTGAAGACTTTGTAATATGCACAATAAGCCATTGTGGGTAGAAGACTTCAACTGTAATGAAAAAATGAGGACAGTACAGTACAATCTTTATAAATTTGCTAAGCCAAATGCAGTCCTTTTGTTCTTGGAAAATTGCCTTTTTAAAATTCACAAAATAAAATGCCTCATAGTTGTTCTTGTCCATCTTTAAATGTTCCTTAGACATACGTGTCTGTCATGAAGGGACTTGTTTAAAGCACAGGCTGAGTACTACTCTGACACTTGTAATGGCTTTAATCTGTCTTATACTTCTTTCTCTCATAAAACTCAGTACTACTTGGTACTCAATAACTACTTACCAGGTGATTTTAATGTGCTTGTCTTATGATTAGCAGAAACACTTAAATGTACTATTATTTCCTGGTTAATATGCCTTATTCTGTTAGTGTTAACTTTGCATTGAAATCTATTCTTGCCATAACTCTTAGCAAAGCTGATTTTTAAAATAGGAGAATAAATACAACAAAATTGTGGACAATATGTGGATTCTATTTTCCCTTACAATCTTAAACACCATGTGAAACATTGAGATTTATTCCATTAGGCAAAGATAAAGGCTATAATATGACCAAATTACTATACTTTATTTTTAAAAGAAATCAGGCATTTTACAAAAATCTAAATTCATGTAATAACATATGTACATATAATGTTAAATAATTTAATGAAAAAGTATTTTTATTTCAGTACAATTAATCTTTGTCTTTTCAAAACAAAAGTTATAGTTTTCTGATTATGAAAGAATTATTTATAATTTTGCAAAAAAGATGTGAATACTTTTAAATTAAACACTAATAGTATTAAACATTTGGTAGAAGAATGTATAATTTGCTTATTCTTTGATGAATAGTGATAGAAATTAATTTGTCAGATCTACACTATGTAATGTTCATATTTTTACTTAATATTCTTTTATACATAGAGAAGGAAAGGAAGAAGAAAATAATTCTAGGCTATCAGCAAAGAGTGAGTGCTTCATTCTTAAGTTCTAAATGATTTCTCCTTGCTTAGTCTCTTCTGTGAATCCCCTGACCTTAATCTTCTGACTGCCCCTATTTCTAATAAATTCTTCTTTTGTGTTAATTTTCTTTTCTTATTGTTTCTTTCTTTCTCCCTTCTCTTTCCTTCCCTTTCCCCCTTTCCCCTTCCTTTCCCTTTCCCTCTTTCCTCTTTCCCCTTTTCCCTTCCCTTCCCCTTTTCCTCTTACCCTCTTTCCCCTCTCCTCCCCTCCTCTCCCCTCCCCACCCTATCTCTTCCTTTCCCTTCCCTTTTGGAGCTGGGAATCAAATGTGGCCTCCCACATGCTAGGAAAGTGCTCTACCACTGAGTATACCCACAGCCCCAAACATACTTTTTATACTGTTTTCCATCATTTAAGATCTTAATGATTAAGTGCATGGAATCAGGTTAATTTATCAACATGACAATATGCAGGTTGAGAATTTTTAACTTTTATTTTCCATTTTTTGTTGCTTTATGGTTATACATATAGTTGGTTTCATCCCAACAAACTCATACATGCATGGAAATCTATTTCAGTTCATGATCCCCCCTTTTCCCTCCCTCTTTTCATTCTGGTCCCCCTCCCCCCCACTTTTCCTTCCTCTACTCCAATAGACTTTATTTTGCTTGTCTGTTAATGTAATCTTATCCTTCTCTCCTTCTTTCCTTTATTTTACTCTAACTTTTGCATATGAGAGAGAACATTTGACCTTTGAATTTCTGAGTTGGCTAATTTCGCTTAGCATGATATTCTTTATTTCCATACATTTGCTGGCAAATACCATAATTTTATTTTTTTTTAATGGCTGAGTACACTCCATTGTACATATATATCATAATTTCTTCATTCATTTATCTATTGACGGGTATTTGGATTGATTCTATAATTTCACTATTGTGAATTCTGCTGCTCTAAACATTGATATGGCTGTGTAACTATGGTATGCTGATTTTAGATCTTTTGGAAAATACCTAGGAATGGGTTAGCTGGGTCATATGGTGGTTCCATCCTTAGTTTTTTGAGAAATCTACTAACTGTTTTCCAGAGTGGTTGTATTAGTCTGGGGCTCCACCAACAATATACAAATGTTCCTTTCTGTCTATAGCCTTGATAACATTTATTGTTGTTTGTGGAGACTTTATTTTTTTTGTAACACTTATAAAATATTCCTTTGAGATCTTATCTACATTAAACTTTCTTGAGTCAATTCAGAGACTTGATTCTTAATTAACGTACTTTTCTAGAAATCATAAGAATAATTCTTGTAATTTCGGATATAAGAGGAAAAATAAGTCATGATTTTCCTTCTAATTCAAGTTACCTTTGTGGGTCTAAACCTAGTTGTATGCTAATGCCCATTTATTATTTGCTTGAACATTTGAAATGGTCATTATCAAGGTCACTTTGTCACTGCCATTCTAATAGTCATTGATTCATCCACAAGTCTGAATGTAACACTCATAAAACATTACTTAATAGTGAGAAATACGTGATATGGTGAATATATTTGTAATATACAGTTGTGGATTTCTAAATGGAATGTGTAATAACTTCTCAGTCTGATGAGTATTTAAACAGCTTATGATCTTAGATAAAATGTAAATTCAAAAAGATTTTTCATGCAGTACAATTTTATTAATTTCTACACCTTTAGGATTTGAGATAATTTGGCTTAATTAACATTTATTAAATGACTGTTATATGCTAGGAATTTTTATAGGCATTGAACACACAAATGAGATTAAGTTCCCAGCCCTTGACCTGCTGAACAGAAAAATAATTTTGTACTATTTATGAAAAAAGGAACTTTACAGAAAATAATATAAATCAGGTCACAAGGGGACTGTCTTCATGCTTAGAACTAACTTTTAAGCACTATGAGAGGTAAATCTTTACAATATATCAGTAAATTGGCACCTTAGGAAAAAACTGGTACTACTGGTAATTACACTGGTGTGTAATTACAATTTTAAGAGTAGTTTAAAAAATTAAATTGACTCTAACATAAGTTATATTTAGGCATTGAGTTCTAGTTTTTGTAGGTATTAGAAAATAAGAAGGCTAATATAAAAAAATTACAGTTCTGTTATCTAAGTCCTCTTGGCAAGTTTTTCTGAAGTTTTAATATATTTGCAAGTCCTGGAGATTTATGATAATTTTCTAAACATTCTCATTAGTAATACAATCTTAAATTTTGTACTAAATTTCAATTAGCATTACATAATTTTATAAGGTAATTTTAGATATTAGATGAATTAAGGCAAAGATCTCAAGGGAACCCTAGGTGCTAGTGAGTGATAATGCCAGTTTATTATCATAAGCTCAATCAAAAATAAATAACAGTAAGTAAACATGTGGTAGCATCCTGATAGAACCACTAGCAGACACCAACATCACTTCTTATGAATTTAAGGAATGTTAATAGATAAGCAATATAAAAGAGAAGTCAAGTAAGTTAAGAAAATTCTATTTTAACAGAATTTAAGCTTTTGTCATTCATGAGTGAAAATGTCAAATATTTAACACATTACTGTGTGCTGTGATTATCCAGGAGTAATTGCTAACTGAACAAGCACATTTAAGTTTGTGACTTCAGAACCTTTTATTTCCATGGAAGAATCCACAGGGAACACAAGGATCAGACACTGGGAAACAGTGCTCAAGCCCAAACTCTCATCTGATAAATGACATAACCTTAAGGTTTCTCCTGAGCTATGGGAGCAGAACATATAAGTGTGAGGTTGAGTGACTGCTGTCTGGGAGCTGCTAGCTTTCTGTGGAGTCCGGAGAACAGCAGGGCAACAGTAGCCTTGCAGGAAGGACTTTTTAACCTGCAGATCAAATACCAATTCCTTACATTCCTAGAGTTCGTATCGCAGGATTAAGTAGCAAATATCCAAATATCAAATTTTTGAGCAACAGAGAAAACAGAGATATAAGTTCTTTTGGGGGAATAAATGTGGAAAAGAGCTGGTTTGAGTTTAATGTATAAGCAAAATTTTAAGGTTCCTAGTTGAGCTTCTTATTATGAAAAACATTAGAAGTTAAGAACTCCAAGTCAATTTCCATCCACTTTATGACACTGGAAAGCAAACTTCAGGGATACTTCCACTGGAGTGTATATTATTCCCTTCAGCTACGCTGCTAAAGTTGCAAAAAAAATCACATGAGCATCTTTGAAACAGAAGGAAAACATTAAATTGTTGGTGAAGGCTTTCATCAGAATCACTTATGTTGCCTGCTAATCAACAAATATCTGTCCTCATTTCGTGTGATCTGATTCTGGATGGGGCAAACTCGTATATATGTTTGAAGGGTTGATACTGATTAATATGGAAAAGCTGTACTCACTCATATTTCTGTGCTCTGGAGCCTTAATAATTTGAAAATACAGCATTTTGTAGAAAAACCAAAATAGCAAATTAGTTTGAAATAATAATAACTTTCATTATAATACTGGGCCTCTGGACCGATGGAATACAGATTAAAATAAAAACATCAGAAACCCATGGGAGATTGTCACAGTGTGCCATACAAAGTTCCACGGCATAATAAACGATTTTATTTCAAATTATTTCACACATTGATTTCATGTATAACCTTATTTTTCAGTAGTTTGGAAAGCAGATGTGTTTTTAGTTGTTAGACTATCAATATTATATACAATAGTGAGTCATAATTCAGACTCCTTATTTTACATCTAGGCAATACAAGGATCAGAGAGGCTGTCTTGTCTAGTGTCTAGGTGAGTAATTGCAGAGCCTAGGTTTTCTTTTTTAAAAGTGAATGTTTTCTGTTATACTGCAGTCTCCCTAGAGAATCAGTAAGTAAACTTATTTATGTGGGGAGAAGTGGACTAGCAGAATTTTACCACCACTTCACAAGTCTCAGCAGATGGACAGTTTTCCTTAAAAGCTTTATGGTAAATTCTGTTAGACCTTGTAGAACTAGAACGGGAGAACTGAAGTGAATGTTTTCATTTTCAGGGTTCTGAATGAGTGGCCAGTGTATATACATATATATACACACACACACAGGTATATATACATGTATATTACACTGAATTTATAATATACTACACTAATATTAAGAAGATGATTTATATATATATCAATATGTGGTATGTATATATACTTAAACTGTTTCAATATATGTAAATATTTAAAATATATATATATTTTAAATATTTTTTAGTTATACATGGACACAGTGTCTTTTTGTTTACTTATTTTTATGTGGTGCTGAGATTCGAACCCAGTGCCTCACATGTGCGAGGCAAGCGCTCTGCCACTGAGCTACAACCTCAGCCCCTAAAATATATATTTATATATAAAAATACATATATGTAAGCAGTTTTGAACTAAAAAAATTGCAAGTATGAATGCTTTTGATGGATAAATGTGGAGAGGAGCTAATATAAAATGAATGGCTAAGCACAGTTTTTAAGTTTTTGCTATGGGAAATAGAGAAAAATGTAAAGTGAAGAACGTGTACCTTGCCCATCTTTAACAGTTAACAATATTTTGCCAATATTATTCACTTTCTGTCTTCCAGTTTTTAAAAATTCTTTTAAAGTAGAACATGCTATTTGCATATATTTGTAAGGGTTTCCACCTTAACAAAGACATTTTTTTACATACAGTACCATTATCAATTTTAAAAAAATAATAATATTTTCTTAATATAACCCCATATATGTTCTAATTCCTCAGACTCTCTTGAAGGTTGTTCTTTTGAATGAGCATTCAGACGTAGTCTATGTATTTATATTTTCAGCCTATTTACCCTATACTAGCTACCTTCTCCCTTTTCCTATATCATTAATTTGTTGAAGAAACCACATAAATTTAAAATTGTGTTCAGCAAGTACACGTAAATGAGGTAAACAAGATCCTGTTGCTATTTGTGGCTACCATTTATTGAACACTTACTGTCAGGTGATTAGCTAAATTTACATATAGTTTTGCTTTAAAAACCTGTTAAAAATTCCATTTTACAGCTTATTAAATTGATCATTATTTATGCTGATAATGCTTAGAATTTTCCCATGTGTAAGATAACAGTGTTAGATACTAAAGTTTCTTTGAGTTCCAACATTTTAGAGTTTTAAATTGATTGCACTCAAAGAATTTGAGAATTTTCAATAATCCCTAATACAAAACTCAGAAACTTTTTAAGCACCAACATGATGCCACAAGTAGAAAATTCCATGCCTAACCTTGTGTTTTGGGCTGCAGTCTAAATGCATGCACACTAAAAATGTAGTATAAAACTACCTTCAGGCTATGGATGAGGTGTATATGAACTTACACCTTTCTCCAAAGACATCTCATTATGGGGGTTCCTATTCCCAAGATATCTCATTATGTATACGCAAGTGTTCCAAACCTTAAAAAAAAATCTGAACGCTAAAACAATTCTTATTCCAAGCATATTGTTTAAGGGATAACCATCCTGTCCTCAATTAAGCTTTCATTAACATGGACCTTTTTGAAAATTCAGAAGGTTTTCTATTTCTTAAATTACCTTTTAAATGTTTATTTTAAATACTCTCATTGAATAACAAAATAATAAGACTGTTTATGCAATTGGAAGCACCTTATGTTTTGCCTTATACCTGAGGAATGTACATTTCTCAAAAATACATGTCCTATCCTGCTCTGTTCTGTTACAACAAATGATTGATAGAGCTTGAGTTATTATAACAGAACCTTGTTATGGGATCAGTGTCTCCTACTTTGAAAACAAATGACTCAGCCAGACGGCAACATTTATTTTTCTCTAAATGACTACCGACATAGCAATAGGAGACCATTATCCTGTGACAATATTCTATTTCATTGACATTATCTCACAAATGTAATTGGTCCATTACTAAATAGAGGTTTTGTTACTGATCAATTTCACGTGATTTCTAAAACCATTAGGATAATAAATATGCCATCGTAGTAATTTCATTGACAGGATGGGTTTTTTTTTTCATCATTTACATTTGTTGGAGGAAAAATATAGATTTAGGTTGAGCTTAAACACTATAATTTATGCCAGTTTGACTACTTTTCCATTAAGAGAAACAGAACATTGTGCAGAGTAATCGTATTTGCATTGAGCTGTTAAACTGACAACCTTCAAATTTTCATGATTTTTTATTTTTGCCTTGCTAAACCACATCAAATCATAACTGTTTCCAAGCAATTAGTTTACTATACCAGTTTAATGATTTTATTTGAAATAAGTTCCAGATTATTTCTAGGACCTTCCTGTAAAACCACTAAAGTAACACATCAGTTAAATCAACCCTATCTGTTAGTAGTGTGGGCAACAACAACAGCCTTAGTACAACAGAAACCTTGAGATGTCTGGTAGCATAAATGTTTCTAAATGCATCCTTTTTCCCAAATGTTCCCCTCTAAAAACTCATCTGTAATCTTGTTAAATTAGAACTCTTCCAGTATCTTTCTGACTTTTACAGTTAAGGTTACGGTATTGATTTTATTTTATAGTCCATGGCTCTCAGATGCTTAACACTAATAAGCCTCCATAGCTAAGAGGTTTTCCCCAGAGGCAGAGAGAATAGCAGCTATTTACCTATGCTGATGTTTAATAAGTGACTAAAATATACTCCCAATCCTGCATAATTGTTTGGTGTTTTTGCCCCTTTCAAATTACATTTACTGACATTACTCAAGACACTTTATCATTGTCTGTCTGTTAGAATGAGATTGCTAACGGACGAAAGCATTTTGAAGTATTTTAAAGAAGCAGTTGCATTTGTTCATTATTCGTTTTTTAGCACTGTTCTTCATTATTCAAAGGATTTTTTTTTAAAACTATCTCAGAAAAGTGTTCATGAGCTTCAAAGGGGTTTGAGCTTTAACTTTGTATTGGGTGTAGGTGTAGCCTGAAGACCTTTTTTATAGAGATGTGATAAAAAAAAAAAGAGACTTGTAGTAACGTGCTACTCAATTGTGCTTGGGTTAGAACATACAGCAAGAGACAGACTTTAGCCATCACAAAATGTTTCAAGTTACTGAATAATACAGTAATATTCTCAAGGTAATTAAGATTAAATAACTCAATGTTTAAAGTAAGAATCCATTTATTTAACACAAAGACTACTGTACTTTCTCCTTTAAAAAAAAACTGATTTCATTTAAAAAGAATGTTGAGAATTCTAATTGAAGATGACATCTTATCTCCTTTTAATGTAGCTTGCCATTTTTCCTAGAGTTATTTTAGAGTGTGATAAATGTAAATATATATATATATATATATATATATATATATATATATGAGGAGCTACTTTCTTAACATGGCAGCTAATTATTTTTTGAATCATCTGGCATCACCATCAAACTACTGTAGTGGGATTAAGTCCATATGTCTTGTCATAACATTCAGAGCTTTTTGTTAACTTGGAGTGTGTGGGAAGGACTTACTCACATTTGCCACACAATCACAAAATTTTATATCTAAAAGAGTCCTCAGAAACAGATATTCAGATATTCTCTTTTCCTCACTCTGTTTTCAATAAGACATTGCTTTGTGTTTAGGCTTTGTGTTTAGCTAAATTGCCAGAGTTACTTTTAAGCATTTCTGCTTAACTCTTTGCAGCACAAGTTACTTTCTTCAAATGGTGTAATGTTGGACACATACCAAGATCCAGTATTGTCAACCCAATATTGGGAATTATTTATAATATTCTGTAGCACTACAGGCAGTTATTTTTATCCCCAAAATACGTATTTTATAATTTATTGTGATAAAAGTAATGGTTATTTGTGGGGAATTTGGAAAATTCATCTAATATAAATAAGAAAAAAATCACCTATAATCCCATCAAGTAGACATAAATCCTCTTAATATTCGTCTGTATTAACTCCTATTAATATGAGACCCTATTATGTGAAAGTCTGTTTTTCTGTTTTTTTTCCTCTGCATTTTCTATGCATTCTATTTTGATTCCTATAATTTTGCACGAAATTGGGTTTAAGATATATGCTATTGTAATTCTTTTTTTTTCACTTTCAATATAATGGAATTTTATCATATCATTCAATTTCAGCTTGATAGTGACTGTGAAATATGCCATCTTTGGCTATACTGTAAATTTTTAAATGTCTACTTCACTCATGGATTTTTAAAGTACTTTCTGAGTTTTTATATTACAAAGATACAGTGAACACCATTGCACATAAATCTGTGCCTAATATGATTAGTTCATTCCTGTTTCTTTTCATCAAGTAAAAGCTTGATGAAATTTGTTGAAGGAATAAATTTATTCCTACTGTAGAATTACTGAGTTAAATCTTATGTCCAATGCTAAGGCTTTTGATAAATATTGGCATAGAACCCAGAAAGGTCTTATCAATTTGCATTCCCACTAGCAGTGAATGAATGACTTAACTCCCCCATCATAAGAACAATAATTAAATGTAGGACATGGCTCTATGAGAAATTTTGAAGCATGTGCTGTGAACTGTATTTATAGAACAGTCTCTGTGGCCTTAGGACTCCATCACTGCACCTACATTTAGCCATCAGGGACCATACCACATCTTCTCTCTCCATGTGCCTGGCTAGCTACATTACACTGCAAAGGAAATGGAGAAATCGAATCAGTACCTAGGGGATAGTGCAGAGCTTCCAAATAAAGGCATAGGCTACTTGGTTTCTCTCTCCTTTCTTCCTCCTTCAGAGTACACTCCTCAACATCAACCCTTTACCTGTGGTTGAAACTTGCTAAAGTAAGGATCATTGTCAATCTCCACAGGGAAACCGGTAGAAATATAAATACATCAAAGCTTTGGGCTGGGATCTAAAGTAACAGGCAGGCAAAGCAAGAAAGACTCTGCCTCAATGTTGCCATGGTTATTGTAATATTTCACATAACATTTATACCAGTGTAAATAACCTGTAAATTTCCTCTCCGCAACATTATCTACCCCAAGGCAAAAACAGGAAAAGAAATCATGGTCTTTTTTACCATTTTATTGGCAGAGTATCTTCTCTGCCTTCTCCTTGTCCTCTGGGCACAGAGCCCAAGCTGTTTCCTTGCCTCAAGTTTGACTTTGGATTTGTGACCCAAAGCAAGAAATCAGATTTCAGCTCCAAAACTCATCCTATACACTTGATTTGATGGCTTCTCATTTATTTTAAATGACTATTATTTTATGCAGATAGTTCAACTTTTTTATATTGTCATCCAGCTTCCACTCAACATTTTAATGGGAAACAGAGTGCCCCAGGTTAGCTAAAGCTCATTTTCACTTTTAATGCTGTGCATAGCATGGACAATTTGAATGGAGTATTAAAAATGCTGATCACCTTTCCTTTCATCCAACAATGAATTTGTCTCTGAAGATATTCTCAATTTTCAGAGATTTTGTAAAACCATAAAACTGTTTAAAAACCTATAAAAGTCCTAAAACCTATAAAATCCCAAAATATAGAGAAATCTGTAAAACTGTGATCAAAACTATTGACAAGTAAGCCTTACCAGTGTAATATAATCTCATTGTGCTGTCTCTTAAGCTAAATGTTCCCACATATGTGCTTTCCTCCTCTGGTCGGTGTCATATTCTGGTCTCTATCATACCAGAGGGTCAAAGTTAGCAAAAATTTCCCAGCCAGCCAGGTGTGGTGGTGCACGCCTGTAATCCCACTGGCTCTCAGGAGCCTGAGGTAGGAAGATCCCGAATTCAAAACCAGCCTCAGCAACTTAGCGAGACAGTGTTTCTAAATAAAATAGAAAAAGGGCTGGGGATGTGGCTCAGTGGTTAAGTGACCCTGGGTTCAATCCCTAGTTCCAGAAAAAAAAAAAAAAAAAAGTTTCCCAACTGTTTTCATTGCACCTTGATTTTTTTTTTTCTAGGAAAATCAAACGGGGCAGGGGGTGGTTGTAGTGATCCTGCAAAAATGTTCTGCGGTTCGGTAATATGAAAACCAGATATTTTTAATAATCATGATAGATTTTTAAGTGCTTAGCAATGAAATATATGTTAAAGGTAAATACTAGTAAATAAAGAGAAACCAGCAAATATTGACTTGAATTTATGTGGTCCATTTAAAGTTGTTTTTAAGTATGGCATGTAAATAATGAAGATAACTTAGGAGAATGTAAAAGAATTAGACTTTTAAAACATTTTGAGACGATTTACTTCTTTGTTAACTAGATAGGAATATTTTGTCTAAATCATAAGACTGGCATAGTTGTTAATGTATTTTAATTTAGTGTTATGGTATGCTGAAAATAATAGCTTCTAGAGATTCAAGAATTCTTGTATACTCTTACATAATTAATTTGAAGCAGTTATAAATCATAAGTATGGGGAAGAGGAATAGGAATTATTTTAGAAAGAAAATAGTATGTTTTCTGTGTAGGCTATAGAAATCTGATTTGTAACCTTAATCTATTCAAACATATTGGAAAAGCTAACATATTGCTCTACTATATGTGAAAAGGGAGCAGGTGTCCCAGACAGGCAGGTGTTAAGGTGGCTGTTTGAGCTTGCCCTAGATCACTAGTTGACTTCAGTGAAGTTCTACTAACAGGTGGCTAACTGATTGGAGTGCCATGTGACATTTATCCCGGGAGCGACTTGGATGACAGGTTGCTACAGACTGAGGAAGGGGTCTTTGCTTTGATGAAGAAATTGCCAAAACTCATGTCTCATTAGTGTTTCCTAAGGTTCTTTGGAAGTGAACAACAGTTTAATTAAGGGCTGACGTAAACACGTTTCTGCACACTTTCCCTGCAGCATTTTATCACATTAGAATTGATCAAAATTGTTGCCTTGGGCTGACTTGAACAGATATACATCTGGAGCGCCATTTGTGCAAGCTGCCGATCAGTGGAGTACATACGCTGTGTTTCACTGCAGCTCTCTTCTTTTGTAGATGAAATTACCTTGTTGGGAGATGAGTTGATCTAACTCTTTATTTGCTTAAGCCTTTATCTCTTTGAAGTGATGCTGTGAAATGAATGACACATCAGGGCTTAGGATGTATATATGTTACAGTGCCAAAAAAAATCATAGCATAGCTAGTAACAACCATATGATGACTTGGTTCTGCAAAATACTTAAAGATAAGCTTAAGTCTAAATGAGCCAACTTTTATCAGTAGCTTGTTTCAATTTTTTCTTGTTTGGTGATCTTTTATTCTATATTTCATTATATAGTTGTTTTGAAAGTCATAGTTAATTGTCTAGTTATAAATATAAGCAAAGGTGTGGACACTGAAAAATAGCATCATCAATGTGAATCTTTTAAACAACATTAGCTTCTCTAATCTTCTGCCATTAAGAATCCTTTCTACAATCCACTTATTGCAATTGCTTTTATTTAATGAACTTTTGTCTTTAACATCTATCTTCTCTCCTGACTATTAGCCTTGCCAGGACTGGGTCCAAGTAGTTTTGCTTACCCACTTGACCCTTACTCATAACCATAGTTCCTCTCCCTTTTTGGACACTTGATGGTTGATTTTTTATTTCTTTTTTTGCTTCACATTCCACTACTTCTCATCTGGAGATTTTTATTCATGAAACATATGTTTTTAAGGTACACTGGCTGTGGTTGTCTTCCTATACCATTAGCCATCACTTCACTGTATAGCTTATTGCACGCGTGAAAAATTATGAAATACGCTGCCTAGAACTAGGGCCTGTTTTACCTCTTCTCCTTTTCTTTCAATCCTACATTAATTTTAAAATTTTTGTCCAAGTAGCATTATCTTCCAGTTTCCACAATTTTTTGTGTCTTTGATAAAATCATCTTCTTTAAAAAGTAATCAGTTTTTTTTTTTTTTTGGTACCGCATATTGAACCCAGGAGCACTTGACCACTGAGCTGCATCCCCAGACCTTTTTATTTTTTATTTTGAGACAGGACCTCACTAAGTTGTTTAGGGCCTTGCTAAATTGCTGAGGCTGGCTTTGAACTTGCGATCCTCCTGCCTTAGTCTCCGGAGTCGCTGAGATTACAGGCACGCAACATTGTGCTCAGCTATTAGTCAGCTTTTTGAAAAGACTATATACAATGGACAGAACAAGTAAAAAATAATAATGAAAAATCATCCAGCAATTTAAGATTTAAACACAAGGTCATTAAAGAAATCTAGACCTTAAGCTTTCTCAGAAGGGGTTACTTAAGGAGACAATAAGTTTGTTTAGTGGATTAAATATTGTTCTGTAGGTTGAATAAGAATAGAAAGATATAGTTTCCTAACTTAAAGGAAGATCACAGGCAAGGATGGGCAGAGAGGTATAAACACATTCCTCCTGTCCTCCAAGAAGACTGTATGGCCAATTAGAATAGCTAAAGTTTAAATAAAACATATTGCCAAGGAAAAAGTTATACTAAAATGTGGCACCATGGCAGATCTTAATATGAGAAAGATACTGTTTGAGGAATATAATTTCAACTACTGTTTTGATAATAGGCCATGATGAGGAAGGCCTAAAGGAGACTAGAAAGAAAATTATTTTGATTCAACCATGTGCAAGTGGAGAGGCCTAGTGAAACTTACAAGAATAGAAAAGAATCAAGTTTAGGGAAAGTTTTTCATTCTGAAACTATTGCACTTAGATATCATTTCTTTCTAAATAGAATTCAAATTTTTTTCCTTCTTATCAGCTATCAGCAATTCCTGCCTTCTTCCTACCAACAGAAATATCAGCTAATTCTTTTCTTACCATCTTGCTTCTCTCTTCAACTTCCTTATCTTATGTATTATTCAACTTATGCATTATTATGTATGTTTTATCATTCAACTTATTATATATTTATGCATTATTCAGCTTTATTATTCAGCTTATTTTCCCTTTAATCTTTTTATGTATTATTCTTCCTGCTTGAGGGACAGCAGATTGTGCAAAGCATGACATTTGTTTTTCTTTACAGAAAGGTCACTGAAAATCATCTCTTCTATATATTTATTCCTCAAGTGTTTTTTCTATAGCATAGGAGTGCATTAAAAATAGAAATTATATCTTTTTTTAGGTTGGAAGTCTATTAGATGCAGACATTTCAAAACAAAATTAAAATCAGAACAGTGCTAGTTTGGTTCATGGTTAAAATTTAGTGGCTAGCAACTCTAGCCTTGCTTTTCCCACATAATTGACCTTTTATTCTCTCTTCAGAGAGTTGTTTTGCTTTTTGAGAGGGGATTCACTTTTGTATCTCTGTAAGTACTTAGCATAGTGCCTTTTACATGCTGCGTAGCAGTATTTCTTTATTGACTAATGGGCCCAGAATTAATTTCATTTAACGGGAAAACAAAGGCAATGGAGCCCACATTCTGGGTCACTATTCTTTACCTGTTTCTAAAGCAGAGCCTTTTAGTTTGGCCAATGGACCTTTCCATTTTTATTTTTACTATTCTAAGTTACTTTGGCTGTTTAAGAAAGAGCCAGTTTGTGGGCCCTTTTACACTATGAACAGTGAATGTTATCCTATTTGTGCTGTGCTGGCCTCTGTAGTCTTCTGTGTGTTCTGAACATGAGGGTATTCCAGTTGTCAGGTACATGCCTAAAGAGGACCTTAAAAATAAATAGATCCATAACAATTACCCAATAAAGCCAAGTGGATTGTTTTGGTCAAGAAAATTTTTAAATTTCATAAATTAAAAATTACATAATTGCCTATATCCTTGAACTCCTGTACAAATATCCTTGATTTATGTGCCTTTTACACAAAGGAACTCCTGGGAAGTTGGCTGGGTTTAATGAACATTCATATAGTGGCAGTAGCTGGAATTGCCTTAGTTCAGAAATAACATAACTAAAAAGAAAAAAAAGAAAAGGAAGAAAGAAAAGAAATGACATAACTACAATGACACTGTTTTGCTTCCTAAGTTCTGATTGCACTTAATTGTTTTTAAATGATGTACACTGTGCTGTACTATTAGGGAGTTTTAACCTACTGATTTATACAGGTTTATTTGAAATTTATATTTAAGCACAGGTAAGCATAAGAGTGTCAATAATAAGTTACCAGTTCTTTTCCTAAGAGTTAATTTCAAATTAAATATTCAGAATACAAACTTTCGGTGTCATTCCTACTGTAAGGAGTGAAATGGAGTTTCTTAAACCTCTAACAGTCTACATTATCTACGGTTTAACAACTTCCAGTAGGCAAAACTTATATTTGTGTTATAACTTCTTAAAATCATAGAGCTTTTGAGTGAAATTTAAGTATTATTTTTGATATTTTGAAAACTTAGCTGAAGTGAATTTCCTTTTTCCATTTTTTAAACCTTGGTTTAAATTTTTTCGTATTTGTAGTGGCATTAATTGCTGTGGTTTCATGAATAATTTATTTCTTTTGTTTTGCCTTTTGAGAAAGATATAAGGAAAGAGTTCTTTGACTCATCAAAATCCCAATAAGTTAATGATAGCAAGTTAGTAATAAATTGTAGCTTACAGCTATACCTGTTGCTTTTTGTGGACCATGACATCTGATATCTTTAGGAGCATTTAGTCATTTAGCATTTAGCCATTCTGTAAGTGCCAGCATGATGAAAACACATATCTAACTTTAGTGGATGTCTTTCCTAGAATTTGGTTAATTTTTCAAATGGTAAAATCATAGTTATAACTAGTTTCTCACATTTATAGCACTATGAGATCTTTTTCTAATTAAAAAAACTAATTGTATGTATTTTTATGTGTCATGAAGTTTTGATTTTTTTCCTCTTCTAATAAAGATTTCTTTTTAAAATATGCACAGAACTATTTAGAGGTGAAATTATATGATATCTGATATTTGCTTCAAGTAATGAAGCAGGTAGAAGCATAGAATGGAGTAAAGATGGAATAAGATTGGCTTTGAGTTTCTAATTGCTAAAGTTGGATGATAACTACATGAGAATCCATTATTATCCTATGTACTTGTGTATATTTTTAAAAATTTTATAACAAAATACAAATTTTATAGTTCATATCATTGTTAGAACATTTTACTACAAATTTATGAACTTCCATAAAAATCAGCATTACTCAAGATGTTAAACTCAGGGTCACCTCTCCTACTAATGAGAGGATCCTGCTGAATTCCCTTTTCCAATTAACTGCATGGTGCAATCTTGTAGTCACCTGAGATGGTGACCTTCCACATCGGTTATTCATTTAACTGACTTAATTCTGTTTAATTATCAATTGCATTACTTCTGTCCCCACTCTTTTTTCAATCTCTCATGATCTATCTTTTGGCAGTGTTAAATATCTAGAGAATGAATGAAGGAAGCCCTGAATACGTCTGTCACAGCATACTGTACACTATACTGTAATTGTTTTACTTCAATTTATGCTCTCACTGGATTTTAAGCTTTGTAGGAGCTGAAAGTAAATGTAGTTCACCATTGTGTCCCCAGCAACTGGTGCAGTGTCTGGTACAAATTAGGCCTTCTATAGTATTTATGGAATGCACGTATTAATAATATATCTTCTTTTTAATGGGCTTCCATGATTTCTGGGTTTATTGTGGGTAATCCATCCTCCGTATAGTTTCTGGAGGGATTGCTCTCTCTATAATTGTGATCATATTTTGCACATCCATAGCATTTCCCCCATCGAGGTAAGCACTTAGGAAGTACAGGAAGTACAGGGAACCCACGGCCCTTTGCCTGTCACTTGCTCTCCTTCATCACTCTATTTTCCACTCCACAGGCTGCTTGGACTACTTGCATATTTCATACCTCGCTTTTTTGGAACATTTCCTCTCTGTTGATGTCATTCCCATTCACATTTTGAAAATGGCACCGCTGGGGGATGCCTCCTTCACGTGGGGAGGCTGAGGTGATTATGGTCCCTGCCCAGACACTGGGGCTGCGGCAGCAAATGCCATCATGGCCCTGCTGATAGCCATTTCCTTATCATTTTCCTCTTCACTAACAGTGAGCATCCCTAGGGCAGGAGTTACTTTTTATTTTTCTTAACATCTTCACTTTATCTGGCAAATAGATGAACCCAATATTTGTGGAGTCAAAAAAATAAGAATGATTTTATTTTTGCTAATCAAGTGAATAAGTTTTCATAAAATGTTAAATGCACGATGTATTTACCAGCATACCCAAAGTTTGTTCTTTGCTTCACACCAGGTTGTCCTTTATTTGTTTGCACAGTGTAGTTAGCTGGTCAACCCCTGAATCATATAACCCAGAGAACAAAATGCAAGATAAAGAAGACTTCTATGTGAACCAAAGGACTAACAGAAACATGATACTTAGATTTTCAGAACTTCAAGGTTTCTTTAGTAATAATAGGAATGATTCTGATGATACTTATTTAAAACTTGGGTTTTTTTTTTTTTTCTGTAGAGAATGTTTCTGACTGATATATTAAAGCTCTAACATTGCTGGGCTTTGACCCTCTGTATAGATTTTGTAAGAGCCAAAGCACAAAACTACTAAAGCACTGAAAAATGAAATCTGTTATGTTGAGGTGAACCTTATCACTTAAGAAGGTCATGCAGCTTGAATTTTTCCCTCCTCTTTTCCAGATATGTCTTCTCCAACTACTATGAAGAAACCTGAAAAGCCATTGTTCAGCTCTACATCTCCGCAGGATTCTTCCCCAAGATTGAGCACTTTCCCCCAGCACCACCACCCCGGAATACCTGGAGTTGCACACAGTGGTGAGGACTCCCAGCCATAGAAGAGAAGCCATCCTTTGTTTGCAGGGCTCCAACTCTTAGGGATGGAGTGAAGGTTCATGGTTATAGCTACAGTGATCATGTTTTCTTAACCTAAGGGGAAGGTCACGATCCCATAAAATGTTTTTTCTTATCAATTTGTTAGAAAATATTATTATAGTTATGCAACTTAATAATAAGTATATGTACTTTTTCCTTACATAGGCCTTATTAGATAGCTTATGATCATAAGAACTTAGAAAAGTAGAATACATGGTTATCTTAACTAATTTCAGGAATGCTCCTAATTTTATATATCCTACTAAGAGAAAGTTGGATTTTTCAACTACATTGCTTAGTTTAGAGTTGTTCCAAAGACATTAAGATACATAGACACTATTTCCTATACATAAATTATTATTTACTTTAGGGAAGTGAAATTAATCAGAAAATGAAAGAGGCACTGTTTTGTGACAACTACTTAGGACTAGCACATTTGATATTATGTCTAGTATCTTAATCTAAATGATAAAAGATATTCAGCATTTCACATTTGTATTTTAACCAGCAATTGATAGTAAGTCTTCTTTCACAAATTAAAAATGATATATAATTGGTAATCAATACTGTGTACTTTCTACATAATTACTCTTAAGTCCTAGTGAGGGGGAGATTGAAAGTTTTAATATAACTGCAAAGTTTTATGTATATATATAGATATAGATAGATAAAGATATATAGATATATATTTTTAGTGACTTTTTTTATTTTAGTTTAAAGTTAGGCAATATTTTATCCTTCAAAATAATCATGTTTTTTAAATTCTTACTCCTAGGATGTAGCATCTGCTCAAATAAAGTCTTTAGGTTTAGTTTGTAAATGTGTGTTGATAATTATTTTTGCTAAACTTAAAAAAAATGGCCTTTATTGTTATCAATAGGAAGTTATGAAGTTGAGAGAGGAAATATACAAATTCAATGTAGTATAAGAATTTTTACATTTATTATTTATACTACTGACATAGGTGAAAAAATCAGTAACTATCTCATAGAAATAATTGAAATGTATGTTGAAAGGAATATTTAGCAAAATTAACCTAGAAGTCATATCATCTTTGATAACATTTTAAAAAAGTAAATAATGTTTATAGGTAAGGAAGCTTGAGAGACCTAGAATAAGCCTTCCGCCTTAGTCCTTCACTAGATATTTACTAAGTATCTAATATATGGGTCCCAGAAGACCGTTTCTGTCCATAAAGAGTTCATGATGTAGTGGGGGGAGAGGAAATAACATCACTAGCTGGGCATCTAATCTGAATAGGACCAGACACTTGGAGGAAGTTTAGATGCCCGGAAAAAAATGTATTCTGAACTAAGCGTGAAGGGTAAAGGAATAGCCAGCCTGAAGGAGGAGTGTTTCAGGCAGAGGCCCAGCTTGCAGCAGTGCACCAGAGGTCATTGCAGCAAGGAACTCCATATATCCAGTGATCCTTAGCTTTCTTCATGCATCTGGAGATGAGGCCAAAGAAGTGATCCAAGACTGGCTTCTAAAGCACTTGAGGATCATATGCACTTGTGACACTATTGGGGCTTTATTCTGGAGGCAGTAGGGAGACAGATTTTTAAAGATTCTTAGAAGTTATACAACTGTAATGGTGTTTTTAAAAAGTCATTCATATGTAACTGTAGAGGACATACTGGAAGGAGAAAGACTGGAGGAAGACAATTAGAAAGACCTTGCAATAAAATAGGCTGTGTGTGTCTGTGTGCGTGTGCACGTGCACACACATATTCATACATATTCACACCCCCCCACACATATATATGTATATATGCTTTCAAAATGAAGGAAAACATTTTGTCTTGTGTTTTGTTTTTCTTTCCTTTTTTAAAGGACTAGAATGAGTTTTATTGAAATCAAGTAGACATTTTTACCTGCAATTTGAAATATGACATCTACTCAGTTCTGTCAGGCCAGCACAGTGCCCTATTGTCCAGAGATGTGAATTCAAATGTGATTTATACCACTTCACTTGCAAAGGGATCTCTTTTAGAACTAATATGTCTAAATTGATCCCTAATCTCAGAGGACCAAGATGGAACTGTGTATATATCTTTCAAGGGTTTGTGTAAAGATGTGAGCAAAGACCATGGTTGAATTGACTAAGAATAAGAGCACTTAGACACTAATTAAAAAGATGCCCAATTTTATTCAGAGGTTTATATTTCTTTAAATTGAATTTCACATGGGTATATATCCTCTCTTTTTTGGTTCCTGGGATTGAACCCAGGGGCACTTTACCACTGAGCACAACTCTAGCCCTTTTTTATATTTTATTTAGAAACAGGGCTTTACTAAGTTGCTGAAACTGGCTTTGAACTCATGATCCTCCTGCCTCAGCCTCCTGAGCTGCTGGTGGTTACACACACTACCCTGCCCAAATGGACATATTTCTTAAATAAAGTAATAATTCAATAAGGAATTTTGTTTTAAAAAGTATACAGTTATTTTCTGAAGTGCATCTCTTTGATGAAGGATGCTCAAATTTTACTGCATGGAAAGATTACCTGGGACACATGCTGGTGCCTCACCCTGCTGGTCCTTATCTAGAGTTTCTGTGAGTAGGCCCAGTAATATGCATTGTAAAAGCAGTCCAGAGGATTCTAAGACACAAGGCCCTGGACATCCAGGGAGCAAAGTTGTGACCATAAAATTAAGGATTCTTCTATAATGTACATTCTTAATTTTGTATATATTTTGAAAGTTTTCTTTGGTGGACATAAACAATGTCCTTTCAAATGTTGCCTTTCAGGGCTGGGGATATAGCTCAGTTGGTAGGGCACTTGCTTTGCATACACAAGGTCGTGGGTTCATTCCCCAGTACCACCAAAAAGAAAAAAACTCCCCCCCCTCATATTTACAAAGTTTAAGATAATCATTCCAGATGATTTTCATTTATAGGTCATGGCAAGGATTTATTTTTTTCATATTATTTACTAAGTTATTTCATAAAACATTAAACATTCATTATTTATAATTTCCTATAATTTGGATCAAAGTATTAAATAGAAATATAAATTTAATCTTTAATCCTACATGCATTAGTTGGTTCTCTTAATTTATAACATATGATTATTTTCCTCAACCTTATAAAGATAATGATCATAAATTATACTTTCCCCATCTTTCAAACTTAATATTAAGTTAAAAATTAAGCAGTTATTTATGATCATACTAATATTGAGAGGTTATATTAAAATTAAACATTATACACATTGCATATGTTTTATAGTAGTAGTTCCCTCTATAAAGTTATAAAATACATGGTTTATGGATGACATAATATACTGACCTCTGTGGACATTCAAATTTGCATTTCTGTGGGTTTTATTCTTGGTCGTACCTTAATATCTCTAAAGCTACACACAATAAAAGAGTAGAAATAAAAATAATTGCAGAATGGAGCTCTGTTGGTTTTGAAAGGAATATCTTCATAGGAGAAAGAGTTGTCAGGTCCTGTGTTTTAATGCTCAAAAGTATTTATACAATGACCAGGTAATTATTCATGACAGGCAACTGTTTTATTTTAATTGTTGGTTTCCCTTCTGAACAACTGCAAGCTAGAATATATAGGAAAATGATTTATTTGAAATTGGTGTGTACTTCTATTTTGAATTTTAGTAGACAATTTGTGGGTCTCTTGCCCTATAATTAATGCTTTGACTTGGTCTGGACTTAGGGAGACAAAGACTTTATAATCAAAAAATGTGTTTTTGTTGGGAATTAACTGCTCAAGGAAATGTTTTATCCAGTATTGGCATACCATATAAAAGCAAAACTTCTTTTTCAAACATTCACAGATGTAGAAAGCAAGATCATTTGTTCCCTTGGGTGTGGTTTTGTCTCTGAGTCCCTAGCTGTACTATTATTGAGAATAAAAGTGAAAGAGTAATTTATTTTAGGAGAATTTGATTAAATTGTGGTAGGAAAACCACTAGTTCCAGTTTGGTACTTTCACAGCATTATAGAATCTGGACGAAGTAACAAGGAAATCAGCTCTGACGAGTCAATCTTTCATTATCTCTGTTCTGCAGTCATCTCAACTCGAACTCCACCTCCACCCTCACCGTTGCCATTTCCAACGCAAGCTATCCTTCCTCCAGCCCCATCGAGCTACTTTTCTCATCCAACAATCAGATATCCTCCCCACCTGAATCCTCAGGATACTCTGAAGAACTATGTACCTTCTTATGACCCATCCAGTCCGCAAACCAGCCAGGTAAAAATAAGAGAGAAAATAAGACTAGAGCTTAAGGGAAATGGGACAGGTCTAACTCTAAGACATGGAGGTTAGTCAGACAGTACGTCTGGCAGAACATCAAGCCTTGCAATCCATCTTCAAGAAGTTTCTTGGTGACCCCATTAAGTTTTTATTTAAGGGTGGCTGAATGACAGGTAGGAAGTGTATTGCCCCAAAGGGGTGCATTGTGAAGAAGCTTTTGATTTAATGTTCTTGGATTTTAATTGACTGAAGGGAAAGTTTATGCAGAATGTTCATTGCCAAAAAGCTCCAAACTGGAGTTCACACCTCAAAATACTGGGTTTGACATAGAGATAAAATGTTTATTTCATGCAGGAGCAAGGTATGTGCTAAAATAAACACACACAAAAGAACTTACTGGTGTATTTATAGGCCTGTTATTAGGTATTAAAATAAGCTTTGGTAATGCAAACATTTTCAGTGTTTGATGACTACTTGAATATTCTTTGCAATGACATGACTTACATTTAATAAGTGGCATTACTAGAAGTGTCCTTTTTTTTTTTTAAATAAATATTATATAGTAGTTTTAGGGAATTAGTTGTATTAAGTGTAGTGACTCATGTGCATTTCGGACTCCCTAGACCTGTGGCTGCTTCTACCAAGAGGTCACTTCATAGGGATCTGCTATAAGATTTTCCACAGTCAAGTAAATAGTCATTGTGCCAAAGCTGGGTCTTTGGATAACTGTAATATCCAAAATCTGCAATGTAATTTTGATCTTATGGTCTAATATTTGGCTTTGCTGCTTTATCTCTAAGACTTTTGTCTACTTCTTATTATACCTATTTATGCTTTGGGGAATTTTTATAGCATTCTATCATTACTGCTGCTAAATTACTAAAATTAGAGTAAATAATATGTGCCTATCAGTCATAATTAACAAAGGTCAGAAAAAAACTCTTTGGTCTTAATTTGTTAAAATGAAGCAAAATGGTCCTTTCTGAATGTTTTATTTTGAATAATAGTGCATTCAGCACCTTTGGGTTACTTAGAAAGTTACCTTTGCTTTTAGCGCCACTGACTTAGTTTAATATATTAAACTAAGTATTGCATTTTTATATTACACTTACTATTTGTATTTTAGGAGAAAATGTTCAAATGGTGTAATGATTGTAGTACTAATGACAACTAACTAAAAGAGTGGGATCTTAACTAAAAGAGTATTATCAGTTTAGAAATGAAATTTGCTGTCAGAACATGGACTCAAAAATCCCAGTTCCATAGAGCATTTTGCTAGACTCAGCTGGGAACAGTGCACACAAGGTCTGATTTTAATTTGTGTAGAATTTCCATGAATAACAAAGTCTAATTAAGACATCCATTAAAAGTCCTTAACGTTAATTCAGTGTGGAAAATCTTAGAGTTCCATTGGATTTTTTTTTTAACTGATGTCTTAATTAGGCACTGTTAGGGGAAAAATTATGCAAATTAAAATCAGGCCCTTAGTGTTACGCATTTCTTTAATTATTCAGTGCTTGTTTTACGTATATTTTAAATTCTTTATAAGTTAAGAGGGCATATTAGGTGATAATCTGCCTATATTGTTCTCAGCTTTTCTTTATGTTTTCAAGGTAAAGATCCAGCTTCTAAGAGAAGCATCTTACTCTCATCTCAATTAAAAGACAAAAACCAAAAAAATCCCTCTCAGGATTTTGTATAATAGGAGCAATGTATTAAGTAGGATAATCCTTTTCTAATGCTGTTCAGCTTCATCTTCAGATAAGACACCTCTCTTTTTATCTATACTATGAAAGTTCATCTCTTAGCAGCCTTGAAAGATAGAAGCTTTCTGTCTTAGCTTCACCTGTTTAAACTAGTAGAAAAGTAAAGACAAATAACCCTCCCCATTCTTCTGACCACAAGTTTCAGAAAAAAATTGTCCATATTGGCTTGAGAATTCTTTCTTTGTCTCTTTCATTATTTTTCAAAGGGAGACATATCTGTGAGTTCATGTTGATTTAATTCCAGTAAACAAAGTTTACAGACGGGGCAGGGTAATGTCATAGGCAGTGGCAGCATTTTCATGTAATTATTGTCATTCTGTTCCAGTTCCAGGTAGGTACTATCAGACTGTTTTGGTGAACACCATGCAAAAACACGTTTATCATTTAGCACACCACCAGTGACAAAATAAGACCTTTCTTCTTTCTCTAGTAAGATATGTAAAGCAGTCATTTGCGGTGTTCTCATAACCAGAAGTTGATGGTCTGCTTTAGAAACAAACTATTTCCACTTGAAAGAAAAATGGTTCTTTATAGGAAACTACAGAAGTGTTTTTTTAAGGAACATTATACCTGCTTTGATGTTTAACTCCAACTCAAAACCAATTAATTTGCATTTCAAAATAGAATTCTTGATATTCACCTTTTCAGCACTAGAAATGGGGGAAGAAAAAAAAAAAGTACTCAGTGACCATTCACCTCTAGTCAACTGCTCCTTCCCAACCTCCTCCAGCACTGCATTGATTTGGATTGTTAAGCAACTGAGATGCCTTTTCCTCCCCACAGCAATTTGGAGATTAATTGCATTACTGCTGCACCAATTATAGTGAGACAGTCATGCTATTCAATGGAATATTTTGAATAAAATTAGTTTAAAGATATAACTCTCCCATAGGTTTCCGTAGAGGAAAACTCTGGTCAATTTTCCTGACATAAAGTTAAATACTTAAAATTACATATGATGAATAGTCAGGATATTCAAGAAGTCCACTTTCTTTATTTTATAAAGAACCCACGCAAAGACTTAGTTCATATCTCCAGGTCACAATATGTAAATATTATCAGCTATTTATCTTTTTCTCTAAAGAAAGTCTATTTGTAATTTATGCATAGGTAAATATTCTGCTTCATTACTTTCTTTGCCTTTGATAGTTGAGATTATAAAGACTATATACTTTTGGAGAATAACATCCTGGCAAATTGTTAGGAATACCATGCAGTGGAGAATTGCAACATGGGTGTAATCAAAACTGGCATTCTCTGTCTAGAAAAATATATTCCAGGATTTCTTCAAATAATGTACCCTTATGATTTTGTCTCCTACCACAGAAATTATTTTTCCACCAAGGGGCTAAGAGTCAAATAATGATATGTTTTCTGTCATTGCCCTAGGGATTTTCTCAGTTAATTCCCACAAATGTCAATAATAAGTGTTTTGTGTAACTCTCTGTGCACAACAGTGGAAGAGTAACACAAACAGCACTGTGGATTTGATTGTCCTCTAGTTCACTTTAGTACATTTTAGTTTTCTTTGGAAATCTTTTATTTGTAGGAATAAAATCAGACCTCATTCAGTGTTTTATATCATTGTATGCATCTGAAATTTTAATCTCATCCTAATTGCTTGTATTAGTAAATCATCAAAAGTTGGTGATTGCCTGGAAAATTGTAAATTGCCTTATGTTTGTCAAGTCTGAAATACCTGCATGTGAGAGAAAGCTAGTTTTTGTATGCAGAAGAATAGGCCTTGACTATAAATGATGGGAATTATAGAGTTGGATGTGCTTTCTCTCCTAGGCATTCTTGTGTCTCTTGTGTCAGTGATAATATCCAAATGGAGGAAAATTTTGTTGTGAAAGCCAAATGGACTCTATATAGAAAGTGAAGAGCAGAGAATAAGGAATTGTTGGGTTATAATTGTGGGTAGTTTAGTAAGGAATTCCATTTTAGCTTGAGCTAAGCATTTGAGTCTCCATTTGAGTTTTCTGGCCTACTAAATGAAAGGATCAAGTCTACTTGGCTCTTCAGGATGTTGTAAAGACCAAATAATCTATGCAAAATGCTTTGAGGATGAAAACCTTCTTTTAAACACTGTTGCTTTTATTACTACCAACCGTTGATTGGCCTCCGACTCAGACTTGAGAGGGAGGGCCTGTGTGATGGCTCCATGCAGCCTGCAGGATCCACGTGGCCACGTGTGCTGAGTGGAGTTGCTGGAGAAGATAACTGCCTTTTGGATTGTTTCACCCGGCATTCTGTTTTTGTTTTGTAGCCTAACAGCAGTGGTCAAGTAGTAGGGAAAGTGCCTGGCCATTTCACTCCTGTCTTGGCACCCTCTCCCCATCCCAGTGCAGTGCGACCTGTGACCCTGACCATGACAGATACTAAACCCATCACTACATCCACTGAAGGTGAGGCAGCTTCACCTACAGCGACCAGTAAGTATTTCTGTAGGAAATGAGAAATGTCCATCAGAGGCACCATTGGATATTTGATCCAAGGTGGAAAACATGGCAACTTTTCCAGCTACCTGACCAGATGGAGATTTCTCATTTAAGTGGAGCTAGCAGGCATGTATGTGGCCTGGCTGTCATGTGCTCTCTCTTATCAAATGTCTTTCAGTGCATCATATTTGAAAAGGGAGAAGCAAATTTGTTTGAGTAAACAGCTGTAACAAAAACAATAAATCATGCCTGCTTGTTCAAGGTATACATTGAAATCACACTGAATAACATTATGCAGTGTATAAGGTTTTTATATCACCAAAGGGAGATTAGATAATTGTTACTTATTGGAGCATTCCTATAGAAACCCAAGCCCCTCCATCAGGCAGACTGAACCAGTGCCTCTGTAAGATAATTGCATGTTTACCTTACTGTAGGTCCTGTCATTGTTAGAAACGGTCACACAATGTTGGGTGCCGGCAAGAACATTTCAAAGCTTAGTATTAGGCACATGTTGGGCTACCTGCACTTTCACTATCTGCAACTTTTTCTTTAAACTTTTTGATTATTTTGCCTATCATGATATATCAGATACTACACTTATTAGTATGGACATAACATTTTAAATGTCAGAGGTTTTGCTAGTGGACTTACATAGTCCATTGGACAAATGATTCCTTTGCTTCTTCATTTAGAATACTCAGAAGTGTATGAGAAATAAATTTTCAATCCGCTTCACCCAAATTACCAGCTTCTTACAACTGGGCACAGATTAGCAAAGTGGAACCAATAAAGTTCCAGTAGAGAAGAATTATCATGCACCCCCAAATGAGACATATGCCTTCAATTTAAACTATTTTTGTTTCCTAGAGCAAGGAAATCCTTTTGCTCTGGAAATTCCCATGTGAAATTACACAACCAGAGGCACCATTGGCTCCCTCTTTCTCCACCATTGGAAAGACACTCTTTATTAATGACTTCTGAAAGACCAGGAAGGAAAATGGACAATATTTTATGTGTACAGTGAATATTTAGCATTTCTTTCTCAAAATTCATGAGCTCCTATAAATTGAGGGCTTGTAATATCCTTCAATATTTATTAATGCTTATAATCTGTTGGCAATGGGTCCTAAGGAAACAGTTTCCTAAATACGTAGATGTATGAGACCTGGTTAGAGAAAACTGGATTTCTTTTGTTTTAAAGATTTTTCTATGCACATTATAGTCACTAAAATGCTATGTGAAGATTTTAAAAGTTAATGTCACAGCATCTTTGAACAAACAAGTCAGTGATTTAAGTAAGAGCACATAGAAAGCCAGATTTAAGAAAGTAATGACACTATCACAGGATAAATGTTTCAAGCTAAGTTCTAAAAACTTCTGGTGCCTGCTATCATGGTGACACCAATGCGTGAGATTCAGGGGAGGAGCAGACCCAAATGGTCATAGCTCACTTACAGGAGTGCCTTCAGCCTGTTAGTTAATGAATTGTTTTTATATGCGCATACAGGTTGTTCCAAAAGGGATCTAAATTGACTAGTAAAATCACAAAACATTCAGAAGGAGTACCTTGGTTGTATAAAAATGTCTGCATCAGTTCATTTTCTACTCTTACGTAAAAGAAATATAGTGAATAGGTTTTCTTCCTTAAAAATGAATTTGTAGCTCCAGTTCCCCAGGCACCACTGATAATGAGGAACTGGTTACTGAGCTGATAGTAGAATTAAAGGAAACACACAGGCTAAGGAAACTTCTTTCTCATGGTTGAGAAGAAAGAACAGCATAGATTCAATGCTAACTCTTTAAGAGTGATGCTGTCCTTGGCCCCTGTGTTGAGTTTGAGTCCTGGTGATGGAGTATGGGTCGCTGGTTGCTGATGGCTGCCCTGCACGGGCCCTTTAGTCAGGCGTAATTAAAAAGTGAATTGTGAATATCTCCAATGTTTTTGAAAAGTTGATCTAAAAAAGCCTGAAAAATGATCAAATTTTCCAGTCCTTTAAATGAACATGGCAGAATTAACATATTGATTTTAAAAAGCCAGCCTATTTACAATTAATGTCTGAATTCCTCAATAACCTAATGGTTTTAAACCAAGCAGATCTCTTCAGACCTATGAATGTAAAAACTTAGTTCTTCTGCGTATTCTGACATGGAGCAGTGGAATTGCTTAATGCTGGGAAAATATGTTAGTCCTATTCTTGCAAAAAACAAGCAAAAATCTTTAGGAGTAGGAAGAACTTTGCTGTGGAAAGTTCACTCTGTACCAAAAAGTGCCTGTACAAAAAGTACTCATAAATAAGATACCTGTAACATAAGGAATAGTCACTCTGTGTACTTAACTACCTGGTGACAAGTATTCAGAAGGTACCACAAGCTCCCTTCCTGACCAATTGCAAGACATTGAATTTTTTACACTTATGTAAAATAAAGAATTTTTTTCCAAAAACCTTTCTATCAAACTAGAGAGGGCATTTTAAAATTAAATAAAACACTGAACTTATTCATTTTATGTAATACATAAAAATAGACAACTCCTTCAGAATAGCGATATTAGATTTTCTTTTTAGGAAGACTTTTAAGTAAGACATTTTTCACCTCATATCATCAAGCATGTCCACTTAAGTCCTGTCATTAAAAGCTCTCACTTTTTCCTGACATTTAGAATCACAGACCATAACTGGTTATTTTCTATTAGGCCACTAACATCTAGTAATTGGTCACATCAGGGCAAAGGACCCTTCTGCTTAGCCAGTCTTGGGCACCCCTGCAGGACTGTACCTGGACATGTAAGTGTGAGACACTACACCAAAGCATGAGGTGTGATTTACTAGATAGATATTTTTTAAGGGGAATAAACTCATTGATTTGAAATCAATTACCATTACTTTTCTACCACTCAGACAAAAAGGAAGAGAAATGGAGACAACAACTTTTTTTGGTTGCAAATCCCACTTCTCTGGGTTTCTTATACATGGACAGGGTGTTCATTCTGATAGTTCACAATTTTTATCTTTGTTTTTGTTCTTCCTTAATCAGCCTACACAGCCTCAGGCACATCTCAAGCCAATCGATATGTGGGACTAAGCCCAAGAGACCCATCCTTCCTACATCAGCAACAGGTGGGCACGTTTCACCCAGGTGTAATGGTGTAGCCACGCTTTGCTTCGGTGCTTTTCTCCATGTTGCCTCTCAGATCTGAACTCAGAATGGGGCTCACGGGGCTTCTGAGACCAAAATTGATCATTTTGTCTTCCAAAAATTTTTCTTATTTATCCCTTGTTTCCTTACCTCTCTGAACAGAGTTTCTCAAATTGGCTCATTATCTCTTCCATCTTCTCTGTAGCATATATTGATAACATCCACAGACACTATGGTGTTTCTGCCAATGGAAATTTTTCTCCATCTTATTGGCTATTGAGAACTTAGTAGCCTGTAGTTTTCAAAGGCAAACATTGAAAACCAATTTAAAATCCAGTTAGTGTAGAAGCAGTGCATAATTTGTGTTTTTGAACAATTTTATATTTTCCAGATGTTTTATTCCTTACTTTTGTATTTTAGTCCAGGAAGATGAGTTATGAAGCTAAAATCTCAGGCGACACATCATTGGTATTTTAATAGGTTTAAGTTGGTTTAGTGATTTCAGATGTGATAAGACACTTTTTTTTTTTGGTTCTGCTTTCTTACATCATTTATGTTTCAAGTAGCATTTTAAATTTCACATCTCATTAATGCTGTAAATTTAATGCAAATGAAGTGTTTACCCAAACTGTGAAAATATACAGCCAGGATTAATGGTGGCTTGTAAACAAATTAGCCACAGTCAAAAGCATGGACCATACCGATGTAGAAATCCCACGATTCCAGTTATGGATACCAGATAATTCTAAACACTTTAGAATTCAAATATATTTTATGATGCATATGTTTGCTGCTCTCAAGTTTTGATAGCAGAGCTGTTTGAAATTAACAGAATGCAAAAAATTATATGGGGAAAATAGCCTATATAAATAAGAAAGAGCCAGAGTTAACTAACTTGCTCTTCATTTGTAAGTTATTTGTGCATTTATGAGTTTTCACATGTATAGCAAGCCTACACAGGTGTTTATGCCCACTTATTTTGTTTTAGGACTCTCTGCCACACATACACTTTTTGTGGCATATCTCTACTGTGCTTCATGTTGAATTCTTGGGTCCTTCCCAGTTGCAGGCCAAGGTAGCAGACTGCACTTATGAAAGGTCACCACATGCAGAGTTTAGAGAAAATCATAAAGATGATAGCTTATTCAGGATACTTGTCATTTTGCCAGGTTTTAAAAAAAGCGAAGTGAAACAAAAGAGTGAGGTCTAACTGAAAACATCTGTATACATTTATGAAAATACCAAATAATAATTAGTGGTTTTGCCAGCCAATGGCTTTTCAATGTAATTCTCTGGAATGTTGCTTTTTTTCACCTCTAAAATTGCTGTTATATGAAATGTGTTATAATTACTATAATATGTTTCAGTTTGACAAATGTATGTGTTCATTGTGTTTTTTAAAACATGCAGGATTTATAGGTTTAGAAACTTATTCTTTCAAAAATCATTACCCATTTTTTCAGAAAGACTTTTGTCATGGGATTTGCATTATTCTTTAAGACATCACTCTAATTTCCAGTTAATTTTTATTTCATAAAAACATGCATCCATTATTTAAACCTTTAGCCCCAAACACATTTAGAATATTCTAACTAATTCCATGTATTTAGGAGCAATGTTCCTCTCTCCCTGCCTAATCCATGGCAGCTTTAATTTTCTTATCACTTCTGATTAATATTGGAGCCTCATGTAATTATGATCATAAAAGTTCATTAATATAAGTTACTTCTTTCATGTATTTAAAGATAAATCAGGAAAAGCTAGCAAATATCATAAAAATATGAATCTTAATGTGCATAGAGATATGGGCATATTTTAATTGAAAAAATATGTATGACTTCTAGAACAACAAACTTTTTTATCAAAGACTGCCACTTTTTATTTAAGTGAACAATGTTGAATGAAGACCACCTACAATATGAATATGTTTTGTTCAGTCGGAGTTGATATTTATGGAATACCTGATATATATTGATCCTTGCAAGAAACGACCATATATACTTCATAGTTAAATTTTTTAAATACCATGCAGATAGATCCTTTGTTCTCCATTCAATGGAAGAGTACCACTTTTGGATTTGAAGAAGCCTAATGTGCCTAATTTATTGTGAACCACATTTTTGAGGCCTGCAGTAGATAATATAAATTTATATAATTATGTATGCATTATATTACTAAGGCTTCAGTTAAAATCCTATGATTTTTATCCTTCCAAATTCTAAAAGAATCATAAAGTTTTATATTTACTATCTAGTAAAGGAGTGACAGAAATAGTTTAAATGACTTCAGTAGAATAAAGGTTATTCCTTCCTACAGCCGAAATGAGATTGATTTACTGTGTCCTTTCATTACTTTACAAAGATTTAAAGGAGACCACTCTTCTAGCAGCAGGTTCTAAATGCATTTGGTTTAAAGTACTCAATGATAAATGAAAAGGAAAATCAAGGGGTACATGAAATAAAGGTAATCAATCATTTTATATTAGCTAGGAGAAATTTAAAATTAGAAAGGCAATGGTTTTAGTCTGAGAGTTCTTTTAAACATTCCCCATAACCTTTAATATACACGACCCCTTAAGAATAAATATTGTCACCAGGTACGTTCTTCAGTTCATGGCGGCTGCTTTATAAAGATTTATCCTTTTAGATTATGAAGAGTATTGATGTGCATTGTTGAGTGCTATTTTTTCTTTAGAAAAGAATCTTAATATAGCTTACATAAATTAGAGTTAACAATAAATTTTAAATTACTGAATAATTTTGACCACCTTATAATCTTTCCACAAAATGAAATGAGAGTATCACTTTCAATATAGTTTTAACACAAAAACAATTTTAAATTGAGATGAGAATATTAAAATATTAAAATTAACCCTATATTCTACCTGTAAGAATAATACATTAATATTGGCAAATCTGAATAGTATTCCTTCATATGCTTCATACACACATAGTTGTATGCTCCTTTTTATACATTTGTGTGCTCCTTTTGACAATGGTTATTACTGATTAATGCTGGTTGCTAACTGCTTGACATACTAGGTTGGTTTTTTTTTTGACTCTGGAATTTCACCCATCATTGCAAATATGATATCTCATTTGAATCCAAAAAATAAAATCACATAATTATGAGGAATATTTCAAAAAGATTCATGTAAACCAAGTTAATCATTTGCCATTAAAACAATCCTCTCTAATTTGCCATAATAATCAGCTCATGCCAGCTGACCAGGACTTGACTTTAGGGTTTCCCTTTATCTGTTAACACAATCTTGAGTACTGTTCAAGGTCTGGAATGAGTCTGTCTTTAGCATTACTGGCTTAGTTAATGCATTCACGATTGGCATGAGGGAAATCTTAAAATCAGAACTTCAATTGGAGCTTCATTCTTCTTTAACTTTTCTATTGGAAAGTGGTATAGTGGCTTCAAGAACTCTGAGTCCTGCTTTAGCAAACTGAAAAGTCTCTATGAAGAAATACCTTTTTATGGTTTGGAACATTTTTAGAAGTGTGAAAGTCATCCTCTTTTCTTCTATAGAAATTTAGCAAAGTGCAGTGTTTGTTTTCCTACCTCATACTTCATAAACACTCTGTGTCCATTCCTTACATAGACAGTAAAGGAACCATATTTCCCAAATTTTATCATCTTGAGAAAATGGGAACTATCTAACAGAATGTTGGATGCTGCTTAGAAAGTACAGAAATTATTGTGTAATCCAACCTAAAAATCTTGTGTAAATGAAAAATATGAAGCACCTTACTTAAATTACCACCAATTCCTTATCTGATCAACCTTATGTCATAAATTTGCTAGCTTGAGACCTTCTTTATTTGCTATCATAAAAAGTTTGGTAATATAAATAATCTAGTTACCATTGCAATAGAGTCTAAGATCATATTAGAAACATAAATCCCTATAGTTACACACCAATATGACATTTTTTAAAAAACCTATCTGGCAAATTGGAAATAAATATTTTTATAGCTAAGAAACTTCTTGTTCAGATATAAAGGATCACATTTAAGACAGCCATTGAAATGCGTATTAATTTTGATACAGATTCAAGATTTTAGGTGGAATAAATGGGAGGCCACTTTTGCCTCCCTTATGTAAGACAATTAAGTCAATTAATTAGTAAGAAATGATTATTTTCACAATCTCAAAATTATAAATTCCTGACTATATATGCTACCTATTCCTACAACGAATGAATGAGTGGCCTGATCAATTCAGGTCCTTGCCTCACTTCTCATAATTGCATGGATTTTATCAGTGCTTGAGCTTTAGCATGTACCATCTCCTGCATGACTCTGTAATGCTATTGTTTCAAGTTTAGTTATTGGGCTCGTTTATATTGAAATACTTTCCTCACTTGTCTTGATATAATATGAAATTAGAATTTTAAAGTACTTTTTATTATACTGAAAATTTCTGTTACACAAAATCATCTTTTAAAAAATCGCCTCTATAATTTTTTTTTAAACTCAGCTATTAGTTGAAATGCCCTTGTAATATTTATACTGGCAAGTGGCAAAGCCAAAGCTTGGTATAGTATATCCACTGAAAAGGCAGTCATTTATTAGAGGCATGCAATTGAAAGGACACAAGTGGACTATCAACAAACTTTTCAATAAAGTCAGGAAGCAGGCTATCAACACTTGAGCCATTCTTATTGTGTCTGTTATCATAATTGACAGCTTGACGTAAAACCCTATCACATGCTTTCTGGGTAGGTATGTAAATGGATAAGAGGTCACTTTTCACATATGCTAGCTGGAAAGGAAACACATTTAAAGGAAGTTTCAGTCAAAATAATGGCTATGCAAATGCTTACCTTTTGGCTAATTCTTAAAATTAAAAAGAAAAATCCTTCCATTGTCTGTCTTGTATCATTCGTTCATTTGTTCTCTTACCTTTTCTGGTTACCAAAGGCTAATATCTAAATAACTCTTCTCATTAATGTAAAAATAAAATTGTGTGTCATGTAGTCTTAAATTTCAGTCAACACGAGAAAAGTCTTCTACTTTTCTGAAAGTATTTAACGTTAAAAGATCTAAGTTGAATCAAGGACATTTTGAAGGTGTTTTATTTACAATTATTGTAGTCTTAAATATTCTTGGACTGCACATTAAGAACAGGGTAGGAAAGGAACAATGACAAACTGGTGCAGAGGGTGAGAATCAGGGATTAGGAGCAGGAGGTCGGAGTGTTAATGTTGATATGGAAGGGCACAGCTAACCTTGGACAAGGTCTTAAGCCTTTTTCTCCTGGAGCCTTATCTTGGAAAGGCAATTGAAGATGATGGATTCCAATATCTCTTGAAACCTTAAATTTTACATATT
Organism: Xerus rutilus; assembly: GCA_028644305.1. Taxonomy (NCBI): domain Eukaryota; kingdom Metazoa; phylum Chordata; class Mammalia; order Rodentia; family Sciuridae; genus Xerus; species Xerus rutilus. The sequence goes on along the minus strand of CM053399.1, from coordinate 134,204,908 downwards.
AAAGTAGTCTTCATTGAAAAAGAAAAAAACCCTTTCATTCTCTTACTTAACTTATGATTTATGGTCAGTAACATTTACTAAGCTTATGGCTTATGCATACCTGTTTAACTTGATTTTGATTCTACTGTGCTAACTAAATTAAATCTCAAGAAGCCTGGGTTTCAGAAATTGATATTAGAAGTGACTTTAAGGTGACAGGATGATCTTGGATTTCTTCTCTTTTCTTTTTTCCTTCTTATCAACAATTTCACTCTGACTACTTTGCTTGTTCAGTGAGGTTATATACTGTTTATTCAGAGGCCATTTCACTTGGTCATAGCAAGTAATTAGCAATAAAATAAAATTCTACTAATCCAGGCATTAAGAGCAAAGTATGAATATTGAAGTGCTAATCTTTTTAGCTCCCGCAAAACCACCTCCATTCCCCCCAAAATCTGTTTCCTTGAGGCATCTGGAGAAATAAACTCAAGAGAACATAAAATATACCTTTCAAGATATTCCCTTGAGGGTCATTGTAAACCTAGAAAGAAAAAAAGTGAAAAGGTAAATTTGCCTTTGCTGATTATTCTGTTTGCACTTGATGGCTTATTGGTTCAGTAGAGAGCTGTTGTCCTCAGGAGGGACTGTTAGTGCAGCATCCTGTTTGCTGAGTCTCCCAAAGTAGGACATTTTTGTTAACCTTCTTCTGTTCCCAAAGCTAATTGCTATGCATTTTAAGAAAGCCTTGTTAATAACAAAGAAAGGCCCTCATTTGAATAAACAAACTTTCATTCTGAAATCACAAGCAATATTGATTCTTTATGGTTATCAGTTACTTACATAATTATTTGAGCGTAGTAGTTTAGGTTTTTCCATCTACGCAGGCTTTTGAGGGGAACCAGATGGTCCCTCATCCTTATTTTTTGGAGACAGTCTCATTTGAGTTGTTCCAGGAACAAGGTTCTCCCTCCAGAGACTTATGGACTCCACCCTAAGGACATATGCAGTGAAAACTTCACCTTCCCTCCTTTCTTCGAGCTTTGGACTATTTTAGCCTGACCCATTTACTGATAGCTTCTTTGGGAAGATGTCCTATATCTTTATTTCACCTTTTGTTTGCTTTTGGAATTCTAGGCATAGTTGGTTTAATATACATCTTACTTTAATTATTTAGATAACCTAAGTTCATATTAATGGGTATATATAAATTAAAGAATTAAAATGATTTATAGAAGTAAGCATTTTTTAAGGAATATACATATAACCAGGTTTGACTTAAAGTCTGAATGAGAAAAACAAGAATTTCTCCCCACCTTCACATAAAAACACATAACTCTAACAGACCAAGTTTGAATTCACTTATTTTGGGTGTTTCAAAAAAGTTTGATTACTATGACAGGGGTGAATACCTATTTTTTAAGGTCAAATACTTGGAAAAATCATTAAAGTATTATTGAAGCTTTGAACTAAGGTATTTATTTATTTGTTTGTTTATTTATGTGAATGAAAGCCATGTATTTATGTGCCACTTAAAATTAAAGTTTTATGATTTAATTAAAAAATAACAATTGACAGCTTAAGTATCTGACATCTACCCTCTCATAGGACAGAAGCTGAGGAATCACTATCCTAAACTCACAAAAAACTATTACATATTATTTTAAATTTATTTAAAGCCTAATGTAAAGTCATTTTTTATTAGGAATACTGAATTATAATAATATTCTATTTAACATATCCCCCAAAGAAGCTTAACTACACTTTGTGTTAAACTTCCAATACCTATAGTCTGTTACTTAGTCAAGACTGTATTGGCCAGATAAGATTCTTAGGAAGGGATTTTCTTGGATTCTTAGATTCAAGGAAATCTTTGGTGAATAGTGACTTTTATTTTAATTATTTATTTCCCTTCCCCCACTATCACCACTAAAATTTCACTTAAACAATCTTTTAATTCAAAGATATTTTATGCAAAAGAAAGTTATTAATTAAAAAAATAGACTCTGGCTCAGGTAGTCTGACTGAAATAAATGATAAAACAAACATAAACGTGCCTCCTCACAAACTTTTGAAAATGGTGATAATGCTGGTCTACAATCTAAATAGGTAAATAAATTTAAATTATATTTGAAGTTTTTAGAAACTGAAAAGAAATTAATTTAATACTAATAAATATTCTATCAACTTCTTTGAGTTTATTGCTAAATAATTGACTATTTTGATTAATTTTTATGTATTGAAGCATATTTTTCTGTTTGGGAAAAATAGTTCATACACACACACACACACACACACACACACACACACACCTTAAGGATAAATAAAAATAAATTCCTATAATCAGGTCTAACCTCTTTCAGACTGTTTAGGAAATAGTCCAAAAATATGTTAAGTGTTTAGCATGTGGACAAAGATAGCCTGCTGGGCATTTTTAGGAGCAGTAAAACAACCAAAAAATGAGCAACCTTAACAACAAAAAACTAACCAACTACATAACATTTTTCCAAGATGTCATGCCCCAGCAGTTGTCTGTGGGACAGTAGCCAATCCTGAGTGACAATCATTTTCCTCTGGTTTTGTGGAAGTACGGTCACTTTCTGAAAACTCTAAGCTGAGCGCCCCATAGAAACGAATCTGAAGTTAGCTGTTAACAGAATTAAGATATGCTGTGCCTAAATGTACCCTCCCTTCTTGAGAATTTTAATTACGTCAAAACTAGCATATTCATTGATAAGAACAGGATCAATAAGTGGTCTCTAAGGTAATCTTTATGCAAAGTCAAGTTTCTTGAACTGTTTTTAGATTTTCATAGCCCTTTTAAAACTTGTGTTTTAAAATAGTTTACTCTATTATTGCTAAAAATAAACAATTTACTTATCACATTGAATTTCTATTAGATGATCCACTTTGAGAACTTTAAAAAATCTTGCCATATTGCTTCTCACACACTAGACTGAATAAATTTACTTCTTTGAAATAGTAAAAGTATGTCATTCATTTGACTAAAAACTAATAAGTACATTATTCTTTTATGTAAGCATTATGGTCAATTTTAAGATTTCTTATTTTTATTTCTAATTTAATTTAATTTCTGATTTATGACTTCTTAATGATATATTTCCTGAACAGAATCTACATATCTATCAATCCATGATAGATCCTGCCTATCTATCCACATAAGGGAATTTTTGTTTTTTAAGTTATACAATCACTTTTGCATAAAATATCAGCACAATTAAAACATATATTTTCGTAATTTTTGACTGTAATTTCGGAGGCTCAGAGAACTGGAAAAGTGAACAGAAACTGTCATTCTGAAACTCCAAAACCACCCTTCCTTAAGAGTGTGCAGAAAATTGAGAGTTTGATAGGAAAAGATGCTTAATAGTCAACTTTTGAAAGCCATAATGTTTGCAAAATAGATAAAATAGTTTATCACAAGTTTAAAGGCATTTTGGCTCCAATCATCATCCTGAAATCCTCCCTGAAAAGCATCAGACCAGGTTTCATGGATAGCAGTGAAGAAGGCCCTTTCAATGTAGGATGTGGTTAATTTACAGCCTGGCTATCTAAAGGTTAAAAATCATGGTTTTCTACTGTGTTTTCCCCCCAAAGCCAGATAAGTTTACTTTCTTAAGCATAAAAATAAGCAATATATCTTTTCAATAAATCTGCTAGCACTGTAGGGCAGCTGTTAACCAAACAGAGCTGGATAGGGTTACTCGAAGGATCTCTGAAGGGCAGAGCTGATGATTCCTGGATCTGGGAAGAATTTGTTTCAGTTTGTATTCAGTGCATTCCTCACTTTCTTCAGATGCAATGAAGTATTTTAAATACCACTGCTCCAAATTTAAAATAAAAATAGAAATTCTTATCAACTCTTTCCAAATAAGGCCACTTTAAGTAAAACACAATTAGTAAACACCTAAAACTGAATACCTTGATGCTTAAATACATATGTTAGGGTGAATGTCTACATAGGGTGGGTCTTTCTCCTCTAAACTGCATGTCTTCTGTTTTGCAAACTGCATGCTTAAAGTTATTGATTATTTTATTCAGTGCAGATAAGTTGGTATGTTGCATAGAAAAAAAGCATTTTTATTTTCTTTCTAAAATATATCTCTCTATTGAACATTAACGTTTGCTTTTATTTCAGCTCAATTTGTACTCTAATAATGGCTAATTGTTATGTTCTAAGCACTTGTTTCTCTTGTATGCTTTAATTAATAGAGAAGCATATTGCAATAGCTTTTTCTAAAAAAAGTCTAGGAATTTTGCTTTTCAGAATAAGATTTTCTTTTTCTTTTTTTTCTTTTTTTTTTTCTTTAAGTTGCCTCTTGGGGAAGTAAGGTTAATGCCATATACAGTACTAGTTTGCATGTGTTCATTTAAATACTAAAAACTGTAGTACTGCTCGATCCATATCTGACTGCTAGGTTTCAATTGACAGCTGAGGATTTGTGACTGGACCATGAATCAAAACGGCAGGCATTTATACCCCAGTACCAGTGAGGATACATTGGGAATTACTTGGCAAAGGTAACATTTTAATTATTTCCAACCCTACACTTACACCTCAAACTTCCATGACCTATAGTGTTTGTTTTTAACTAGTTTTACCGAAAATATGTGTTAAAAATTTAGTTGTTTTGGCTATGCCATTCCTCTTCTCCTTTCCTCTCCTTTATTTCCTATTTAAATGCACCATCAAATTAATTCCAGACTATAGCATATGCTAACTGATCTTTGGAATTTCTAAATACTGTCAAATGTTTGATACAATTTATAATATTTTGGTGGTCGAGGGGGTAGAATTTGACTTTTAGATTTTAGAATCTGAAAAATGAAATCCCAGCTTTAGGGAAGATTTTTCAGCTATTCAAGGATAAAGTATTAGTCTTTCCCATTATACATTCCTGTCATTGCGACTCTTACCTCTACTGCTACCTCTAAGCCATTTTACTATTCATTTATTCCTTTGTCAGAGAGGAAAAGCTAGAAGAAAAATTTCAGGTTAGTCCATTTAATTGTTACTAGCAGCACCCATAAATTTTGGAGTGAGAAGACTGTTGGACTCAGTAGCTATGAAAGAATTTGGTTTAAATCAAGTGTTAGTTTGTTTATATACCAATGTGACCCATTGAGGGTTGACTTAATTTGGTTGGATAAGAAAATTATTCCAAAATATTATTTTCAAAAGCAATTCGGATATTGTTTCATGTGTTGGTTTTAGATAGTAAGTAGTTCCAAGGTAGCTTCATATGTGTTATTTTAATAAATTGTGTCAAATTGATAAATCAAATAATTAGAATTTATGGTATAATTCTATGTATTAAGAAATAAAAATTTGCAATAGAGAGTAAGATCATTCCTTGAGTTTACCAAAAGTAGAACCAACTTCATTTTTCAGCCCTGCTCTGATTGTGATCCTTCCTTTACAGAAAATGCCAATATGAAGTCACATGTTGAGATATTAGTTGTGATAGAGCTAGCTGCTCAGCTCCATGTTGGTTGATAGAAACTGGTTAAGAGTAAAGTTTGAGTCAGATTAATTAAATGTCCATGTTTGCTCAGATAAAATTTCAGAAATTATTTACATTGATTTTTTTTAGGAAATTTGATGGCTTTTTAAATAATGTAATATCTAAATGATTACAGTAAGACTTTTACTTTTTGAAGAATGACAAACCATCAAATTTTTAAAAGGATACATTTTTACCTATTATGATCCCCCCCTTCAAAAGCTTATATTATTCCTCCTTTTGGAAAAAAATATATAGTTAAAAAAAGAAGATAAACTCAATGGAAGTACCTTACTTAAATAGTCTTGATGACTAATAGTATTAATTACATTTAATAAAGTATCTTTTTTAGAAGTCTGTATTGATAAACTTTTAAAAATTAATTTAATTAGGTTTAATAACACCTTGTTTGCATTTTGTTTTATTTAAAAAAAAATCACCCTGTATTCCATTATCTACCCATAAGTTAGTAAAATGGCTCATGTCTGCATACAAGCTTGTCATATGTATAAGAATTGCAAATCAGATGAAATGTAGTCATGTTTGTAAATGTACCTATAGTTGTCTGAACTTCCAAATCTGTGGATTACTGATTGGCATTTACTTCATCTAAAATAGGATAGCACTTTGAAAATACATTAAATCCAATAAAGATGTAAGTTATTGGCAATATAAGAATAATTTTACCTAATTTCTCATAATTTTTTGAATCAAAAGCTGCTATCCCCCTAAAAGAAAAGGTGAGTGGACAATGAATCAGAACACATGTGTGTAGAGTGAATAAATAAGATAACTAAACTTAGCAATGAGGGGGTTATTGTTCATTTCACAAATCCCTTTCTGGATGAGAAATTGGTATGGAAATCAGTTTCAGGTCATAGAAAAGAATTTAGAATAATATTTGTTCTTTATTCTCATCTCAAAAATAGTAGTTTTTCTTTGGGTTAGTAGATAATGATGTATGGAATGGCCTCTAGTGATTCATACAGCTCTTTAGCAAGCAGCTTTGGGTTTGTTTCTTCCCTTTTTGTGGTGACTTAGAAGGCGCGTAATTGGTGATGGCAGGCATTTTGCTTATACATTCTACAGGGATTTATTGCATCTCTGTGTGGGGCTATCCTAAATGCTGTGATGGACAAGACACCCACAGTTCTTAAAATCTAAGTATCATGCAGTTTAGGATAAATATACTCAAATGAGACAGCAATTCACTTTGCTTTGTTACCTTTTTCAAATATGGACACAAGTCCATATTTTATAATACAAATAGGCCATGTCTGCGGCACGGTGGCTTTATGCGTAATTTATCATTTGTGCCCTGTAGTTGTTTTTAAAACCTAATGGAGTTTTTCCTTCTGGATATAGTATTGAAAAGGGAAATAATAACTGTAACACTACCACTACTTTTTTTTTTTTCAATGCTAGGGATGGAACCCAGGACCTCATGCATCCTAGGCCAGTACTAAACCACAGAGTTATGTCCCCAGTCCTTGTACAACTACCACTTTAAAAAAAAATTCTTTCTTTATTTTTAGTTTTCTATGGCCCTTTATTTTATTTATTTATATGCAGTGCTAAGAATCAAACCCAGTGCTCACCCATGCTAGGCAACTGCTCTACCACTGACCTACAACCCCAGCCCCCTAGAACTACCATTTTTAAGGCAGATCATAGATATCTAAAATCTTCCAGGCACAGCTACAGTTTTACAATCATATCAATAATGTGAAAATACATGACAAATGTAGATCTGGTCAACAAGAGGATTAAATAATTTAGCTTTGGCATGATGAAGATACCACAGGTTATTTTTTTGGTGGGTGTTGCTTTTTGTTTTTAACAAAAGGCAGTCCCTGGAGACTTTGTACTGTTTCTGTGTGGCTTTGTGCCATTTGAATTGTCTGTTGTTTGCTGCCATCTCACTGGTACATGGTTGCCTCCTCTTCTGCTTCATGCAAATTGCTTTCTTAAGGTGTTTGCATGTCATTTAATGCAGCTCCTTTTTGAAACTGAAAATGGCAGGGCCTAGGGAGCTGTGCAAGTAGTGTAATCAAAGTTGGAAGATTTCCTCTGTCCTCCCCTGCCCCACCCCGGGCTGTAAATATTCCCCAAGGAATCAGAACTGACTTTTGGGAAGTTTTCACAGCCTTTCTAGGTTGCAACCTGAAGGTGTTTTGTTGTTTTGACCTTAGAATTCTGTGAGCCATTGTGTGTGTGTGTGTGTGTGTGCGGTCATGAGCTAAGGAGTTACTTGTACCTTAAGAAAGCGAAGCTTCTGCCAGAGCAGAAGGTCAGTAAACTGCCATTAACACAGAATAAGATGTTGATGAAGATCTATCTCACTTCCACTTCAGTGAGAACAGGTTCTACTCCTGGGAGGGTCATAGGTGCCAAATTTGCTCGAGCTAGGCACTGTTGCATCTGTGCTTTGTTCTCCTATGTGGACAAATCACTTTCTTTTTGCACATGTGCGTTCTGTGGGCGTAAATACATACAACAAGTACTCTCTAACTGGCTTTATTTCTCAAAACTATAGGCAGAACTTTGCTTGTACTATCAAATATGAAAGAGCAATATAATTGAATAAGAAAGAAAGCCAAAGGAGAATCCAAGAATAATATAAACATAAGTTATTTTAAAACATTGGAGGGAGTGCTTTATGCAAAAGAGAAACTGGATTTATTGTTTCATTCTTCCTTCTCCTCCTTCATCCTTTTCAAGAAGACGCAAAGCCACAAGTGAGGGTTGTATGTGTCTGATGGCTTATATAAACATGGAAGAAGCCTTCAGATGGCTAAAATAAACATGCGCGTGTTACTGAAGGATATGTTTACACAAACCATTTGCTCAGCCTCTGAAATAATGAATAAATGAAGATTTCAATAAAATAATTGGAAGGATTTTTGTGTCTCTGCCGATGCCATAATTGAATGGCACCAAAGAGACTTTTATCAGCTCTTTTCCGTGTTACATGTGTTAGCAGTTCCTTTCCATGATTTCAATACTTCATTTTCTAGTTACTTTACACATGTTTTTGTAAGAAATTGTCGTTTATTACTGCAATTCTAGAGAGTTGCTTGATTTCCCAAGAGAAATTTAGCAGCCAGTAAAGGTTATTTGGATCTGGTTGGCCAGGAGAGGGAGGGCAAAACGGAAGGAGTAACAGTGTTCATTTCATGTATATATAAAACTCTTTGCATAACACTGCCATTTACCATTGTCCATTTACCATTTTTCTTTGTTATGTCCATAACATTTTCTTGGTAAAATGTATGCTCTCAAAAGGCTTAAGAAGGAATATTTAAGCAAAAATAATTCTCAGCATTAGGTTGCAACAGTATGTTCATACGCACATAGATGTTTGCATGTATCTAAGCGTTTAAGTGTGTATGTGTGGATATAAATGTGGCTATATCCGCAGATATGTGGCATGTGTGGGATAGTATCAGTACATGACCTGTTCTTAGGTGGAATTAAGAGTTAACTTTTGTTTCAGTGTTACACTTAGGCCATCCCGGAGAATTGACTAGGTTAGCATTTCCTGCTCTCAGTTTGTTATCTTGACATATAACTATAGTACAACAGCTGGGTTGTTCCTGGAGTTCCTGGGGGGAGCTTTATTCTCAGAGTGCTGAGTTTCCTTTTCAGCTGTTAGTTCTAAAGTGTGTTCAGAATGCACAACTTTTTATACACCATCCTGGGCCCCTAGCACCACTCTGGGACCATGATAGAAATGCTGATAAGATAGAAGAATGGAAGAAATTTGGTTCAAGGCAGAAAATTGAAAAAGCCAAAATTTCACATGACCATTGTTTGCTAACAGGGATGTTAACCAGTATTTCTCTCTGCATTTGAACATTCTCTTGAAAGGAATTCCTTTCTATTCTCATCAAAATTATTTGCACCTGTTATGAAATCAAAACTAGAAACGTTACCATTCTTAAAAATGATCTTGATACGGTTTTCACAAACGCACAATGTCTCTGATCTGATTGTTGAAAATACACTGGGATTTGTTGTAGTTTTTGCCTAACTTTCTCCATGTATAAAGAAAGATTTGTGCAATACGACATTTCCTTTTTATCTAGGCAAACTCTTCAGAACACTTCCTAAGAAATTAATTGTATTCCAGCCAGACTTGCCTGCTGCCATCCCACAGGAAATGGGTCAGCAATCCATTAAGATGCCATTAGATAATCTAATTTGGAACTTAATCTCTAAATTAACCATGCTCCATACTTGAAGCATACTTGAGAGAAAGAAAAAAAGTTTACGTTTGAATCGATAGGGGAGCCGAAGCGTGAAGAAGGCTGTTTGTTTTTTCTGTAGCTGTGGTCACGTCTCAAGCCGTCTGGTAACCAGGAGAAACCAGACATGATGTAATTCCAGATTGAACTTGAACTTCAGGGACTTAGGATGGGGGAACAATGGGCCATAGGAATCAATAATGTCCATTTTCCACATGATTATGTTTGGAGCTTTAAGTTAACCTTTATGGGAGAAGCAGCAGGATCGGCAGTGTGACCAAAATGAGAAGATCCAGAGACAAGATGTTAGAGGAAAGAAAACAACTTTTTCCGTGATATTTTCTGAGCAGCACTGCAGATTCCAGCAGGATTAGAAAAGTTCCCGCTCTGCAGTAAACCGGTGGCCCGTTCAGAGCACTCTTTGTTCGCTTAGGTAGGACAAACTTAATCTTACGTTTCCTGTCAGATGATTTTTGGCAGTGCTACTGGAGAGGGAGGAGCATGATTCAGAGCATTCCCAAATGTAAACCTTTCTGATTAACCCTTTGCAACAAAAGGAAGTATATCAAACACCTACCTTACGTGAAGATGTTTTATGTAAAGTGCCGTATTCTCACACACTCTATGTCCATGAGGAACGAGCTCCACCAGCAGCTGAAGCACCATTTATTAGTTTACCTTTTTGATCCTCGTGTTTGCTAGTGCTTTGAGTAGGTGTATTGTGAATTTTTAGTGGTATTTAAATAACAAAGCACATGAGTGAATAAATATAAGAAACACTACAAATTATAAAAGAAAAGGCAAAAGCCCATTGAAGTTTGAGAAATTGAAAAACACAAAAGTAGAATATTCAGAAACTGTAGAAAGTTATGCTTGTTCACTTTGTTTTACGAGAAGGAAGATCTCTGCACATGTGAACAGAGTAAGAGGCACAATATCAAAAAGCATTCAGTTTCTTAATCCTTTGTAACTTTATACTTCAGAATTCTGATACTGATAAGTTCTATCCTTTAGAGGTGAAATAGAGCAAATAATTTTGAATTTTGCTTTTAAATAAAAATCATTTGTGAAAGAATTTCTTTATGCTTTTGCATAAAACTTACATTTTCATTTAACTTAGTATGCCTTGGATGATTTTTTATAGTGAAAGGCACTATGTGGAAGCACCATTTTTGTAGAGAATTTTGTCTGCTGTTGAAGAATCACATATGCAAATAAGAGAAGCAAGTAGCACTTATAACAATAGCAGTGAAAAGGAGCCTAGGGGTGGAGAGGAATACAGACTAGAGAAGGAGGCTGTAAATCAACATGTGGGCTTCTCCACTGCCGCATGATCTGTAGGAGGAGATAAAATTACTACTGTAAGCCTGATAATTCTATTTTTTTAATTGGCTAAAACCTCCCACAGCTTTATAAGTTGCTATATATGTGTGCATGTGTGTTCTGTAACTTATTTATGATTAGTCGTCTTCATATTAATTTTCTACCTCTAAAATAGGGAAAAGATAAAATTTCTAAAAATCTACTTAATTTGCCCTATGTTTTATTGTTTAAATTAAACATTCTAAGGAAATAGGTTTTTGTTACTTTTAAGTGTATAGATTGCCTTGTTGAAGGGTCTTTTAGGATTACATAAGAGCTTTATACTGGAAGAGTATAGTAATTTAATACTTGGTTGTAATGGTCCCATACATGAGGGCTTTTCTTACCTTGTGCTGTTCATTAGATTAAATATTTCACTGGCATGTGCCATTATTTTACTTAGAACATGCTAGCACTCAAGCATGGTAAAGTTAACCCTCAATTCAGCTTGCCCCAGTAACAAAAGGCATCTGAAATAATTGAATATAAACTAATGAGGTTCGATGGCTTACCATTTTGATGTTATTTTCAAAACTGTTGGTCTCCAAGGAATAGCAATAAAGAAGGCTATTTACCTACTTAGTTAAGAAACAAATACGTTTCTCTTTCATTACTGTGAAACTGCTATTGCTTGCAGTTAGAATAATTCTACGAGCCACCTGCAGTTTATGATATTTGGTGTTTCCCAGAGAGCCCACAAGAGTACTTTGCAGATCAGGTAAGAGCTAGCCAGGGAGCATTCTGATACAGATTATTACAAATAGTAATAATCATTAGAAATCATCTTGCATGCAAATAGGATCATTCAGGTGGCAATAATGATCCTTAAAAATGGGAAAAATAAATTGAAGGAGCCTAAGACCTATGTCATTTTCACTTCCAGTCTGGTCTGGTCTGAAAAGGAACTCAAAAGCAAATTATTGACATACATATATGTACATCCATAAAACAAAGACACATATTGCTTTCAGCTGAAAAGCAACAGGGATTGGATGAATAAAATACAGTTATTTATGCTGAAGTTTGGGCAAGAGTTATGCTTCCATGGATATTTCAGTGTGTCTAAGTAATATGGACCTTCATTCATTGAGTCTTTAAAAAAAATCAGTTGCAATATAAATTCTTGTCCAGTTTCTTTTTCTTTTCTTTTCTTTCTTTCTTTCTTTCTTTTTTTTTAAGTTAAGTGTATTTCCAAAAGAGGGAGTTGAAGTGAAATGTATAAATTAAGAACATAGATCCCAGGTCCACACTGCTAGAGTTAGAATTCTGGCATATACAACACAGTAGCAATGTAAGTTGGGCGAGATGCTTAACTTCCTAGCTCAGTTTCCTCATATCTAAAATAACAGATAATGACACTTCCTCCTAGGTTTTCTGTGAGAATTAAAAGTTTAAAGTAGGTCAACCACATAAAACAAGCCTAGCAAATACTAACCAGTACCTAAGTGCTAGACACTGGTATATTTATTATATTTATTATCTTTGTTCTAAAGCATTAATAGGTTCAACTTAAATGCTACCCATTTATTCCTTTCACTAGTCTGAGTGACCATTTTTTTCACAAAGACATGATGTGTAGCCTTTATGTTATATTGAAGTAAGCAGCCACAACAAATGCACACATACACAATCCAGGACAACATGATTTTAAACTTAATTAATATTTACTTAACACACCATACCTGATTGTTTCAGACAAGCCTTTAGCTATTAATAGGGAAAATTGTTTATTATACAATTGTTTATTGTACAGTAGGTGGAGACTGGGCAAATAACTTGCCTCAATTTCCTTAGTGAAATGGGGAAAATTGTGGCCATTTCAAGAGTTCATTGAGAGAGATAAGTGATATAACGTATGTAAAACACCAAAGATGTCACCTTGCTCTTAGTGGTCTTCAGCATGGTTGTCCTGGGGAAATTTCATCCTTTGTGCTTATTTTATCCATTTGAATCTTACAGAGGAAGTCTGAATTTCTTTCCAATTCCTCTGTCCTATCTTCCCTGTTGCCCTTAAACTGTTCCTTTAATGATATGATTTGGTGAGTTTTTTCAATAAAAAAACACCATTGAGTCGTTTCCCTTGGAGCATGATGCCAAGAAGCACAGTGCTTCAGGGGTAGTCTTATCAGAATAAAAGAAGCAGGGCCATCACTCACCACTAATATCTCAAGGTCAAAATAATTTCTTTCCTCTTCCGTTTCTATGGTGGAGTCACATCATAGATTTGTTCAAAATAATGTGAAAATATTCTCAATATCAGACATCTTGTTTTTGAAATTTTGAATTTTGATATAGCTTTTATATATTTTGTTTATAATGAAATATCTCATACAGAGAGAGTAGAAATCAGTAGAGTGAGTTGTGCTTTGTGTTAAAGTACTTTGTACTTTTTTTTTTTGATATGTGCCTGTTTTTTCACATAGTATTTACAGTCTCTTTTCCTCCCTCCTCTACCTTCTTTCTTCTTCTTTTCCCCTTCCTTTTCCTCCTCCACTTCCTCCTCCTTCTCTTTCTTTTTTTAGTGGCCATGGCCAGTATATATATATATATTTTTTTTTAATATTTTTTTAGTTGTAGATGGATGCAATATCTTTATTTTATTTATTTATTTTTTTGTGGTGCTGAGGATCGAACCCAGTGCCTCACATGAGTGAGGCCAGCGCTCTACCACTGAGCCACAGCCCAGCCCCGCCAGTATATAATTTTTAAAGATGTTTTTCAAACGGGTTCACCTTTAGTTTGCCCAAAGAAAGGTGATTTGAGTTTGGAAAATTAATGATAATAAAGCAAATGCAAGTTTGAAAACATATCACTGAAGTAACTGCATTCAACCTCCTTTCAGAGTTATATTCTCATGACTCTTACTAGATAGATTACAGATTGTTGAATTGAACATAGGATTTTTCATATAATTCTCATTACACCATAAATTAAAACTGTCATCTTACATATAACTAATTTGTGTAAGTATATGTGTGTTTATTTTATCCATACATGTGATTACTTGCATTAATTTGTATATAGAGACAGTATCAGATCTGTAAGAAGCACTGCTACATTTTTGTTTGGATATGTGATTTTAGGCATTGTGCTTTTGAAATTCAGTGATCTAGATTATTTTGTTGAATAAAATATTTTTCTTTGCATTGTTATCATGGGCTTTGAATTAGTCTTACCAGGCCCTTTTTCAATGGGACTGCTGAAAAAGCTCTAAAAAATGTCTGTGCCTTATAGTTCTGAACTTAACCTACAGATTGGCAATAAGAGGCTTGTAAAATAGAAGCACGGGGTCTGCGCAGTGTTAATGTTTGAGATTTATTTCCCCCAAAAGGTTCATAAACAGTATTGACAAATATATTACACACTACAATTTTGATATGGTCATAATGTAGGATGAGAGGTTCAGAAGGTTTAAATAAACATTTAAATTAAATGTTAGACATTTTACAGCAAGAGTCCTGTTAGTGACTAGTATCAATTTATTTTTATTGAGCATTTTCTAAAAAATATTGATATGTCTCTTCTGAAGAACTGAGTAAAAAAATCACTTGCAAGTTAAACTCTGAATTTTTGTCTTTTCTGTCATTTGTTGGTAGACTTGTCCTTGAAGAAACCACACTAATTTTTATTTTTTCTTTTTTGGTACCAGCGTTTGAACCCAGTGGCGCTTAAGCACTGAACCACATCCCCAGCCCTTTTTATATTTTTTTATTTTGATACAGGGTCCCAGTAAGTTACTTAGGGCCTGGCTAAGTTGCTGAGGCTGGCTTTGAACTCATGATCCTCCTGCCTCAGCCTCCTGAGTCACTGGGATTACAGGCGTGCACCACTGGAGCCAGCTCATACTGATTTTCAATCATTAAAATTTACTTTATATTCCTAAAACATGTAGTCTTAAAATGAATTTTTTGAGCTCACTTATTTTGGAATTCTTGTTGATTTTGCCGTCAAGGATTATCTATTGAGCTAGGTACATCCCTCTTACTTTAGGTTAAAAATATTGGATGTTTGTTTATTTTGTAATTTATTTTGTTAAGAAATAGTTTGCATTGGCTATGGTGACACTTTCTACAGATAGATAAGACTAGGTCATTTTCTCTGTGGAGTTCACCTTTCAGTCAGTAAGATGCTTGCAGATAACAGATCATTATGAAATGAAGTAAAATAAGCTGTAATAGGACTGTGTACAAAGTGCAATAGAAGCACAGTTGAAGGGAAAATAAGCTTCAGGATGCATTATGTAACACTGTTCCCAATCAGTGGTACAAACGCAGAAATCATTGTTGAAGATGTGTGTGGGAAGAGAGAAATGAAAACAGTTAAGTCTCTTAAAAAAGACTTCAATGGAAAATATTCTTATTCTTTAAAACTATGATTTTTCTTCAGATAATGAGGACATACCTTTGTAGCTTGAATGTGATTATTCCTGCATAATAAAATTTTGCCCACAAATACTGTTAATTTTAAATCAGATATCTATTTTCCCTGAATATGGACCAAATCAGGATGTATTGATGAGTATATTGATGAGTATCTTGGGCAACACCTTTTAAAAAATGTTTAGTTGGGTGTGATTTGAAACAGTTGATTGATTTGTTATTCAAAAAGTTATTGAACATCCACTCTGTTCTTGGTCCTACACTAAATGATTAGCAAAAAGAGAAATGGACTTTGCTGTCATGAAATTTGACATCTGATCATAAAATCCCTTGAGTAAAAAAGATCATTGCGATGTTTTTTTCTGTTGAAATATCTCAGAATTATCTGCCTGGACATGTAGCAATAAGTAACACTTTGTATAGAGATATCAGCAGAGTAAAAAAGTTATATGTCGAATGTTCTTTTTTTTTTTTTTTTTTATTTTTTTAGTTGTAGATGGACACAATGTCTTTATTTTATTGCTTTGTATGTGGTGCTGAGGATCGAACCCAGGGCCTCACGCATGCAAGGCAAGCGCTCTACCGCTGAGCCACAATCCCAGCTCCTCGAATGTTCTTTTAATTCAAACTTGTTCCTTCATGTTCCATAAAGCCTTTGTACCTTTGGAATTCAACTGTGAGCAAATGAGTATATCTAGATTGATAGCTATGTAACAGTATATATCTCACCTTCTGGTTGCAAAAGTAAAGCAAAGGATACTAAATGAAATTTAAAACATTGAAAGTGTGTCTTTATGCCAGGCCCTGATTAAGCTGGGTATGCAATTGTCTATCTGATGTTTTCTTGGTTCATCATTTTTTATGCAGTTATTACTTAGCTGACAGTTGTTCCAAGCTGAATATTGAAACAAGCAATATATCAGATTAGGTGTACCCCAAACCCTGTGGTATGTATATCTGGTGTTATTTTCCCCCACACGACACTTTTTTTTGGTGAAAGATTATGCTGGTAGTAACTAGAGAACTGTTTTGCAATTTTTTTTTAACAGCCCCAACATAGGTCAAAACTGAGGTGATATGGAGAAAGGCGGGAATCTCATCCCTTCATCCCTCCAACAGAATCCCCCACCCCGCCCTTCTCACTCTTCTAATTCAGAGCAGCTCAGAGGGGGTGATGTTGAAGGCAGGGCATGAATGGAAAGGAAAAATTTGGTTCTATCTCTTAATAAGGTATAGAGTAGGACAAGGAAACCACTGGAGAGCTCTAAAACTAAGAAGCACAGACGGCCTCTGATGATGGTTTCTGACACAGTGGATGCTCTGCAGAGAACAAAAACTGGATTCCATTTTTTTCCATTTGTTTGGCCTTTACTAACAATTTCAATGAAGATATATTTGATAATCAAGCATTTCCAATTGCGCAGTATGCATGAGACTACCTGGAAAATGTATTTTCCTCTTGCACTTTTCAATTTTTTTCAAACCAATAGGTAGGTAAAATATTGAAACTCATCTTACTACTGAATTGCTTGTGAAATAAAGGTAAAACAAGATTAGTATAATATAACTGGCAAGCTACAGTATATTGGTATCACTGTAGACTGCTGCTTTTCTTGTCTTTTTTTTTTTCTCTTTTTCCCTTGGACAAAAAAAAATCATGCTGCATTTACATTCAAATGGATCAAATATTTCAGGAAGAATATCCTTAATCAGTTCAACAATTGTGTATGTGTTCTACTCCAGGTTTTCCTGTTGCAGTCTTACTTTTCATGAAAGAAATAGATCATATAGTATTAGTTGATACAATATGTATAATTGGCATATTTATCTCACTTTAGATTCATATTATCATTAATTTTGAATAAAGTTATAGTTCTAATTTGATGCATCTGGAATTTGTATTTCTAATATCACTGTAGATTTTAACATTGTCTTTCTGTTTTTTCTTCCCTCCCTGCTGCCCCTCTCCTCTCAACAGTCCTGGTACCTGGGCTAGCTTGGTTCCTTTCCAAGTGTCAAATAGGACACCCATCCTACCGGCAAATGTCCAAAATTATGGTTTGAACATAATTGGAGAACCTTTCCTTCAAGCAGAAACGAGCAACTGAGGGAAAAAGAAATACAACAATAGTTTAAGAAATTTAAAAAAAAAAAGGAAAAGAGGAAGACTGGACAAAACAAAACAAAGGGAGAAAGGAAAGAAACTGAAGAAAGAAGATGATAGACCAGCAATTGCAGCACTTACAATCACTAATTCCCTTAAGGTTGAAACTATAATGACATTAAAAGGGTCGATGATATTTCACTGATGGTAGATCGCAGCCCCTGCAACGTAGCCTTTGTTACATGAAGTCCGCTGGGAAATAGATGTTCTGTCTCTATGACAATATATTTTAACTGACTTTCTAGATGCCTTAATATTTGCATGATAAGCTAGTTTTATTGGTTTAGTATTCTTGTTGTTTACGCATGGAATCACTATTCCTGGTTATCTCACCAACGAAGGCTAGGAGGCGGCGTCAGAGGTGCTGGGTAACAGAGCCATGAGCCAGCCGTTTTATAAGCACTCTGATTTCTAAAAGTTAAAAAAAATATATATAAAATCTCTGTAGCCTTTAGTTATCAGTACAGATTTATTAAATTTTGGCCCTTAACCCAGCCTTTTCCAGTGTGTAACCCAGTTTGAAATCTTAAAAAAAAAAAGAAAAAAAAAAGAAAAAGAAAAAAAAGGAAAAAAACAAAAAAGGAAAAAAAAAACAGTTTGAACACAAAGGCTCTATGGAAGAAATGCCTCTATGTAGGTGAAGTGTTATCTCTGCATGCAACAGTAAAAATTAATATAATATTTTCCCCACAAAAGAAACACTTAACAGAGGCAAGTGCAATTTATAAATTTATATCTAAAGGGGAATCATGATTATAAGTCCTTCAGCCCTTGGACTCTAAATTGAGGGGATTAAAAAGAATTTAAAATAATTTTGAACGAATTTATTTTCCCCTCAGTTTTTGAGGGCATTTAAAAAGGCATTAAATCAAGACAAATCATGTGCTTGAGAGGAAAAAAAAAAAAAAAGAATGAAAACACAGCACTTATGTTGGTTTAGCTGCAGCCTCCGTGGAGGTAGAATTTATTTATTTAAAATTACTGGTTGCATCAAGAACCCATAGGGTGTACAAAAGGTTCTATAAAATCTGCATTACAGAGACAGAGGCAGGCAAATCCATGTCACAAGGGTAAAGCTTACAGTTTACAAACTGGGAACGCCAGGGTGTAGGATATAAAAACGCACTCTTGAGAAAATAAATGTAATCAGGGTGCTGAAAACTTGCATGGTGCTTTCAGACATTAGCCTTGTTCAACAAATTTCTTGTATTGACAGATCCGTAGTGTGCATGGGCAGACACATTTTGCCTCTATGTCTCTTAAAATTTTAATTAAAAATACTCTTTCCAGTAATCCTAATTTGCACGAAGATATAATGTCCACATTACGTGCCTTGCCTTGAAATCTAAAAAACAAAAAAACATAAAAAAACAAAAAACACAAAAAGTGACATCACTACACTTGTTTTGCTGCATTTATTATCATTTTAAATCTTTACCATTTTTATGACAAAATATTTTGTACTCCAGACGAAGAAAAATGTGTGACATCATGGATTTTTTAGACAGTTATACCTTTATCTCACATTTATAAAGCATATCATGGCTGTGTATAGTTGCCGCTTAAAAATTGTAATCGACCAGCAATATTTTCAGTATTTTGGTGTTTTTTCTATTAACCTTTCATGTTTTTCATCTTCCAATTAATATTTGGGGGGAGGGGTTTCAAATTTATACGAATTATGCAATACCAAGTTTTGCCTATGTAGGTAGTGCTTTTAGCTGTATTGGTTATTATAGGTAAGTACACAGATTTAAAAAAAAAAAATAATGTATGCTTTTTTTTTTGTTTGTTTGTTTTAATTGACCAAAGTGGGTACTGCTATTTTTGCAGTGTGATGAGGTCCTTTTGTGTACTGAGAGATGGACAGGGGATTTTTTTTAATATACATATATATATATTCTGGGGTGGGTGGGAGGATTTTTAACACTTTACAGTGTAGCTGTGAAGCAGTGCACCCTGAGATGGGCCCAGGCTGCCAAGCGACTGTTCTGCCTACTGTGACAAACTTCAACTTACACAGGTTCCCCCTCTCTAATTTCCCACCTGGGGTGCAAGCTGAACTCATTTGTGGTTGTGAGAAAAACAAGATAGGAAGAACTAGCAAACACAACAAATTCTCCTAGAGGCAGAATTGGCCTAAGAAAACTGATTTTAGTTGATGGTGGTAGTTTTTCTTGAAAGTTCCCGATCCACAGTGGAGAGTGAGCCTGTCTCATATTTGGCAAAGACATTTGTTGCAATGCCCACGTAGCGGATGTTGGATGTTTCACACTTTGGGGTTTAGCGCAGGAATATGCTTTCTCCTACAAACAACATTCAGGCAGCTGGAGGGAGTGTTGCTGCATATTCTTTCCCGCCACTTCCTACCCTGTATCTTCATCTTATTAATGATAGAATATAATTTACCTGTGACTTACTACTTCAAATGAATAGGAGTGCACTTGGACTTTTTCTTTTTTTAATATCCAGAAGAGTAAATGAAGGGTTGCTATTTCTGAATATATTTGGACTGAGCAATTAAAATCAAAGTTGTTTTTAGGCAACAAAAATTTTAAAATCTTATTTTCCCTTTTACCTGCCCTATTAAACTAAGAACTAGAACAGAGACAAATGCAGAATTTTAAGAAATCAATTTTCCTGTGGATGAATTAGATACTGATGGGATTTTTTTAAGGGATGGTGCCTCAAATATATATTTGATTTGTTTTCCCCTGAGGGCTAGAGGGTAAATGGAGACTGTTTTTATTTTGCCCTCTCCACCCCACCCCAAGTCTTGTTGAGTGAATTTATTGCTAGAGGGAGAATCTTCCAGAATCAGTGGTACAAGGTAGGCTGTCTTGAGGAGCCCCCTGACCCCTTTTCCCCAGGCCATGGCCTAATAAAATAAACTGTCAATTGTTCTCACAGCATATCATTTCATAATGAATACTTTTAGAACAATGCTTATGGGCCTGAGCATTGTGTTTGATTAGCCCATTCATTTTGATAGCCCAAATGCTGAATAGCACAGCGGGATCCTAGCAGCAAGTTCCAAAGGAAGTCCAATCATTTCTGTGATGTTTGCCCTGTAGAAACAGATCATCTCGGCCAAGCTCTTCATGTATCATTGACCTGTTAAGTGAACAACCTCACAAGGACACACAGTATTCTTTATGGGCAGACTCGCTCTCTTTTTTTTGCCAGTGAATGAGCAGTTCTAGTTAAACCAAGTGTGGCACTGTGGGTATTCCTGCCTGCCTCTTGGATACAAAGGCCTAGTGCAAGTGTTGCTTTCCCCCCACCCCAAATCAATTTTTCTCTTCTTTCCATTTGAGATGAAATTATTAAAAATACTACTATATATAATCTCAAATCCATTTTTCAGCCTCCTCCTCCTCTTACCAGGAAGTATATTCTGAAGAAGGGCCCCACTTCTGCAGGTCTTGCACGCCCCTCCCTTACCCAGAACTGCAGAGCTTCAGGATGGCGGTTACCCAAGGGCATCCACAGGGTCTCCAGCCACCAGCCTGTGGCACTATCTGGCCTTGGTTGCATTGCTTTGCAGCCCGCCACTCACAGTGCCTCTGAAGCATGTTTCCCCTGGAGTGACGTGAGCATCTGAGGCTTGTCTAAGAAAAAAATAAAATAAAAGGCAGTGAAGGAGACTGTACATAAAGACATGGCAAAAAATCTTAATTATAGCAATATAGTTATCGGGTAATGTTCGGGTGGGCAGCTCCATTAAAAAAATATGTGAATGAATCTGTGAAGCTGCAAGTAGCAAGAAGAGCGGAAGGTCTTCTTAATGAACCGCCTACCTTGTAGACAGT
>CM053399.1:133893443-134178443 GCA_028644305.1 Xerus rutilus | reverse complement strand
CAGAGTAATTCACATTAAGGCCTGAATAATAGATTGAAGGGCATAGTAGAGATGGGGGACTTGTAGTGTGACCACTGAGGAAAGTGCATGGGATATGCATTGTTTTATGGCCGAGGGATACATTGGATCCATACCCTGTCTACCAGTGACCCAATACCCCACAAGGTACAGAGGGAAAAGGGATGTCACAGAAAGACTGAATCCTAGGTCAAATCTACTCTGAACTGATCTTTCATGCTTTTCTCAATTGCCCTTTCTCACATTTTAACAAAATATTCCAGGATTAAAATTCTCTGTTAGTACAAAATTAGCGTGCCTTTACATTTATCCAGAGACAAATAAACAGAATGGCAATGATGGAACTTTATCATGATGAGAAATCCAAATTAAATATTTAAAAGTATTTCAGCCCAATATCCATATACACTGTAGTTCTTTGTTGTATTTGTTTTAAAAAAATCATATAAACAACCTGGTGTTTTCAGAACTTTTCCCAACTATCCTACATGTTTAAATATCCTCATTTCTTAAGTGCCTTGTAGTTATTGCTTGATTTATTAAATAGGCAGTGGCTGAATCAAGAACAAGAATTGATATTTCTGTACCAGAAAGATTTGACTCCTATTAGAGCATATTTCATGAAAAACTTAATGTAAGCTGGAATTTTAAGTAAGTGCAGAAGTAGGAATGTATGGGTATGTTTCTGGCCTTCCACTCATTTAACTGAACTTTTATTGGGGCTAAGGTGATTTCATAATCCAGCAAAGTGATCAGTTCCAAGTAAGTGTTTAGGATAGAAAGTGACAACACAGACAAATCATCCCTTATTTGTGAATACAGACTCTTTTCCATTGCAAAGAAGTTTCCAGAAAAACATGCATACAAAGAGGTCAAAGGTTGAACCTATTTATTTTTAAAATAATCTTATTGCCAACAAAGGCGAAAGGAAGCAACAGTGTCCTTTGCTTTCTTCATTTGGGGGAAACTACATATACAAACTAGAATGTATCAACCACGTTTAAAGAACTCCAACATTTTAATGTGTGTGCCTGGGAAAAGCAAGAATCATATTAGAAAAAGACAAAAAGATACAAAAAGAATATAAATATCGATCACAGATAGTAGGAAAGGAATAAGACCACAGATAAATTTTTTATTACCCTATCAATTTTACATTTTAGATCTAGCTCCATAATAGTCAGTGATAGCGCTTTATTAACTAAAGCCCTTGGAGCAGACAGAACACAGTGAAGATGAAAGAAATGATTTTTAAATGCTCTTGACTTTTTCCAATACATTTGTGGTCTTCACAAATACAACCTATGTGTATCTTCAGTTTTCCAAAGGATTTATAATCTCATCTACTAATTTTAAATTAACTTAATCAGCAAAACATATAACTACACTTACATTTATATCTTAATAAAACTTAGTATATAAGTAAATTCTTTAAGCAGAGAAAGACAGCTTTGTTTTGAGGGTTGGAATAAAAGGAACACCATTGAGTCCAGAAAGCACTGGAATGGTGCTGATGAGGGCCATGTGGGTCTCACTGTTTTTGGTGCCTTTTTCTTGCTGTTTCTATAGCACTGGTCCCTCAGATTGCCTCTCTGGTGTGAAGTCTCAGGGCACAGCCTCTATCTAGTTTAAAGGAGGTACACCTGGAGAAATGAGAAAATTAATAGCACTTGTTAGAAATCATCACCAAGCCACCAATACCAGGATTTTCCAACTATAGTAACAAAAGTATCTAAAAGAGGATGATGGAGGGCAGGAAGCATTTCACATAAGAGCAAGACAGTTTTGTTGGTAGCCATATCAGGACGAATATAGTCAACATTTGCTGAGTGATTGCTGAGAAAGTGTATGGGCCAAGTACTTAACTGGTATTGTCTTATTTAAACCTCAAAAACTCGTGAAAGGTAAGGACTAGTAATATTCCTGCTTTACAGATGAGAAAATTGAGGTTCATAGAGATGAGGTATCTTGTTCAGACAAATAGTGGGAAATGGGTTTAAATAGCTTCTGATGAACAGATCTAAATTGTGTAACAGGTCTTAAAATTTGGCTCAATGAAATAATTTGGTTATCTTTTTTAATATTGAAAAATTTAAAGATTTTTAGAATTCTCTTAATACTAAATCTAACTAAAGATTAAAACAACTACTGATCTGCTTTCTAGGATTTGTAGGAGGTATGATAATTTGGTCACCAATTTCAATTTTGAAATTATAAACCACATATGTTTTGGTAAAGTTAGACATTCAACATTCAATATATTATCAATTATTGCACCACCATATTCATCATTGAGCTTATATTGTAACAATAGAGTAATAGTTACATTAAAATTTTTGTTGTTAGGGCCTGTGTTAAGTATTTTACAGACATTATTTAATTAAGTTCTCAGTAATGGGTACAATTATCCCCATTTTACAGATAAGAAAAGAAGGGTTCAGAAATTAAGCAACTTCTTCCAAAGGCATGCATCATTAATGTGCTGGACACAAGATTAGAACCCAGGTATGCCTGACTGTGAAAACCATTATGACCTCTGGGTTTTGTCTTTTAAATTAAAATAAACTGACAAATAAATAAAAGGTCTATTTCATGTTCTCTGTTTTTAAGTGGAATGATTTTTATTGTTATAATAGTACTGATACCTACCTCCTCAAAGAAGTACTTTTGTGTGGAATTCTATGTCTGGTGGCTTTGGCTAAGACCTGGTCCAGGTAGGGTATGGGTCTCACTCAGATGATCTCACAGATCTGAGGATGACCTAAGGGTATGTTACACCTGGTGAAAATTAAGATAGAAGTCACGGGGAAGAATTTGAGCACCATGCAGTGCTCTCACTTCTTCCACCCTAGCATTCATTCAAAGGCGAGAGGAACACAGAGCCAACACTACCTCTGCCTTGCCCTATGGATTTCCAGGGCAAGTTTGAGATTTGGAAGTAGATTCATGTATTCTCCCAGAGACATAGGTGGTTAACTGTTGGCCAAGTAGCCCAATTATGAAAGTGGGCTTCCAGGCCTCAACAAGTTTTCTTTCACAGTAAGTGCCCTGAGGAGAAAGGAGGGGTTCTTGGTATGGCCTCATTGTTTGAGCCTGCCATGCAGGTGCCCAGTGGTGAGACAATGGACTCCATTGATGGTGGTGCGCGGCCCTGCACATGCTGAAGCCAACGCACATTGCTGTGGGCAGGTAGGGAAGTCACTGGTGAGGCGTAACCAGGTGTTTCAGGATCAAAAATGGCCTTGTCTTCCTCAGTGCTGACAAAATCAATTACAGCCATGCTAGACAGCTACAATATTCTGAAAAACTGGTCTGTGAGTTCAGACACTTCAGCTAAATTCTGATATTATTTTGGTAGATGCTTTTATTTTCAGCACCTTCCACAAATAGATAAAACTCTTGAAGTTGCAAATGTAGAAAATTATATGTACTTTATTTTTTAAAGAAAGTGTGCCTGGAGTTTTAAAGAAAATTGCCTTTCTTGCAAAAGAGAAAAAGGAAATCTTAAGAACTTTCTTGGATTTGCTAAAAAAAGAAAAAAAAATTTCTAGATGAAGTGTAGGTAAGAGGGTAAAATATATCCTGAAATTTAAAAAAAAAAATCATTGCTGTGATTCCTCAATAAAGAGTTACTGAGTACCTGATTTCACATGGCTGGACTTTATCTTTTGGCCTGACTTTTGCAAAACAAAAGCTTATTAAGCACAGGCCACAGACATGGAAATATACATAGAAATTGAATGGGAAAGGCATAGAAATATAGCCCATTTGTGCTTTGAAACATGTTTGAGAGAATGATCATTCATTTTTTTATCCGTTCATTTACAAAATACATATGAATCTCATAAAGCATGGCACCATATGCATTTTCAATTGTTGTAGACTAGTTTCCTCAGGCTTCTTGGATTCCAACTTATGGAAGATAATTCACCTTTAAGCAGGGACTAAGGTGATTATTTTCAGTTTCTCAAATTTACTGATGACAATCAGTGTGAACACCATGATCTGCACGAGAGACACGAGTGTTAGCAAAACTTGTCCAAGCTTTTTCCCTCTTTGACACAGGGTGGAGCTTCTCAGGTTCTTTCATCTTTTCCTGGATGACTAAAATCTGAGAGCAACTCTAATTTGATAGAAATAAGTGAGGTAAGGTCTGACAAGTGGCCAGCAGAGAGCCAAACTTTCTGGGTGAGTTGATAAAAATCTTGAGGTCTCAGTATCCTCATCTGTAAAATGGAGACAGTAAGACCTATTTTAAAGGTTTGGTGTGGGGGATAAAATGAGATCACATTTGAAAACTACCTGGCAGAACAGAGTACCTGATACAGAGTAGCTAGACCCTTATTATTGTGAGAGATTTTGAATGCCTTGCCTTCTTGGCATTTCTATAGCTGAATTTCTGAACAGCCCTATGAATTGAAACCATTCTTAGTGTTCCCAAAGAACCTGCTATGTGAAATTTCAAAGGACATGAAAACATTGGTTTCTTAAAAATCCAGATTCCTGTCTGATTCACAAGATATTCTAGCCTTTGTTTCTTAGTGTACCTTCCTCAGGCATCATTTTCATCTCATGGTATATTATTTTTCTCTTTCTTTACCCTGCAGGGGCCAGGGAGGGTATAGAGAAGGGCTTTTCCTCTCCTCTGATTCCCAAAATCATCTTCACTTTTAGTCTCTGCTAAGGGAATGGGCTTATCATACCTTTGGGAGATTTGAAAACCAACTCCAGGGCTTGACTGGCCAGCATGGATGTGTGAGTAGCCGCCAAGCTGAGAATCAATCTGAACATCACATTGGCCATGAAATGGAGATGTCCTTTGGGAAATGTGCCTGGCTTTGTTTGTATGGGCTTCCAGGGAACTCTTCTGACTTGACATAGGGCTAGCTGGATTTTGTGGGAAACTGTCTACAACCAGTGGCTTCCTGCACTGGTTATGCCCAGGGAGGGGCCTGGGAATCAGTGTACGTATCTCATCTCCAGAGAAATCTGTCAGAAGGAGGATCAACTTCCCTTTGTTTTGTCAACAGAAGAGAAAAGTGGAGAACTTAACCTGATATTGGCAATGTTGCACACTCAACCCAACAGTTAGGTTTACCACTTCTTGGCTTAACTTGAACTGCAGGAGCTAGCCCTGCTTTGGCTACCATGAGATGGAAGCCTTTTCTCTGGTTAGGATCACAAAGATTGGAATCCCAGTCTGCACAGAGTAAAATTTAACTTCTGTTTGTTTTTTTCCCTTATTATACCTCTGGCCTTAACACACACTGCCCTCTCTACCCTAGCTCCTCACCAACTTGCTGAAAGCATGTTTCTAATGTGACGCCATGACACCACAAATAAGTTCGTGCCTTTGACTTCCAACCTTCCCATATCTGGTTAAATTCCCATATCTTAGGACCTTCCCATAGCAGGTCCTAAGGAGAAACAAAGTCTCATTTATGTATGTTGGATACTCTCTGCCCACTCCCTCTTTATCTCTCTCCTCAATGGTTGGAGCCTTGTACTTTCAGGTCTAAAAGTGCCCCATTCATCTCATCTTCTGTCCAGTTCCTTCTCTCTGTCAGTAGAAGGAGTCAGCAAACTCACACACTGACATAGTACTGACTGATCCCCAGTCTGTACCCTATTCTCTCCCCATTCCCTGAGGTATTTTCTTGTAAGTTCAACTTTATTAATTTCAAGATGGCAGATAACACTCTTTAGGTGATAAAGTCCAGCAGTATGGCATAGAAAGACATGGTGACGGAGACAAATTAATTGGATTCTAGCCCTGTGAGTTTTGGGCACATTACCTAATTGCTTTGAGCTTCAAAGCGATTTTTTCTATGGAGAAATTTGTACAAGCTTAAGTCTAATGTGATAAGATCTTATTGCCCAAGTAGTATATTTCTAACTTTCCATTTAAGAAGGAGAAGGAGGAGGAGGAGAAGAAAATCATTACTTAAGTTCCTTCCTTAATCAATGTAAGAGAGTAGAAGTTGTTGAAGATATCCTTATCAAGATGAGCTTGGAAAACCTTCCTAGGTGATTCTTCTTTCTCTGAACTGGTCACTTGGTGCAGACCATGGAGCCTCACCCCTGTCTCCATGAGGCCTCCTTCACCTAAGCTGCTCTTTTTGAAAATGCATAAGCTCTGAGATTTCATACACCTGTGACCATAAGCCTGGATACTAATGGTTGACCAAGTTTCTACTTTCAAAGATATAGCTGCAACATCCCCAAATGTTTAGAACTATTATTTTCTTTCAAAGAGCTAACGTGAAAGGTTAACTAAAGTTGATGACACTGTGGATACTTTATCTGGAAAGCTATCCCGGGAGAATTAACTTACCACCATTGTCAAATATTTAAGTATGAGCCGAGCACAGTGGCTCAAGCCTGTAATCCTAGCACTTAGGGAGGCTGAGACAGGAGAATCGCGAGTTCAAAGCCAACCTCAGCAATAGCGAGGTGCTAAGTAACTCAGTGAGACTCTGTCTCTACATAAAACACAAAATAGGGCTGGGGATGTGGCTCAGTGGTTGAGTGCCCTTGAGTTCAATCTCCAGTACCAAAAAAAAAAAAAAAAATTTAAGTATGTCACATGTAAGAATAATGTAACTACTCAGGTTCAAGTGAACACAACTAGGAATAAAGGTTAGGAGTTACAGAGTTCCACTAAAGATGAGAGAGACCCTTTAGTTGACCAAAGATGGAATGGATGAGCATCAGGCCATAACATCTTTTGACCAATCATATTAAACACCTCAGGATCAGAATAGAAAGTGTTAAATGGGGAGCAGTTGGATTATAGTTACACCAAAGACATTTACCTCAAAAGTATATTATACACTGAAGCCAATAAGGAGAGAGGAAATTCAATTCACATCCAAAAGCAACTTGCAGGTACGTGAGAATCTTAAAAGAAAGAGCTTCAGTTGTAAGACCTTTTGTTGATGTCATTACTATGACAAGAGGAAAGAAACTATTACTTGTAACACCATTGAATAGTCATGAAGTGGTCAGATGGAGATGGGGACAGACATTTAATGAGAGCCTTTGAAATGCCTGATGCTTTGTTGTTGTATTTTGATCAAGTAAGCTGGAGGTAGGCTTGCCAAACCAGAAAGGCTCAGGAAACCATGATTCAATGGTGCTTAGCATCTTGTTCAGAACCTTAGTTACCAAATGCAGAAGCAGCATTTAAAGGAGGTCAGCCCCACTTTAACTTAATTATAGCTCTATCCCAATCTTAGGGATTCTGTTAAATTACAGAAAATTTATTTTGGTGTTTGTTTCTTCATATTTGCACTGTATCTTCCAAACTCATCAGAAAGAAGTATGTGAGGTGATATATAAGTCATTTGGCTAGATTGAGCCATTCACGTTGAGCCATACATGTTTTAAAGCATTGTGTTGTACATGTATTTATCATAATATATATGATTTTTATTTGACACTTAAACTTATCAGAATGATATTCAGTACATATTTTGGGACATGATTTATCTACTATTTGGTCTGAGCATCAGGTACATTTTTCCAAAGTACTGGTAGACATGGTATCAGGGAATGCTACCAATTCAATGTATTTTCGAAGTGAGTTCATCAAAGATAATTCAATAATAGACTTAAGTCTATTTGGTCAAATTCTTGGATCATGAACAGAAATAGTTGTTGTACCAGAAAGGTATGCTGGGTGCATATGGGTGGTGCATGCCACATAGTCACGTCAAGGGGATCCAGGTCATTTCCAAATTCTGGCTCTGCTGCTTCTCTGCTGATGACCTAAAGCAAGTGTGTGTACCTTTACCATACAGTGGTAGTTTTCTCCTAGTAGGGTTGGAATTAAATGGGAGCATGCAGGTCCACTGCCTGCACCTGTTGTTGCCTCCACTCTTCCTTCCTTCCTTCCTTCCTTCCACAAATATGAATTTATCTCCTGCTCTGTACCAACATTCTCCTAGGTGCCAAAATTGTAGTAAATTAGATAGAGCTGTTTCCCCTTCAGAAACAAAGTTAAGAAATGAATTTCAGTGAGAAACAGGCGAAAAAAACCAAACAAAATATACATTGCAAGGAGAGCCATGAAGGCCCAAGGTGTGGCCCTAACCTTTGAGAGAGGGAGGCCAGAGTTGCTATTAGCAATTAACATTGTGGTTATGATTAGAGTTTAAGTGAGCCCTTTTTTTTCCTTTTAAAAAGTTTTTATAATAGATTTTCTCAAATATGCAAAATTAGAAAGTGGTTCATATACCATCACTCTGGTATAACCAGAAGCAACTTATACCAACTATGTTTTGTTAATATCCTTTTCTATTTCCACATCCTCCTGTGGTGGGATTATTTTGACAGACACTTCAGACATCATATCATAATCTGTCAACATTTAAATGCATATGTGTAAGTAATAAACCTAATAAATAAATGATTTGGGTGGTTCTATAATTGTAGGTGGATTTTTTGGAGTCTTGGAGCTGAAATTCACTGATGCGCTGTCAAAGCTCCAGGACCTCACTCTTCTGTCCTCACATCACATAATACCCACTTGCAGGCTTGGACCTCAATTTAGCCTCCTGAGGTTTAAGTTAATACAGGGAAAAATGCTGAGAAAAGTGTACAATAAATTTCAATTACTCTTCAGTAAGATCCCCTGGCCATCAACATTGGGAAGGTCTTCCTCTCAGAGAGCCTCTGGGAAACCCTAATGGAGACCCAGTGGTTTTATGCTTTTTAATCTAGACTGTCTAAGAGAACTGATGTAAAGGCTAAGCATAGAGATGGTGAGTGTGTGTTTTAGTCAGCTTTTTTGCTGCTGTAACCAAAAGATCTGATCAGAACAACTGTAGAGGAGGAAAGGTTTATTTGAGGGATGACAGTTTCAGAGGTCTCAGTCCGTAGACAGCCGGCTCCATTCCTCAGGGCTCAGGGTAAAGCTGAACATCATGGCAGAAAAGTGTGGGAGAGGGAAGTAGCTCACGTGATGATCAGAAGGCAGAGCGATTCCATTTGCCAGCTACAAAATATGTACCCCAAGGCATGCACCCAATGACCCACGTCCTTCAGTTACACCCTACTGCCTTCAGTTACCACTCAGTTAATCCCATCAGGGGATTAGTCACTGATTGAGTTAAGGCTCTCATAAGCCAATCATTTCTCCTCTAAACCTTGCATTGTCTCACACATGCACTTCTGGGGGACACCTCACATTCAAACCATAACATTATGGATGTCATTTCATATTATAATCATACAACAGGTCTGAGAATGATCTCAGTTAGTTGCGTGCCTCAGCTAATAGTGTGCCTCAGTTAGTGAGTATAGACTTTGGAGGAAGATAGCCCTAGGTTTGAGACTGGCTATAGTGATAAAAACTATGTGATGCTGGGCATTTATTTATTTTCTTTAAGCCTTACTTTCCTCCGTTAGCTAATAGTATATATTGTGCCTATCATTATATAAGTATAGAGTATGGCCTACCTGTGGAAATTAAAAATGCCACCAGGTAAATTATAATCTTTTGTCTGTCCATCAGCTTTACTGGTTGCTCTTGGCCCTTCCTAACTGGGGTTCCTACTGAGGTGTCTGAATGTTTCCAGCACTCAGATGGCCACGTTTTGAGCATTCCAGCTCGTACACTGTCTGATGATGGCTGTTTTAGTGCTTCTAAGATCCAGTTGATCTCCTTTTGCCAGTGTCTTGCAAGAGTGGATTTCCCAAGTCTGGCCGCCTGTCTGAGTCTTGCAGAGCCCAGAGGGAAACACTCTCAGTGCCATTTCCCACCCAGCTCATTCATCAACTTCAGGACTTCAAAAGACATGCTCAGTTTCAGTTTGCTGTTTTCTATACTTGACACATATACAAATGTGTTCAATGCACACTTCCTATGCTTCAGCACAGCTCTGGGAAACCCTAATGGAGACCCAGCAGTTTTATGCTTTTTAGTCTAGACCGTCTAAGAGAACTGATGCGAAGGCTAAGCAAAGAGGTGGTGAGTATGGATGTCATTTCACATTACAATCATATGGCAGGTCTGAGAATGATCTCAGTTAGTGGCATGCCTTAAATGGCCTTTTCATATACAGTAAGTTTCTCTGAAAATGGTTTTAATTTTAACTTTCTATAATTGAGTGGACTTAGATATATCGAATCATTGACAACACATATCCAGTGCTGTTTCTTGTATAGTGCTGGGCAAACATAAAATGATTCTCTTTGGATAAATGCCCATGTACTTTACTGTTCATAAGCACTTTCCAAAAGTTCAGAGCTGGAGAAACATAAAAAAGTCAGGAAACCTCTCCTGGACAAGCTTTCTTGGGCAGATTTCTGGCAGATAATGCTTCCTGTTACATAGGAAATGCTTTTAAGCTTAGCTTCATTTATAGTGCTTTGACTTGCTTAGTGTCTAAGCTATGAATTTTGTTTGGTTGCTGGTAACAGATATTAAAAAATGAAACAGACAACATCCACCTCAACAACAAAACAGTGACTGAGACATTAGGAGTTTATTTTTTGTCATGTAAAATATATTTGGCGATAGGAATTCAGACTGGTGAGGCAGATCCTCCATGCTTTCAAGACTAAGGCTTTTCTAGTTTTGTGCTCCACCATTTACTAAGTATAACTCTTATCTTTGTGCTCTAAGAATGGCTGCTGGAATGCCAGCCATCATGTCTATGTTCAGATGGGACAGTCTAGATGAGAAAAGGGCAAAATGAATGAGCTAACTCTTGTTTTAAAAAATTTTCTGGGACTCCTTCTCTATACTTACAGCCTATGGATCATACTATGGTCACATGACTTCCTCAAGTTGCAAGGAAGGATGGATGCATATTTGAATGGGAGCGCTTCCTCCTTTAATAAAATTGGTGTTTGTAAGGAGAGAGCAGCTATTGGGTAAGCATGTAGCAGTCCCCAACACATCTATTTTTAATCCTAGCAGACTTTTTATTTATTCTTAAAAATTCTTAAGGGGAAATGGAAAAGTTAATCAAGCTTCTAACTATAAGCAGATTTAAAACATTTTTTCCTAATAATGAATAGCTAATAAGCATACTCAACACACTTGAAGACTTGTAATGGACTTTATTTAGTTTCCACTATGCCCTAAATCCTTGGGGTCTCATTTGTTCTCCTGCAGCTGTGCAGTGAAAGTGTCATGGTATTTTTGCCTTATTTTAGGGAAAAAGATCACTTGGATGAGATGATATCATGCAAATTCTAGGCACCAATGCAATGACTGAAATCATTCTATTGTTTTTTGATCATGATTTCAGTATGTTAGATGGTGGAAAGGGAACAAATACAACCTAAGATGGAAACTATGGGATGATATAATGCCCTGCACACTCATTATCTTTACTAGTGAAATTGTTTTTTCAAGCTAAATCATACTGAAGATATTTAACTGTATAATAAAAATAAAAAGCTGACTCTGGATGGAGCAAGTAAAAGACCCCTCCATTCCCTTTTTTCCCCCTCCCTATCTCATTCATGATCTTTGGGGAAGTTGCACAGAATACCAAAAGCTACAGAGAGAAAATTTGAAGATCATCATTTCATTCAATTTTTACCCTAGCTTTGTCATTAGTTGGCTCTGTGACTTTGGGAAAATTATTTGCATTCTCTGGACTCTGGGTTTCTAATATAAAAGATAGGAGTATTCAACTAAATGATCCTGAAAAGCCTGTCTAGTTCATGTGTCTAGAATTTCCTGGCTACCAACTGTACATGGTCAGCTTCTAGTAATGAGTATTATCTATTCATTTCTCACCAAAACTGCCTAGAGGCCAAAAGAAAACAAGACACTCAAAACACAAAAGCCAAAAAAATTAAAAAAAAAAAACAAACCCAAAATTCAATCATTAATCTATACAGAAAGCTGGGAAATAAAAAGTTTTTTCTTAAATATTTTCCTGCTCAATGGGAAAAAGTTGAAGGAACTGCAAATCACATTGCAACATTTATCATGACCTTGTCTCTATGGAAGAAAGCCAAGGAGGGTGAAAACCGATAATTTCAGAGCATCTATTATCTGCAAAGTACGGAACAATAGTTCTTCCATATTTTCTTTCATTTGAAGTAAACAACACTCATCAGAGAAGATATTATTTGCGCCATTATACCAGAACCTAGACCAAGGTTCTAGATTTGTTCTGGATTTTAACTTGCAGCATCTTAAATTAATGTTCCCATTGGCTGACCTTCATCTAAACCTGAGTGCTATATTAAAAACACAGAATCCATCCCGAAACAAATAAGGTCATGACCTGCCCAAGAGTTGTAGTGGCTTCTGCCTTTGAAGTCCAATATTCTTCTCTTGATACCCATAGCTCTCAATCTTTGTTATTCAATAGAATGAAGGGGGGGCTTGATTAAAATTCAAATACCCTGGTCCCCCTTCCACTCCAGGATCCAGAGATCTTCATTTGGCAAATCTGGGGTTCATCCTGGTATCTGCATTTGGGGGCGTGCTGGGGATTGAACTCAGGGGTGCACCCAACCACTGAGTCACATCTCCAGCCCTATTTTGTATTTTATTTAGAGTTTGGGTCTTACTGAGTTGCTTAGCATCTCACTTTTGCTGAGGCTGATTTTGAACTTGTGATCCTCCTGCCTCGGCCTCCAGAGCTGCTGGGATGGCAGGCTTGTGCCACTGCGCCTGGCCAGGTATCTGCATTTTAAATTCACTGCTCAGATGGCTCTGTTGCCCAAAGTTAGGAATCAGCTTTATCAGAGGTACTTGATGTATATATCCACCTTCCTTCCTAATAAGATGGTGGGCCCTAGTTGGGTGAGCACTGGGCCTTTTTTTGTTTTTGGTATATGCGACATATAAAAGGTGTTTCCAAAAATAAATTTGCAGGTTAAAAGTACACAAAAAAGAAAACTATGAAGGAAGAAAAAGAAAACATGTTGAATTGAAGGCTGGAATTCACTTGCACCATTGAAAAGGAGACTTTGTAAAACAGAACGCACGTAGTGAGAAGGGGTCCATTCCAAGGGAGAAGCCCTCCTGGGCATTTCAGGATTCTGATGCTATGGGAAAGAAACAGCCCATCTCCTCCCACTCCTGGTCAATCCTCTGCTACTAACATATGCTGCCCAAGAAAGTCACATGGCTCGTCCCGTCCTGCTCACCAACCCTTGACACCACTAGGACAAGTTACTTACAGACTGGGATCTGGTCTGCTGCTCACTTCTGTACTCCCAGTGCACACCAAAGTCCTTGGCACATAATAAAGGGAATGAAAAAAGAATTATGTGATGGCCTGAGCTACAGCAGGAAGGAGTGAGATTGGAGGGGATACAGGCTAGCCTTGAGTATTGCAGGGCTTGTGAGGCAGAATGCTAAGTTACTCCAACACATAATTAGCTATTTTTATTAAGTGTCCAAGCCTCCTTCATTTAATGGGTGTTTTACTCCTTTTATCTCAAGAAAGATGGCAGAGGTTTGTGTCTTTTGGCTTTGATCACATTATTTCTGGGTTTTGTTACTTAATAAGGCAGAAGTTTAAATTAACATCATTCTCCATTGCCTGTTTTTGGGTTAGCTGTACAGTATAGAGTGTTTTTTGGCAACTTTTCAATGGAGGAAAGAAAAGGAAACCTCTGTTTTAGAGTTGTAGAGGGGGAAGGAGAGAAAGTATTTACCTGAGCCCCTGGGGCTACATCTGCTTCCTAGAAAAGATCCCAGAATCAAATCAAGTCATCTGACCCTGGCGGTGGCTCCAGCTTAGGGCAGGTAGAAGGAAGACCGGCCAGCTACAGCCTTCAGTCGTGGAGGGGTAAAGAGGAAGCTTGGAGGGTGAGTTCACAGTCATCTCTGTGTTCAGAGCCCTCTCAGTTTATAGCCAGGGTCGATCAAATTGTTAGAGAGAACAATAGTCACCTCTGCAGGTCCCCCTTAAAATGTGAAATTACCCGGGCTATGATTTGAGGTCATGCCAAGAGGATGTGCATTTCTTTCTTCTTTTCCTTTCCATTCACTAACTGTAGGGATAGCTTGATGGTTTACAGAACACGGTAACACTTACTGACTGCACACTTGGATCTTTTTA
Organism: Xerus rutilus; assembly: GCA_028644305.1. NCBI lineage: Eukaryota > Metazoa > Chordata > Mammalia > Rodentia > Sciuridae > Xerus > Xerus rutilus. The sequence continues at coordinate 134,164,380 of CM053399.1, read as the reverse complement.
GCCAAAGGTTTGTTGCCATATTAATTGGCTTCAGAGAAAACATTGCTTTCACTTAAACTGTTTGAATACCTCTTGTTGAATCATCGGCTTGAGTCAAGTGTTTTTAATTCAAGATTCAAAATGTCTTTTGTCCATATCAGATAAACGTTGCCATAGCAAGTGTAGCGTAAACAGATCTGTTCAAGCCACAACAACCTCTAGAAGCCCACAAAGGAGGACCAGTTTTGCCTCCACAGAAGCCCTGGTGCTGCATTAAATGCCATGCAGTTGCCTAGTATGCAGCCTCAGGAACCATGTACTGATGAACGAAACCTGGGATCTACCGATCCCAGAGAGAAGGAAACCTTTATCATTGTTGGGTTTTTATCAAATGTGAACCGTCAGTGGAACATCTGGCTTTAATACTGATAGAAACTGTAGGATTTTGGCTCTTCTCTGGCCTTGCATATTTTCCATCCTCTGTATCAGTGCTTGTTGTCAGTGATTTGATGAAGTTAAATGGACTGCATTTGATTCTTTGAGCACAAGAAAAATTGCAGAATGCTTGCTCCCTTCTCTCGCTCTTTTGTGAGCACTCAGAGGAAGTTTGCAGCAAGTTGGTTTGAGTTAAGAACCCCAGAATTTAAGGAGGAAAGGGAATGGACAGAGACACCTCCGAAAGTCTCAACTCAGCCAGGCACACGCCCCTCCCCTTGCTCAATATTCAAAGACAGCGTACTTAAACTGCACATGGTGATGTCAGCAATAGCTTGATTTCAATGGAGGAAGAGATGTTAAGAGAGAGGCCCATGTTTGAATGAGCTTGCAGAGCCTTTTGAAGTCAGCTTCCCCCAAGAGGGGAAATCTTACCACCTCTCTGCCAGTCCAGGTGATGTTGTCTGGCACAACTGGCAATCATGGTGCAGAAAATGAAAGGACCCAAGTGAGGATGGAGATTGAATTCACACACCTCATCACATCCCATAAAGGGCAATTTCTCTAGGTCAGCATTTAGGTGAATTAAAGGAACAGGGTTTGGCAGAGGGCCCTCGGCTCAGCCCTCTGTAGGTCATCCTTCCAGCTGCTGCTCTTTGTGTGCCCAAGCTTGTGTGAGAGAGCGCAGACAGACATCCGGACCCAGTGTTCCAATGAGCACAGCTGAGCATCTCCAAGCAGGCTGGTGGGGTGGGTGTTGCATCTCGCGTTTATTAAGAGATGCCCCCTTGACGTCCAAGGCAGGAAAATGGAAACAGTGATTGTAAATACATTGGTGATGGGAAAATAGCTTCGAGAAGGACTAAATTATTTTCATCTGGGCTGAGAGATTTTCCAAAGTAACTTACGTAAGTGTCGTTGTGGGACTCAGGTACCAAGTGTTTTGGGGGCTGCTGCGGCAGCTTGCTGGGAAGCAGTGGCATATAATGGGCAGGACTGAGCACTTGACTGTTTCTTAGGAAGGAAATGTTTGTGCATTTGGGTCATCAGAATCCCACAAGCTGAGAGCCCAAGGTCATCCAGCCCAAACCTCTAATCTCAAAGATAAAGCCAGAGGGGTCCTGAGAGGTAGAGGTGGTTTCCCAGCCAAGCAACCAGAGTAAGCCTGAGGCAGGACCAGCTTGACTTCCTGAATCCCTAGGCCTGTGCACCATAGTCCCACATGACCTCCAAAGGAAGATGAATTGTACTCCCGACAGTTTCCAAGGCAAGCTTGTCTGGCTATTTAAAATTCCTGGTTAAATTTCATTAAAGTTACTGAAACTGTCATTTGTTACGTAACTACCATGTATGTTCCTGGTACCATTGTGTGTCTTGAAGAATAGGGAAGTCCAGAGTCTAGCATAGGTGACTGTCACATAAACAGATATGTCATGGTGCAGTGGGGATGCAGTGTTATTCTTGGGGGATGAAATGGGGGCACAGAGAGGTTGCTTCGAACCCTATACCAGCACTAAAAGGAAAGAGTTGGGAAAGGCTCCTGAGAGAGGCACTGACATCACTTCCTGGAAGATGGCTGGGATTTTGATGGGAAGAGCTGGAAGGAAATTTCATCCCATGTTGAGAATGAACATGAGGAATATCATGGATTCTGGAACCACACATTAATAAACATTTATCTTTTGAAGTAAGAAGTCCAAGTCCATTTTCTTTCCAAGTATTTCTGTAAGAGCTAACACAAAGAAGTTGAAATTTATTATCCTAAAAGTTTCTTGTGGTGTGTATTGAACTTCATTTCTCTGACTCTGAGGAAAAGAAAATTCAAAATTACAGCAAAACAAAGTTTTTTGTGTGTATGTTTGTGTGTATGAGCAAGCAATGTTGTTCTCGTGCAAGAACACAAGAAAACAATAAAAAATAAGTGAGAAAAATAGGATGAGGAAAAGAAAGAATTAAAAATTAGGTGAAATAAGCCAGACTCAGCAAGTCAAGTGTTGTTATGTTTTCTCTCACATGTGGAAGGTAGAGATTAAAAAGGGATTATATGAAAATAGAATGGAGAGCGAGAGAGTAAAGGAAGGGGTCCAGGGAGGGAGGAGGGGAGCTAAGGAGACGTACTGGGGAACAAAATTGATCCAATTATACAATGGGCATGTATGAATATGACACAGTGAATCTCATTAATATGTAGGATTATAATGCACCAATAATTTTTAAAAAATTAGGTGAGGCTGTAGCAGTGAAATAATAAAAGAGTGGAACAGTGATTTTAGAAAGTTTGATTTCGAAGTGTCTATAACTTTTCTTCAGATGAAGCCTTAAAAGAGTAATGGAGAAGGGAGGCTTGTGGTATGTACACCACCCAACCCCCCCACCCCCACGGGGTGCATACACACATGCTCACACACTAGGACACTTTGAAGGGGCTAAGTGCAGCAACTTTCTAGCTCCCAGATCACAACGTATACATCAGTGGTGTTTGTTGGGTGTTTGTTGGTGTTTGTTGGGACAGTTCATCCAGTGTTACAGCTGTGTGTTCACTGCCTTCCTCCTAACCACATTGGACACACTCATCTGTATTGCTCTACTTACACACAAACACGTGCGTGCACACACACGCACAGTCTTTTTCTCACTTGTCCTCTGCAATTTTTCAACCAGGGTTAGTACTGCCTACATGATTCATTTCCATGTTCTGGCATAAAAATGGTGTGGAATAAGTGAACAAACACATTTCAAAAAATATTTGAGGTCCTTCAACTTGCCCTTGGCTATGATACAATTAGGATGTTCATTTAAGCCTCATAATTTTTGCAGTCAAAAAGTTTGGACAACACCTTATTATGGACTGAAATGTTTGTAACTCTACAAAATGTGTATGCTGAAGTCTAAACCCCCATGTGATGGTAGTAGGAGGTGGGGCCTTTGGAAGTCGATTTCGATGAGATCCTGAGGTGGTCCACAGGATGGGATTAGTATCCTTATTAAAAAAGGAAGAGACATCAGAGCTTCCTCTCTCAGTCATGTGAGAAAAAAGCAAGAGGGTTGCATCAGTGACCCAAGTAGTTCTCACCAGTACCCAGCCATGTTGGCATCATGATTGTGGGCTTCCAGTCACCAGAAGGTCGTGAGAAATAAATGCTTATTGTTGAAGCCACCCAGTCTATGGTATTTTGTTATGGCAGCCCAAGCTTAGACATACCCCACAGTGTTTTATTCTCCTTGAACTCGAAATTACATTAAAAAAGACTCCAAGCTTTAGTAGGGCCTGTTCAAGTTTGTTTAAGCCAGCATTTCCAAACTCAGTTGTGAGAATTACTTCCTTCTCACCACTCCATAGACGACCTATTACCTCATGGGACTCCAGATTTCTGCAGAATCCACTAGATGGTTATTTTTCATTAGATTCATTGATAATCAAAAGAATGAATCTAGAATTGAGAATCAGAACCTAGAGATACACATCCAGCTTGGGAATAGAAGCATTCTTTAATGACCAGGAGTTCTGTTATATTTTGGATGTGAAGTGTCCCCAGAAAGCTCACGTGTGAGACAATGCAAGAAGGTTTGGAGGAGAAATGATTGGGTTATAGCCTTGACCTAATCAGTGAATTAATTCCTGATGGGATTAACTGAGTGGTGACTGGAGACAGGTGGAGTGTGGGAGGAAATGGTTCACTGAGGGCGTGGCTGTGAGGTATATAATTTGTATCTGGAGAGGGAAATCTCTCTCTCTGCTCTCTGATCATCATGAGAGCTACTTTCCCCCTCTTTTCTTTCCCCCATCTTCTTCATGATGTTCAGCCTCACTTTGAGTCCCGAGGAATGGAGCTGGCCTGCTATGGACTAAGACCTCTGAAACTGTGAGTGCTCAAATAAACTCTTCCTTTTCTACAATTGTTCTGGTTGGGTCTCTTAGTTATAGCAACAAAAAAGCCGACTAATACAAGTCCCTTGCCTCACCCTCTAAGCATTTCCATCAGAAAACTGGGAATTTGCTCTGATTCATTCTTTCATAAGGAAATTCAGGAAAGAGCATACTTTTATCCTTTTTTTGTAGTCGTTGTTGTTTATTGTTTGCAGTGCCAAGGATGGAACCTAGGGCCCTTTTACACGATGGGCCAGAACTCCATCACTAACAGGCCCAGGCCACTTAACCATTCATGGAAGAGTTGTTCTATTATACCCAGAGCATCTTATTTTCCTAAATTTGGTTGGGGGATGTGGACATTTATATGTAATCATTGTAATGTTTGTTTGATACTCTTCAGGAAAAAGAAACTAGTGAGTGTGACTTGGTGTCTGACTCTAAGTTATGACTCTCTCTTTTTTAATCAGTAAGCCAGAGGAAAGGGAGATGGAATTTTATTTAGCTATTGAAATTTCCAATTAAATCCTTAATGGCAGAAACATCTCAGAATGTTCCAAAGTTTCATTTGGCACAAAAGCAAGTCACACAGACACTTTTTCAAACATTAGGTCAAGATATTGGATTGGACGCCTCAGAAAATAAACTTCCTTATGAGGGCTCAAAGGTGGAAAAACATGGAGAACATGTTCCCTGTGGAATTCTGATACAGGCATTTCCTATGGGAGCCAAGATCGGTGAAAAAACAATTTAGTTTTGGCGGTTTAATCATCAAAAAGCATAGACCAAATGAAGTTGTGTTTTACAAAATTAAAACAGAAGTTTTGTGCATGGGTAAAATTCCTAGACTGCTCCATGTTTTCTCAAATGCTGGAAGTTAGAGAAAGCTTTCTGATTTCTGTTGCCTCCATGGGGTACCATAATTTAGTCTAGTTAGTGGCACCAGACGCTGGTAACCATAGCCAGCCTTTATGGGCAGGGGTTTCAAACATATGGCCTGTGCATTGCACCTCATCCCCTTCCCTCCATGAATTATTTTTATATTGGATGCCAACCTAGGAAACGCATGAATCCTGATGCACACTGCCAGCCTGTTACCAGCCAGCCCTCCTCCTTTCCCTCCCCTGCTGGATCATCAGTTCTTTCACCCTCCTAGGCGAGAATCTCATGCTGAGCACCTCAGAGAACCAAACAAGATGGCACATCAGAAGTAGGGGCTGCCCTTTCTCTCTGCAAGCCAAATCTGCTGCCCAGTGAGCATGCCCTGGATCTGGCCAGCCATTGTGCTTGGTTTCTCCAGTGCAGCTCTCTGCTAGGCTGCTGTTAGAGTTGCACAGTGACCTGCAGATCTAAGGGAAAAAACAGATGTCCCAATAAATTTTTGTCAAAATGTAATTACCTCGGGATTAGAAAACCACATGGGGGTGGGGAAGGAAAGGAACAGATGTATTACCTTCAAATATGCAATCATTATTCTGCAGAAGTTTAAATAATCAAGAGGTTTTAAATGATGGCAGCTGAGTGTCTTCTCTCCTCCCCTTGTCCCCCCATTCTGGTCCCTCCTTTACTTTTATGCTCTGGATGGTTCTGGAAGCCCCTCCTATGTGCATTGCACTGATGGTACTCTGAACAGGAGGGGGGCATGTTGCACAACCGTATCATCCTGAGTGCTTTTTCATAAATAAATCTCAGCAAATATGACAGGCTATCTTTCCCTCAGGAACCTGGCCAAGTCTTTTCTTCCTCTCCAGCCGACAAAATATGATAAACTATGAATTTTCCTGGTAACCATAAAAGATTCTTATTTTCATGATTTGAACTGTTAGGTGCAGGTCAAAGCAGTATATCAAACAGGAATTCTTGAGGGGAAAATCCTTTTTCTGTTTTCACATTGTGTTAAGTGGGAGGGGTGCTGGGTGCTAAGGACTCATGGGTCCTATGTTGGCTGGTTGTCACGGGCCTCTGGAGGTGAGATGCTAACCTCTTTTAAATATTGCCCTGGTCCTAATTAAGGGAGTTGACTTAGGACACAAGGGAATGGAAACCTTGAATCTCCAAGAAGTCCAAGGTCCAAGGAGTTACCACTGGTGTAGCTTATGCATGGAGTCTCCAAGGGTGCAGGGTGGGTGAGGTATTACTAAACAACATGCTCTCCTACCTTCTTCAAAACAGCTGCACCTGGATTGAGGATTAAATTGGTACTTAAAATAGTTGCCAATTATCAAAGACCTATGAAGTGTTAATGTCTGTGCTAAGTGCTCTACACATGTATGCCTGAGCCTCCTCAAGGCCCTGAAAGAGAGGCATTATTATCCCAAATTAGGGATGTGGACATTAAAGCTTAAATAGATTAAGTAATTTGCCATATTCACAAAGTTAGTAAGCTATAGAATTTAAATTTAAATTCATGCATAAATGTCTACAAAGACATCATCTATCCATTTATTTGTGATGTCTTGGGATTAAACCCAGGGTATTCTACTATTAAGCTATATCTCCAGTCTTTTTATTTTTGGTACCAGAGATTGAACTCAGGTGTACTCGACCACTGAGCCACATCCCCAGCCCTATTTTGTGTTTTATGTAGAGACAGGGTCTCACTGAGTTGCTTAGTGCCTCACATTGCTGAGACTGGCTTTGAACTCATGATTCTCCAGTCTCAGCCTCCCAAAGTTCTGGGAATCTCCAGTCTTTTTAAATTTTTATTTTGAAGCAGGGTCTCAGTTGCTGTGGCTGGCCTAAACTTACAATCTTCCTACCTCAGCCTCCCAAGTAGCTGGAATTACAGGTGTGTGCCTCCATTCATGTCCACACTTTGGGCCTAGCCTTGCATATAACATAACTAAATATGCTCTGAAACTGGAAATGATAAACCAACAAGAACAACTCATTCCATACTATCATGGCCATGACATATGGATTTTCTTGCATGAAGAGGTCATTTATAATGGCGCTATTATGAATTCCCTTTACTGATAGGCCAAGTTCATGCTATCTTACTGTTTTAGCCCATTATGGTTGGCCTAGAGCTAACAGATATCCTTTTTTTTTTTTTTTTGGTCCCAGGGATTGAACTCAGGGGTACTTGACTAGTGAGCCACATCCCCAGCCCTATTTTGTGTTTTTATGTAGAGACAGGGTCTCACTGAGTTGCTTAGCACCTTGCCATTGCGGAGGCTGGCTTTGAACTTGCGATTCTTCTGTCTCAGCCTCCCAACGTGCTGGGATTACAGGCATGCACCACTGCACTTGGCTTCAGATATCCTTAGACATGAAAGAATTGGAAAGGAAATCCTCAGCAAGGCAGGAAAAAGGGAAGAGTGGATTCTAGCTGCTTCTGTAGGGACAGCTGATAGAAGGAGTCAGAGAATTCCTCTAGGAGAGGAATTTTGAGGAATGTGGGTAGCTTCCTGGCAATGGTCTTTCTCACCAAATTTCAGTAGTTTATAAAGTCCATACTCCACAGCTGCTTAGGAAGGAATTTTTGTAAAGAACTAACCTCCATGTTCACCCTGGAAGAAATGCCTGTGGAGGAATCTGCATATTGTAGATTTATAAATTTGCAAAGAGAACTCAGGTGAGGAAGCCACAGTTGTTTTGACTAGAGGGACTGAATAGCTCTGCGATTTGTTAGGATCCCTGGGTTCAAGAGGTGTGAGTTCAATATGAGACCCTGATGAAGTCAAGGTCATTCAGAGGGCAATGCCACCTATCACGATGATAAAGGAGACAGCTGAGGACAGAACCAGAACAGAAGGCTTCCATCTTTGGTGCTCCAGACTCAGCTGTATCCTAGTGTTTTCTCTTCGTTTGTTTTGATAAAACAAATTAACATTGCAGCTTCTGTGTGCATGTGTGTATACAGAGACCCTTCATTACCTAAGAATTTATTAATTGGTTCCCTAGAATTACAAGTCATATAGGGAAAGGGAAACTAGAGAGCAGTCACAACACTTAAGTGTAAACATGCCTTCATCCAAGTACTATTTAGCATTAGTATATTTCACATTGGTGTCTTGAGTGTTCTCCTAGAGCATCAAGCAGTAAAATGCAAAATACAGTATAAACTGATTGTGAAGTTAAATAAAAACCATGTAAACAATGTGAGATTCCATGAAAATAATGTCAGAGAATCACTCTAATCACGACATTTGAGCATCGAGCAGCTCTATGGCGGTTAGATCCTTTCTGTTTATCTTACAGAAATATGTTTGCAATAATGATCTGCTGTTATGGACTGAACATTTGTGCCCCACCCCCATAAGGCCAGTTCATGTTTCAAGTCCAAATCCTCATGTGATGGGATATGGTGTGAGGCCTCAGGAGGATAATTAGGTTTAGATAACATCCTAAAGGTGGAGCCCCTATGACATCATTAGTGCCCTTATAAGAGGAAGAGAGACCAGAGCTCGATTTTTCCTTGTCTTGTAAGGACACAGAAAGGTAGATGTCCTTTAAGGAGAGAGCCTTCACCAGATATCAAGTCTGCTGACATCTTGATCTGGACATTCCAGTCTGCAGGAGTCTGAGATATATATTCCTGTGGTTTAAGTCACCCAGTCTAGGGTACTTTGCTATGGCAGCCTAAGCTGACCAAAACACTGAGGTAAAGAAGGATTTAGCCCAGTGGTTTGTAGTTCCTTTGCTATTTCCTATATATGTTTGGGGGATATTATTAACAGATATCCCTATCCCTCTCTTACTGAGAACACTATCTAGGACAAGGGGACCTTAAATAATATTCTAAGTGTCTGTCTGCTGATAGGAACACTATAGGTCACAGTTTAACCCAACCCTAGTTTATATGAATTAATTACCTAATACAAACATTTAGTTATAGAAAAATCAGTGCAAGCTAAAATGTACCCTGCCTGCTGTTTCGCTTTACAATCTCTTATCTGATGTCTCATGAAGTCCACAGTTTAGTGCTAGGATCCAAACCAGGCAAATTTGACCTATAACTTATGCTGCTGGTCTTTTTGCATTTAAGTCATTGAGTAAAACCCACCAGCCTCCTGTGAGGCTTCTCTAAAAATCTTTTAATGATACCAAAAACAGAATTAATATTACATTTTCCTTAGAGGTAAAAATGCTAAGTGTGGAGGATGAATATTTGCATAAATACTTTATTCTAGATTGCTAGAGAAGTTTAAAAATTTGGGCAGTAAGTGTAATACCCACTTAAAAAAATATGCCACATACAATTTTCCCTTTTAAACCTTTGCCCCAAAGCATGTTTCCCTGTTTCCCAAACAGGCACTCTCCTTGGATTTAATTTGGCAGAAACTGATTTTGTGCTCTCATAAATTTATAAAAATCACACATGCACACACACACACACACACACATGCATGCACACATATATGTCCGTGCACACATGTCCGTGCACACACTTTCTACATTAAATCAAGTATAATCAAGTCTTCCAAAATTACTTTCTTTGTCTCCTAATTTAAGTTAGTCTGGGAAAAGTTTCTCTGATCATTAGGAAGAACAGTAGGGGTACATGACCATGGATGGCGTTGCTAGCTGCTAAAATGGCTACACGTGAAAATAGACAGGTGGCTGCTGACTGTTGGGTGCCTTTTCTTCACCATTTCTTCCTAACAGATAAAAGTTGGTTGGTCCCTGATCATTTGCAAGAGCACCAGAAGATTAAAACTTGAGCCTGCCTTAGCTCTTGCTGGAGCGTTGCCTTGGGAGGGAAACTCAGGAAGGGAAAGTTCCAGAGTGTTCAGAATGCAAATGGCATTGTAACCTATTCCAGGGCGAGTCCTAGAGGAAAGAAAACTTATTAAACAAAGCTTTCCTTGGCTAGTGCTTGAAAGTGTCTACTGGCACTTTCCCCACTGAAGTTGAATTCATTCTGAAAATTTTAAGGACTGGGTTTGAGGGCATGAAGTAGTACCATTCTGTAAGGGCAGCTACGCAGTTGATCTGAGTCTTCTGGGTTTTAGCATCTTGGTTGCAACACCAGCCCAGCTATCTATTTATATTGATATCCAGATAGTCTTTTAAATTTAGCCTTTATGAAGCCAATAAAAAGAATATTTAGAAAATGACAGAAACTATACCCTGCTATGTTCCTTAGAAAGAATTTATGGAACACATATGAATACCATAAAATGAATAAGATAAACAGCAGCTTCTCCTAATGACTTTCAGCACTTCCTGTAGTTTGGATGACTACCTTTCACATCTGCATGTACCCAATGCCTGCTCCCCATGTTGTCTGTGTTGGCATGTGTACCCATGTTGCCTTTAGCAAAAGGCTGTTGTTTTATCTCTGCAGTTGCTCCAAGCTTACACTTTAAGTACAGAGTCTATCAATTGTTTTTTACTGAAGATGAGCTTCTGGCAAAGACATAATGAACTTGACAGTACATAGAGGATTATGATTCCCTGCCTGCCCTTGTGGTCTCATGGGCAACATGACCCATTCTAGACAATGAGGAGTGAAATCGTGTGACACGTAAATGCCGGAGCACTGAAGTGCCATTGTTGGACTCCTCTGCATGCTCTTCTTTTGCTACAGTGACCAGGGGAGCATATGTCCGTATGGAGGAGACAAATGATTGAAGGTGAATGGACTGTTGAGCCAACACATGGCGACACCTGTCCTGAGGAGATTCCCAGAACTTCAGCATGCTTGGCATATGTGAGAAATAACACTGAGGTTTTTATGGGTTGTTCGTGGTCACAGAATAACCTGTCCTGTTCAGGTGGATATGGCTTCTCTCAAGTGTGCTCTCCAAAATGGTGCCCCTTTTATCTGGTAGCTAAAATTGTCGAAGTTGGGAGCCTTACCTCTCTCCCGGGACTGCTGTCTTTCATTTGCATTTGCTTTTGCTGTAGCTACCAGGATGTGAGGCAGACTTAGACCCTTGGTCAAAAAGAGGCAATTGCTTTCTTAAAATCCTGTTTTAAATACAGATTGCCTAGCATGTGTCTTTCTTCATGTTAGGCACTTTATTATTATCTTGTTGAATAATTAAATGATTATTATATTATTTCAACTATAATAATTATATTATTTAATTAAATAATTAAATAATAATTGTAAATGTTTTCAAATTTTCCTATCTTAACTCCTTATACTTACAAAAAAATAAAACTCTTAGAAATAAACTTAGTTATAAATGTAAAAAAAATAAATTAAATTAAATTTAGAAAAAGAAACAATTTAAAAAATTCTTGGTCAAAATATTTTTAAGTAATAAAATATATAAATTTAAAATAATAAAAAATAAACACGGATTTTCTTATATTTACTTTTGGTACCAGGGATTGAACCCTGGGATGCTTAAGCACCGAGCCACATCCCCAGTGCTTAATTTTAAAATTCTTAATTTTGTGACAGGGTCTTGCTAAGCTGCTGAGGCTGGCTTTGAACTTGGGATCCTCCTGCCTCAGGCTCCCAGATCACAGGTGTGGGCCACCATGTTCAGCCAGATTTTCTTTTAATCACCACAGCACTTCCTGTGTGAGGCCATTCAATATTACCTACAAGTATATTACTTGAGTATTATTTAAGCCCCCCTATGCTTCATAACATATGAACTACAAAGGTTGGTTTCTTTCCAGTGCAATAGGGTGAATTCTAATTTATGAACTATCAGCTCACATTTTTTAAAGCCTAATATTCAGCTATTTTATTCTCCTTGGACATTCTGAATGCTAAAGATTCATATATGCATAATGCGTTTTCCATCATATATCCATGGCTACTACCCTATGTTGTTCTCATTCTCTTCCCTGCCTGCTATGTTCAGAGATGAAAATCTCAACCATGTATTAACAAAAGAATGTTAACAAACATCAGTTTTAAAGCAGGTAATTTGTAGTGACAAGATGAGAGGCAACTATTGACAGCAGCAAAATACAACAAACTCACAATAGTCTACACATTATCTAAGAGCTCTTTTACAGGTAATATCTTGGCTGAACTTTAAAATAATCTAGGTTTTTGTTATTACCATTTAATAGATGAGGAAACCGAGGCTTGGAGATCAGAAGTAGTTTGCTTTTAACAAAGCAGAACTGCAAAATGTGTCTCAAAATGTGCTCAGTTTTTCCTATATTTGCTTTTCTTCTTTTCTTGGCGGTACTGGGGATTAACTGCAGGACCTTGCAAATGTTAGACAAGTGCTGTACCACTGAGCTGCATCCCTAACCCTTTTATATTTGATTTTCATATTAATATTTTAATAGATTATTTCTTCCAAGGTAAACAATGAGATGATGAGAATTTTTCAGGTCTGATCTACATTTTTGAATTTCTACATTAAGATCAGTTAGCAACTCGTAACACAGTTGAAATGAAGTATAGTCCTGTGTGTTGAGATCCTGCCTCCCTGTTTTTCTCCTCCACAATCTCTACTCCATCCTCGTCCAGTTTGCTGGAGGGCAGATCTCTAGCACTGAGGTCATGAAATACAAACTGTGTTGTTCAAGACTTGTAAGGAAACTTTGATTGAACTCTAGTCCCTTCAGAAGAAAAGCAAAGGGGTGACCATCTGTAAAGTAGCCATTCTAAATGATTCAGTTGAAGAGACATTCCAGTGTTTCAAAATAAACAAACATCAAATCTATGTATCAGGTACATATTCAGGAAGAGATGAGGCAAAGTAATTTAGTTTGAAATATAGAGAAGGAACAATGTTTCAAATGATATTTTTGTTTTTGAGTAGCAGGTCTAGGTCAGGGTCTGAAATTTCACAAAGTACTAACAATATGTAGCAGTAGTGGAGAAGGAAAGAGTTTTTCTCTGTACTTCCTGATTACTCCTGTCTACGAGAACCCAATAACTGGAATATTATTGGGTTAGATAAAATGAGTTTTGGGTTCTGGGCCCAACTGTATGATTTATGCAGCAATCAGTTGTTCTAGGCCTCAGTTTCCTCCTCTGTAAAAGGAGAATATTCAACTAGATCATCTCTACAGTCTCTCTAGCACTGATATTTTATTCTTCCCACACTCAAAGAATCTAATGACAACATCTGGAATTGATTCACAAAGTAAAGCAAGATCATACCGTTTGCCTCCACTCCCTTTAGCCTCAAACTACCATAACTTTTCACAGTCACAGAATATCCCTTCTCAGATGATGCCATAAATTCAGAAGATTACACTGGGCTTCTCCATAACTTTTCGCTAATGGGCTAAAGGAAATTATTCCAATTGAGCTGGCACACTCACAAACAACCCATATGTGAAATCAATGGACTTCACACCATCCATTTTTCTTAAAAATAATATTTTTTAAAGGACCCATAGCCTACTTAAGCCCTTGACATACTTTCACTTGTTTATAAGGAAAAAAAAAAAAAAACCTCTCCCTGAGTTGTAGATGCAGAGTCCCTTAAATGTAAAGTGAATGTCATCTGGATGAATTCCTCAAGATGTCATCACATAACGTTATAAAGGGTGTACTTTGACCAAAACCATGGAAATTCTCAAAGATGATGCTTCTTTGATAGTATTTGGAAGATATATATATATTAGTTTTTTATTTTGAAATAAATATGTAATTCACTGAAGTTGCCATGAAATGCATGGAGCAACAAACTTTCACGTTGAGTTTCCTATGGTCTGTCTTTTTGTTGGAGTCAAAAGAGCAGCATAAATACATTCCAGCACAAGAGCATTAAAAATATACCATCTAGATGGACAACATGGTGGAATCTTTAAGTCAACTACTTTAGAAAGAGTAAAGAATGTTTTTAAGAAAATAAAGGGAGAAAAGGAATAATAAAATATTTAATCAAAAAAAGTTAAGAAAGAAGTTTAAAAAAAAAACAAGGCTGAAAAAAGACAACAATTGACAGGGTCAAACCCAGATGAGAGAACTGAACTCCAATGATATAAAGTTCTAGATTTAAAAATGGCAATTCCATCTCACTAGCTCTGCTTTTTTATTCTTCTAGAATTGTTTCTCAAACTTAGATTTTCCTTTCTTTCAAATTTTCAAGAAAGCATCTCCTCATCTTTTAGTTCTTTCTGGAGTTTCCCATGCTTGGTGAAATCTGATCTATGAGGCAGGACTGGGAAACAGGAGGAGAATTTTGCGATGACCTGTGACACTTCCTGAGTGATTGTGGAAGACTTCACTTTGCTTCTTGTAGGCTTTTTCCTGAATCTAGAAAATAAATACACTGGCATTGATTTTTTCCAGGCCTTCTTCAGACCTAGGCTACTTTGACCTTGGTATGTGTCTGTGCCCTGGAGCTAAGCTGATCATAGTCTCTCTTGCTTTGAATATAGTTGAGAGGTAGTGCTAAGAAACCTGAACTTCACTGTCTTACCCCCTGACCCCATGTTCTGCATCCATAATGCCTCAATACAAGAAATAAAGATGAGCTATGTAGGAAGAATGTGGTGAAAGATGGTAATGCAGCGGAGGCAGATTAGTGGATTGGGGTTCAGGAGAGCCAGGTTTTGGATCTGTCTTTGAGCTTAAATAACTCTGTGATGCTGGACAAGCTGCTTCAGTTTTCAGCTCTGAAAGAGTTCTTTGAAAAGCATTCTGGAAAGCACTTTGTAGAAATCATAAAGAAAAGAATGAAAATAATGAAAACTAAACCTCTGGGGAGAAATGGAATCATTAGTTGCTATGGTTTAGATATGTGTTTCAGGTCTTGAAGTTTGATCCCCAGTGTGGTGGTATTGAGGAGGTAGAAGCTTTAGGGGTGAGTCCTAGTGGAAGGTAATTAGGTCACCAGGTTACTGCCCTTGGAATGGATTAATGCAGAACTCCCTGGAAAATGGGTTTCTTTACAGTGAATTCAGCTGTCTTGGCTCACTCTCTGACTTCCTGTCTCACCAACTGATTTCTTCTATAGGTGTTCCCACCATTATGATACTAGCAACCATGAGGCTACCACTACAGCCAATCAGATACTGATATCATGCTCCACTTCAAAACTCAGCTAATCAGACACTGACATCATGCTCCATTTCAAAACTATCAGCTAAATAAACTTCTTTTCTTTATAAAAAACGAACCTCAGGTATTTTGTTACATCAACACAGAAAAGGCTAATATTAGTAAATTAGAATAGATGAAGGCAATTGAAAAAATATTTGCAATATATAGAAAGGACAAAGGATTAAGATCCATGAACTGTAAAGAGATGTTACAAATCATTCAAAACAAATCAACCTATAGAAAATGGATGAATGATGTGAATAGGCACTTTATTGCTAGTTTCACACTTTGGGGCAATGCTACATGTAGAAATGTCCAATGGAGATTTCATGTTCATCAACTTCTTCTGTTGGATCTAAGTTTGACTCACTGTAGTATAAAAAGTCTATTAACTATGGTATTTAATTTCAAGAAGCTTCACTCTGGTGTTGTATAATAGACAGTAGAAGTAGAACAAACAGGCATGGATTTAAGACTACCCTTGCTCTTCAATTTTATCATTATTGTTATTGGTACTGGGGGTTGAAAATGGGAGCATTTTCCCACTGAGATATACCTCCAGTGCCTTTTTAAACTTTTTTAATTTTTTAAATTTTGAGACAGGGTCTCACTAAGTTGTTCAGGACCTTGCTAAATTGATAAGGTTGACTTTGAACTTGTGATCTTCCTGCTTCAGCCTTCCAAGTCTCTGGGGTGCAGATACATACCACTGAGTTGGCTTGCCCTGTGACTTTAGACACTCCATATTTTACCTCATAAGCTAGAAAATGGAGGTAATAATTACACAGACAATAATGAATATGAATGTGCTTTGTAAAATTATTTGAGAGTCATAAAGTATTACTATAATTATTATTTTATAAAGCAAATTCCAAATAATTCTGCAGACACAATTTGTGCCAAAATTGGGTAATAAGAGACAAAAATGGAATAATTATTTTCTGTTAATCAATTACTGCATTCCAATACCTTAACTCTGCCAATGAGATAAGAGACAGGGTCAATATGGGGCTGTGTATGTGTTGCTTTCTTTTCTTTTGTTGCTTTTATGTACTTGATAGTTATCCCAATATTTCACTGAGGATTTAAGAGCTTTAATTAAGTTCTACAAAAAAAAAAAATCCACAAATAAATTCTTCCAGTAAAAAATTTAAACTAGGTAGAATGTAAGAAAAGCAGCAATTTCCTTTACCTTCCATGTTCAACTTCTCCTTCCTTGGATGAGAATTTAGAGTGCAAATTTCTAGATCTTTCTCCATGTATTTACATAAATGTTTGAGACTTTTTTCCATAAAATAATCATACTGTACTTGTGTTCTGCAATTGTTTTTTTATTATAATTATTGTTAACATAAAATGTCTTGACTATCTTTTAAGGGTTGTAAATAAGAACTTATTTATTATTTTTAATTGTTACATGTATGTTATTTCATAGAATAAATATACCATTAATTCTATAAAGGGCACTTTCAACTGATTGATAGTTATTTTAGAATTTGTGTAATTATGGGAGAATATTTTTGTAGGAGATATTTCTAAAAATACAATGATCAATCAAATAGTTATTTCATGTAGTTAGATAAAAATTGCTAAATAATCTTGCAAAGATAAAGTTTACATTTTATAAATTCCACTCCCATTAACAGAGCATGAAATGCCCTTTCTCCTCATCCACACAGAATTTAATCTTTGGTTAATCTAATGAGTGAAAAGATAATTCACAGGTTAATAGTGAAATGGAGCCTATTTTCATACATACTTTGTATATATTCTGTGTTTCTTTTCTATCTTTTTTGGTCTGTTTCTCATTGACCTGTAACATCTTTGTACATGGATCCTTATCTTTTGTCCTTTCTATATGTTGCCAATATTCTTCAACCTGTTACAGTTTTATTTATGTATCTTTCCTTCTTGGCACTTTGAAAAGCCATTTTTTTTTTTGCCTAAATTCATTAATTTTAGCCATTTATTTATTAATTTGGTTTCTCTTTTAATCTGTCAGTTTTGTGGAATTATTGTAATGGATTTCCTGAGGTTGAACTATCCTCACACTTCTGAGAAAATTCTATTTGGTTTTGATTGCTTTCATACAATGCTGGATTAGTTTTGTATACTTGAATGTTTTTTTTTTTTTTTTAATTTATGAGCATATGTGAGATTGGTATTTCCTTCCAAATCTTTCTCTACACACTTACATAAAACTCTTATCATGTTTTGATGTAAGAGTTTTGGGATGTAGCTTTTTAGATTGATCTGAGCTGCTTTCTACCTTTTTCTTTTCTTTTTTTTTTGGGTGTGGGGATGGGTAATGGAGATTGAACTCAGGGTCACTGAGCCACATCCCCAGCCCTATTTTGTATTTTATTTAGAGACAAGTTTTCACTGAGTTACTTATTACCTTGCTTTTGCTGACGCTGGCTTTGAACTTGTGATCCTCCTGCCTCAGCCTCCTGAGCTGCTGGGATTATAGGTGTGAGCCACCACACCCAGCAGCTTTCTACCTTTTTCTATGTTGGAGAATCTACAATAGCAGAGTACCCTCCTTGAATATTACATGGACCATACATTGTCTGGACTAACTCTAAATCAGAGAAAGATTTTATTTCTAAAGTGACTATGATTACATTTTGGTGGCTCCAAATGTGGTTCCTTGGTTTTGAAAATTTGTATGTTTTATATGTAAATGCTGCTGAAATTTGCTGGTTTCAGTGATGCACCAGCTGGTATATCACCTACAAATAGCACACTACCATCTCAGCATTGCTTCACCAATTAATCCACAAAAAAGAAGCCATTTTAGGGCTTATTTTTTTTTTTAGCAGAATTATCCCTAAGACTTCATTTTTTGGGTATCATTTTCATTGTCATTTGGTTTACTACTGCTGCTGCTTTCAAAAAAGGTGCATCTTCTTCTGATCCTCTCCTCCCAAAATTTTCAGTGAAGATTATTTTAACTTTAGTATATTAGAAATAAAATATACAATTTTTCCTCTTTTCTTTCTTTCTTTCTTTTTCTTCTTCTTCTTCTTCTTTTTTTTTATGGTGCTGGGGATTGAACCCAGGGCCTTGTACATGTGAGGCAAGCATTCTACCAACTGAACTATATCCCTAGCCCCAAAATATATAATTTTTCTCTTTTTACTGGTGCATTATAATTATACATAATAGTTGGATGCATTATGCCATACAAGTACATGAAGCATAATATAATTTTTTAAAACTTTTTTTAGTTGTTAATGGTTTGGTTGTTTTGTTTTTGTGGTGCTGGTGATTGAACCCAGGGCCTTGTGCATGCAAGGCAAGCACTCTACCAACTAAGCTATATCCCCAGCCCTAGTTGTTAATGGACCTTTATTTTTTTTATTTATATGTGGTGCTGAGAATTGAACCCAGTGCCTCACACATGATAGTCAAGCACTCCACCACTGAGCCACAACCCTAGCCCAAGCATAACATAATTTGATCAATTTCATTTCTTCCCTTTCCTGCTCCTCTTCCAAAAATATAAATTTTATTTTCATAATTTATCAAATAATGTTTAAACATGAATTAAAATGCAGGCTTGATTAAAAATTAAAGGGGTTAAAAATAACAAACTAAAAATAAACACATGCTTTTATTTTCAGAAAATTTTATATGTGTTTGGGGTTTTGTTAAATAACATTAAAATGCCAAATGTTGTTGCATGACATACTACATGTGATTCATCATGAAATTTAACAACCTAACTAGTCTATACCCTGTTCAAAAAGATGTATTGCCTGACCATGACCTTGCAGCAAGGTCAAATGATCTGTAAATACTAATCTCACTTTCTGTCCTTGTCATAGTCCAGTCTCAGAGTTTGTAGACTGGCACAGATGTGTGGCCCACCACTACTGTACTGGCCTTCCCTCTGGCTTTCTTAGTGGGTACCTTTGGCTGTCTTTGAGTGTCAGTCTCTATATGACTCACTCATTTCCCTGCTGTTCAAACCCAGAGGCTCCAAATCCGACCTTTCCTGAAAGGCTCAGTCCTCTTGCACCCACCTCAGTGTGTGTGTGTACACATGCAGAGGTAAGGGGGCTTTCATCAGATCCTCTTAGATGAACATTCTAAAACTTGTTTCCTGGTTCATTATTACCTGGTAGGAAATGCTCATTTCCCTTTCTCTGAGTCTAGAGCCAAATATTGCTCCAACTGGGTTTTGTTCCCACAACTCATCCTAAAGGATGCCAGAGAGATCCCAACAGAAAGCAGAGACACTCAATTGTGTCTCATTAACAATTTCTGAATATAAGAATTATGAAAATGAGCTGGGCGCAGTGGCACACACCTGTAATCCCACATTTTGGGAGGCTGAGACAGGAGAATCATGAGTTCAAAGCCAGCCTAAGCCACAGCGAGGCACTAAGCAACTCAGTGAGACCCTGTCTCTACATAAAACACAAAATAGGGCTGGGGATATGGCTCAGTGGTCGAGTGCCCCTGAGTTCAATCCCTGGTACTCACCCCCCTCCCCCAAAAAGAATTATAAAAATGATTAAACATGTCTCTCATTATTAAATATCCATCTATAGCTAATTATTGTCATCTTCCTGTGATTTTTTATGTAGACTGTTAGACTATGACCATTTTGCAAAAAAAATTTTTTAAAAGGCAAGTTCTTTGCAAATAACTATGATTAAATCTCAAATATTTATTTCACTTCATATTTAGCAGCAACTTATTTATTTTTCCTCTTTTAAGACCTAATAGATATTTATTTTTTTCTAATAAAATTCTAAAAACACATTTAGAAGAGAGAATGGAATGCTGCTGATCAAAATAGAGTCCTTCAGATTATTCAGTTCAGGCTGCTTTGATTCAAAGCAGTGGCCATCAGGAGTTATGTGCTGTAGACACATAGTGAGTTACTTAAAAAATAATTATGTACCTCATCCCTCTTCTTTTAAATCTATCATGGTACTAGTGAATATTATTGATAAAGTCAAAAATGTTAAGATACATAAAAAAAAATGACTTAATTCACCCTAAGTCCACAATCCACAGGAAATCATTTGTTATGTTACCTACCGACAATTTCATGTAAATTCACCTGTAAATATATTTTAAAAAGTGTTCATTTTACATATGTGTGTGTGTGTGTGTGTGTGTGTGTGTGTGTAATCTGATTTCTCCACTTACCTTTGCAAACATTTCCCAGAGTAGCCTCATAATGACTTCACGGTATTCACAATGTGAGTCATTACAGTCCATATAGTCATACTCCTATTATTAGACACTTGCATTATTTCCATATTTTCACTATTTTAAACATGCTGTGGCAAAAATAATGTGAAGTGTTTTGTTTTAAATATTTGGTGCTAATCATATAGTAGACGTGTGTGAAATGAGGATCCACTTGGACTAGTAAGACTTCTGGATCATGAAGTCAGCTATGTCATTCATTTTACTTTGTGTTTTAAAATTTCCTTTTTATAAGGAAAAAAAATTCCCCAAGATTATAATGACCCATTCCCTGCAACGAGAACCTTAAAATGAGTTTGAAGTTGGGCAAACCCAGGCTCTGAGCTAGTCCTGCCCTCAGTTCTCCATCTTACATTCTCTGATTATATTTAGTATCATCTGGTTTTAATTTTTGAAATAATTTTTCTCCCTTGAAACTGAGAGATAAAAATTTTCAAAGTAGGGATTTGATATAATCAGAGCAATTCAGCCAACCAATAACTGCATGCTCACCTTGTGGGGATGCTGAGCTGGATGATGGGACAGAAGCTGGTATTTATTGCTTCCTCTGTGCCATTTTTCTTAGGTTCATTGCTTTGCTCAGTCTTCACAATGTGTCTGCAAAGCTGATGTAGTGGATGAGGGAACAGAGTTCAGGACAAATTATATGACTTAATCAAGATCAAATCCAGTGAGTGAGAGTCAGGCTGTCATCCAGGGCTTCGTGCCTTTACTACATGTACTTTCTAGGTACAGATAAGCTTACTGACAGTTCTGAAGGGATTTCCTCAATGGTGGCATATTGCAGAAGTTGGGTGCTGCTCATGTTTCATTTGCCTGCAACCTTCTGTCACTTGCCTGTTTACACTCCTATAGTTTTCAGAGGAAACCCAGCTAGTTCTTTAAAACAGGAATACGGTATTCTAAGCAGCTCTGAAACTGAGATAATTACAATGAATACGTTTGTGTAAACAAAAACTGCCTGCTATAGCAAATGATGTGACACTGCAAGAGAGAAGTCTTTTTTTTTTTTAAACAATTTTTAAAATTAGCCAAAAATACATTTGGCCATCAATTATTTAATGATGAGAATTAAAAACAGAAAAAAGAAAACGAATTTACCTTTGCCCAAGATTGGAAGAGTAGGACTGAGGTGAGGTTGGCAAGTCATCAACAACCCTAGGATTAATTATAAGGCAATTCATCTTAATAAGTAGGAAAATATATCTAGGACATAATGATAAATATTCACATACACACATTTATTTTAGCAGGACTTTTTGTTTAGATTCACCCTGGCTGGGTTTGCTACCCGGGAGGTCAGCGTGGGTTTCTGTTGAGCCCTCCTGGAAGGACAGTCTTAAGGATCTGTTCTCTACATCTCAGTCTCTTCACCTTTTCAGACTTTCCTGCTTGAAGAAAATGGGGATGTTTGCCTTGAAGAAGAGATGCCTTTCAAGTGAGATGGTTGCCTGGTCAAATTCTACTTGAAAAGCAAAACGGGAGAAGCTTTTTTATTTTTATTTTTTTTCTATTTAACTCTAGAGGTTGGCAATAATACCACTTATAGCTTTAGATAGAACAATTATTCTCAAAAGAGAGAAAAATATGCCCGAAGCTGATATAGTGAAAAAGAACCAAAGCCAGGGCTAGAAATTTGAATTCCATGTCTTCTTCTAAATAATTGAACTTGGGCAAATTTCTTAACTTCTCCAGACCACAGGTTGTTTATTCAGGCAACACTGAAAAATACTTGCCTTACCTACTACTGCTCAGGATTGTTGATGACGATGAAATTAAATAATATTTATGAAGGCCATCTGTAAGACGTTAAGTGCCAGGTACAATTGGTTAGTGTTGTTACAGTTGATATTATTATGAGTGTCATGATGCTTGATAAAACTTGGTACTAGGTGAAAACTTCATTTTGTTGCTTTAGTAACATTCCTATAGTGAAGACTTGTAGTTTCAGAGCTCTGTGCATTCAGGTTGGCATGCTATATGAAACCATTAAAAAATGATGCCTGATAACCCAAAAGAGGAATGTGAGAAATCTGTGGGCTGCTCACCTCTAGCCTGGATTGATCACTCCCACCAACTGCCCAGATTCTCTTTGAAGCTGTGAATCTTATATGTCAAGGGAAAAGAAGAAAAGAAAGAGAATTCCTCAATTTCTTATTAACATTAAAAACTGAAAAACACATACCCAAAACCCAAAACAGCAATGACGACAAAGCACATGTCCACTGACCTTCATTGTCCAGAGACCCAGGATGTGGTAGCAAGCTAGAAGTATTATTTGGAGTGGGGGAAGGTTAGGAAGGTCTCTTCTCCCAGTTAGATGGGCTAGAAGACATTGGCCTGGCCGCCCTGGTCTATCTTGAGGTCCAGGGTAGAAGTAGAAAGCACAGGTTCTGTGACCTTATTTGTCTTTTGTCTTTACATTCTCCACAGTGCTCTGCCAAAGGGTTGGCTGGGAGCAGTTGCTGCAGAAGTTTTGCCCTGAAGCTGTAACTTACATCCCACAGAATAAGAAAAAAACTTGTGTAAGTTAGTAGATGAGCTTCAGGGCTCAGGCCAAAGAAAGGTCCCTGAACTCACAGGAGCACGGGCCTGGTGTTCAGGAAGTTTGTTGTGACAGGATTGGAGAGTGTAGAATCAAAGATTGGCAGGAAAGTGTGGCAAGAGAAGGAAACAGAAGCCAGGAGGCCTTGATAATCTGGGAAGGCCTTGATAATCTGGGAAGGCATTGATAAACATGTTCCTGGAGGCCTGGAGGAATCCTTGAGGACAGTTAAATGAGCATGGCTGTCTGTGTTACTTTAGAAACCTCACTCCTGGCTTGTACAGGATCACTGATTGGAGGAGGGCAAGATGGATTCAGGAGCAATATTTGGGATGGTGGCCTCAACCTGGCAGCACAGGGAATTGCCAGGGAAGCTTGAAAAAGACTGGCACCTCCGTTCCACACAGATAAGCTGATAGAATCGGTTTGCGAAGTAGCCTGGGTTTTGGAATTTTAAAAAGCTTCTCAGAGGATTCTTATATGCAGACAAGTCTGAGAACCACTGATTTAAGAGGTGCAGAAGTGGATGGCTGAAGGTTAAGTGGGTCAGACTTGGGCAGGACGAGGCTCCAGTTCTTCTTGGAAAAACAGATTAGGAGGTCAAGTCTTGTACTTGATAGTCAGCTGCAGGTGGGGATCTCAAGTAAATAAGGGACCCAGGAGCCCATGAGGTTCATCAGTACCCATTCTGAGACTTTCACTGATGGGAAGTAGTGGAATCTCACAAACAAATCGATCAGTGACAATTGGGGTGGGTTAGACGGAGGAGGGAATGACATGTATAAATTATCTCTGAATTAGCATATGTATATAACCATTTAAAATCACCCCCCCAACCATTTTTTCTAAATTTGGCTTTAATTTGCTCCTCAAATTGATTTGGATTGGACAGAAATACTCCTAATAAACTGCATTGCAAGTTTTATATTTAGTTTGCCCAAACTATGGTTAATTTGTGAACAACCAAAACAACAACAACCAAAAAAGCAGCATTTATTTTGCACTTCAAAAAGGAGTTATTCATTTTCTTCCTTCTGTTTTCCACGCATTGTCTTTCACAGAGAGCACAATGCCATACCACACACTCCACATTTCCCTCGTTTCTATTTAGCCCTTCTAAGAAATTGCTCAGAGCCAGAGAACACTGAGAACATTCGGGCACGTCCAAATACCATGGAGTTAACCCTTCCCTGCACAGAAGGGCTCCCTGACTTCACAGCAGCAGTTTTGCTGGGAGCAGTGGTGTTCCAACAGCCCCTAGCGTCTGCTGAGATGATACAACTTAGGGGTTAAATGCAGTTTGCAAATAAAAAAAAAGAAAGAGAGAAAGAAAGCTTGATTTGTTGAAAGAGGCTCCTGAAGAAGAACATGTGAGTCTGAAACGGTTTGCAACATCTGAGAAGGTGGGAGTGCTCAGAGGCCCTCAAAAACTCGGATTTGGGCCTGGAATCAGGAGAAAGACTCTACTGGGGGTTTCTATGACTCTCGTCAACTTATAAGCCTTCCTGTTGAAATTCCTGATAATGCCTTTGACAGCGTGTTATTATCTCACAATAAAATCTGTCCCCCAGCCCCCAGTCCCGCTGCCTTCCCTAGTTTCTAAGGTGTTCAACAGTTAATTGTGCATGGATGGATAGTTAAAAAGCTGAATCTGGAAGTTCCTGGTGACTTGACTCTCTCAGGGGTTAGATTGGGATCTCACTCACTCATTTTCTTTTTCTGTTTTCACTGGAGTTGAACTAACAACAGCAAGAGAATGCCTCCAGGTTTACAGTTGTATGGCTTATTGTGTATATATCCTATAAAACCGAAAACCATATGGAGAATTCTGCTTTCTTGGCTTTTTGTGTGTGTGTACCAGGAAGTAGTAAAATGTTTTGAGATGCTATTAAGTCCTTAAGTTACAAAATCAAGATTCCACCTTAAAAATTTTCCATACTGTACGTTGTTGCATAGCCCGGGGTGCTGACTGCCTGCCAAATATCTATCAGAGAGTGATTTATGATATATGATACGGTCCCCAGCCCAAGTGGAGACTGCGTAGCTGAAACGTGAGAGAGGGGAGGCCTCGCTCTCTCGAAACCACCATGACTGGTTTCTGTTTGGCTTTTCGGAGAGAACATACAGAACAAAACGTGCCACATTTTACAGCACTAAAACTTATGTAAGAAATGAAATTCACTTTAGCAACAACAAAAAAAATCCTTAATATCACTTTGCTGTTTGTTAACGGTCGGTTTCACATTGAATGGCTGTTGTTCTTTTCCCTCCATTTCCTTCCCTATTGCTGTTCATCTACTGCACTCAGAAATAGAATGGAACGACTCTGTTCTGGCAATTAAAATATTTTAAAATGAAATCTCAACACCACATTCTAAATATTTCATGCGCTTTCCATTCTACTATGACTAAGAATGTATTGTGATTTCTAGTGCTTTTCTGTTCCACAATGTTTCCTTTGCAGCTGGGAAGGAATACATCTCCCATGTGGCTTTTAGGACACTTTGCTGTATGCTCAGATAAAGCAGTATGGACCCAAAAGGGGGGTGAAAAGCAGCTATTTTTTCCCTTCATTTCAAAACATTTTAGGCTTGTAACTTGGCCCTCTGTGTCACTGCAATACAGAGGACAGTGTGATTCTTTGAGTTTCAAAAATGCAATTAATGATATTGCTACAGCTTGTTTTAATAGCTTCTCTGTGAATGCTGAGGGCTTTTTTAAAAAAATTGGTATGTTTATTGCTTTTTTCTATCTAAATACAAAAGAAATCTATGCTCACTGAAGAAAATTTGGAATGCACAGAAGAGTACACTAAAGACAGTGTAAAACTCGTTTGATTTCCCAAGTTACCTTGTCATTATTATTTTTCCATATCTTGACATATTCTCTGAAAATATAATTCCTAATGGCTCTATAACTTATGGTACTATCACAATATACTTAACTGTTTCTTTACTATAAGACATTCAGCATATACATGTCTCCTTTTTTTCCCCCTTTTTTGGTACCAAGGATTAAATCCAGGAGTGCTTAACTATTGAGTCATATCCTCAGCCCTTTTTAATTTTTTATTTTGAGACAGGGTCTTGCTAAATTGCCTAGGGCCTCACTGAGGCTGGCCTCAAACTTGCGATCCTCCTGCCTCAGCCTTGCTGAGCTCTTGGGATTACGGGTATGTGCCACCACATCCAGCAAATGTCTCCATTTTTAATGGGAATAAACAACCATGTGATGAATAACTCTGTATACAGCTCTTTGGCCGCATTTCTGTTTGTTAATTTCATTAGGTAGATACCCATAACTGCTATTATTAGGAAAGATTATATTTTTTAATGTTCCTATATATTTTTATATATATTTAGAAAGCCTACAATGCTTATTACTATCACTTCTATATGCTGACTGTGAATTTTACCATTATATCCTTCAGTACTCCATAGTTGGTAGTTTATCTTTGACAATTCAATACATCTAAAGTAATAAAATTAGCTCTAGTTGGTATTATTTTAATTATTAAAATAAAATAACATTTCTCCCTTGTATATGGTCTATTAATTCTGAGCATTTACTGTCTTGGTTTAATAAGTTTTCCCACACCCCACATTCTGTACAGCAGAGATTCATTTTGAACATTCTGAGAATATACATGTCCTTTTAATAACCTAGGAGTGAATTCTCTTTTGGAGCAGCTGAGTACTGTATAAAATCTGTCCAGAATTTGATCAACTGTTCCAAAACTTGGGGTATTTTTATCTCACATGCAGTGTAACTCAGGACCTACCCTGGGTATCCCCAGTGCCAGCTGGTCTCCTCAAGGACTGTGAAAGTCCTGCTTTCTTGGTAGCCTGCCTCTATGGATGTGTGTTAATGTTCCAGAGGTAAACTGGGTATGCTGCTTTTTGTTCTTGATTCTGTTCATGAACTTGTAACTCATTTGACAATCCTTAGAATTAGGGTGTTTTGTTAATGCATTTTGGACCACTTTGTCTGTCTTATCTCAAAACTGTTAATACTGACACCCTTTGTGACTTTCTTCCATCTACTAGGATTATTGCTAGCTTGTCCCTACTACTTGTTTGAAAGGGGGAGAGTGGCAGTTGGAGCCACTTTAAAGCCAATCCTAGGAATGCCTCCCCAGACCCCCTGGTGTTCCATTTTCTAACATATCATTTATTGGGCATCTGTCACATGCCAGGCACATTTCACACTGAATCTCATTTATGCTTCATGAAGTTCCAATAGAGTTTGGATAATGATCCATTTCATAGGCAAAAGTAACCTCAGAGAGATTAGGTCAGTTACCCAGAGACATAGAGATTATAAGTAGGAGCTGATAACTACACAGAGACTCAAAATTCCTGGGGAGTAATTACACAGAGGTGTAAGACATGTCTGTCTCTCAGGTAGACTATTGAATGACTCAGTAAAGACAATTGAAGGATCTTTAATTACGTACATGTAGGAAAACTCTTACCTACTCCCTGAAGAGTCTATATCACAGTATAAAAGGCATTTTTCGAAGTTTCTGGCTTTAGATTTAATTATCAGTGAGAATTTCAAACAATTCTCAGATCAAATACAAATCCTGAATAGATTGCAGAAATTTACCCACTGACGTCATACCATTGGATTTGTCCTATAGCTTAGGTTAGCACCTTGAATTTCTACTGCTGTGTGTCTCGCAAATTCTTGTGCTCTGTGGCTCAGTAGGAAGGTATTTACTCTCTGAGCAGTCCGTTTTGGGTGTGCCTATAAAAACAGGGGTTGATCATTTATGGAAGCCGAACTAGGAATATGCTAAAGGTGTTTTAAGGACAGGCTTTTAGCGTCCACTCTTGGAAATTTGTATTTCAACTTCCCTATGGCTCAGGAGTTTAAAGATCAGCCTTTCTAACCTCTCCAGCCCCTGGAGAGCTCAGATAACCTGTTGCTATTTTTGAATATAAGTAGACCTTATTAGGCATTAAAAGAACAGCCCAAGGGTTTTCCCCCCTTTCTCATTTTGGTGTTTGGATTGTCAGCGGAAGTCTTGAGCTTTGAGACTTGGCAAGGCAGTGCCTTCAAACAAACATCCTGTGGACAAAATTGTCCAGCCCAGCACTCGGTGTTCCAGGATGATTGACAGGAAGCAGCATGTGCTGTGAGGAGGGAGGATGGACACTCTGAGCTCTCTGGCTTCCAGTTCCCTCAAACAATAGCCAGGCTCCCAGGGAGCCTCACACAGGTCTTTTTCCCATCTGCTGGAGTGGAAGTTTAAATGCTTGGTTCAAGTAGGAGTTAGGGAGGATGTGGGCTGAGCAAAAAGTTGGAGGAACCCTGGTACTCAACCTAGAAGTTACAGAAAACAAACTTTTGATAATGCTTCTACTTGAAGGAGACAACATATGGTTATGAAGAGATCTGGGATGACAACTTGAATCAAACAATGGCCAACACTTTTAAAAATTTCAGCTATGGTGCCAGAATCTTACAAATATTTTTGCATTTGGTCCTATTGTAGGTTTTTGAGTCAGGCATTAGTTCTTTTAGAAGATGAAACTGAGGTTCAGAGAGTTTTAAATAAAGATGCCTAATGTGACAAAGTTAAACTGTGGCACAACTGGTATTTAAGTTCCAGTCTTTTGGACCCACCAAACCCATGCACTTTCCCTATCATATTTCCTCCTAAACTTGTCCCAGTCCTGCCCTCTTCATTCGCTGCTTCAGTCTTGGTGGGGAATATAAAGAAGAGGATTTCTCTCTCTACAACTTCCAGTTTATATGTTCCATTCCACTTTTCCAAATCTTTTCCCACTTTCTGAATTGTCAGGTGCTTTCAATCTCTGGGTCTTTATCATTCCTTCCTCTGTTACAATGACTTTCTCTTCCTTCTCCTTAGTACAACTGACCACTCACCCTTCAAATTATAATTCAAATGATAACTTCTCCAAACAGCTCATGGGTCCTACTCTCTCACTTGCCCAAGTGGGCTTAGTACCTTCCTAAAACACTGTCATCTCACAGCAACTTGTGTTTGTTTCTGTTAAATTGATCACATACTACTAAGAATCTGAATACTCCTAGTTATTACTAATCTGTGAGCAAAAGCAACCAGAAAAAATCCCATTAAAATTTAGACTCAACTTTTCATGACTTGATGATACTCCATTTAGATTTATAAATATTAAGATTTCAGTTCTTTCTAGTTCTCTCTTGAGAGTCCCCAGTAGGTTCTTTACCAGATTTTATGAATTATGAAGAGAAGGAAGAGATATTGGAAGACTGGATGGGGAAGGCACTTTCTAACCAATCCTTCTATCCCTGCTTCTCTTCCTTTCTTCCCCACATAATGTGCATATGTGTATATATGTGCATAGGTATATATATCATATATATACATCATATATATTATATATAATTTTCTATTAAGCCTCTCCCCTTGACTTTGTAGCAAGACTTCTTATTCTTTGTTTTATATCAGGATTGTTAAGAAAGGAGAAGAAATAAGGAAGGGGAGTAGTGGAAGTTAAAGAAATGGCAGAATAAGCCATTCAGAATTATCCCAAGAATCAAAATGCATAAGGATAATTCACACAAGTGTTCATGAGCTGTGGCACTACACACAACATACCATCCGGGTTCCATCTTCTCCTTCTCCCCTTTCTTCTTCCTTTCAAGTGTGGATTTGAGGTCACTCATAGGGACTCAATTGAGGCAGCTGTTCTGTATTTTATTTGGTATTTCAAATAGTTATGATACACTTAGATTGTAGAAGTTTAACATTCTCAGTGTTTTTGTACAGAGAACAAAGTCAAGCTTCATTCCTTGGCATTCAGAACTTCTACTGAATTCTACTGGATTCTGAACTCCACCCCTAGCCTTATCTACTGCTAGTCCCCTGCCTGGGGCCATCTGGTGTCCTCATTGTTCTTGGAACAGTCCTTTCCCCTTTGTTCATGCTATAGCATCTACATCAGCAGGGAGGGCTGATAACCCCCTCCCACACTCCCAATTCTGCACCCACCTCTACTTTATTATGTTAAGGGCCCTGGCCAAGTCCTTCTGCCTCCAGTTTGAATGATTTCCCTCTTCTCTAAACTTGCCGCACTTGAAGCTTCTTTGGCAGTGATCCTGTGTGGACTGGTACAGAAGCCTGTCTGGCTGTGTTGCACTGTTGTGGACTCATGCTGTTATTTTATTTTTCCCACTTCATATTCTCTACTGTCTCCTGGTCTCTGTATGAGCTGAGGACCTTGTCTTTTATATTTCGGTCACCCCAGCTCTTTGAAAGATTACATTATCTGAGAAAATCATAGTTTGTTAATAAATCACTTGTTTGTTTATTGAGGAGATCACCTTCATTACTTAAACTATTAGACTGGGGGTCAAGGAGGAAAGAAGGATGTCTATTAATAAGATACCATTTATCAAGCACAGGACTAAAACTTCAGTGATACAATCTTATGCAATCCTTCCCCAGACCTGATCAATTCATTATTTTTATTTCCAGATAAAGATATTTCACTGACAAGTTTTGTGCTGCTTGCCTAGGATTTTATGAAGTATGTATCAAAGCTTGGTTACTATTTTTCCCAAAGAAATGTAGCTCACTGGAACATTCATGAAACAGAAGTTCATTGTCACAGGTATTCATGTGTCAGGGAAGTAGAGAAACAAGGATAAGTAAAAATTGGCCCAGCCCATGTTCATGGTAGCTTAAGTGAATGCAAAAATACGTTCAAACCAAACAATGACCCAAATGACTACAAAGCTCCCTGGTGGAAGTTGCT
Organism: Xerus rutilus; assembly: GCA_028644305.1. NCBI lineage: Eukaryota > Metazoa > Chordata > Mammalia > Rodentia > Sciuridae > Xerus > Xerus rutilus. Next base: position 134,133,628 of record CM053399.1, on the reverse strand, counting down.
AAGCCATAGATACCTCTATTATGAAAGTGGCTCATGGGGTATTTGATTGCTCAGAGAAGGAAGGAAAGGTTGTCTTGTTGAAATAATATTTGCATTAGATATCCAGGATGAGCTGCAGTTAATCAAGCGAAGAGGAAAGGAGGGCCATACATACCCAAAGAGAGACCAGCAAAGGCAGAAGCCCTGTGACAAGAAGGAGCAGGGTACCTAAAAGACTGAAGGAATTCAGTATGGCCAGAGTGTTTGTGAAGAAAGATAGGTAAGATGTGAGGCAAGAAATATTAGACTTTCAGTTTGGTTTTGCCTTTATTTTACAAACAGTGAACCCATTCAAGAGTTTTCAGCATGTGAAAAATATGATTACTTTGGCTGCATTGTGATGAGCAGGTGGGGATGGGCAGGGGGATGGCAGTAAGCAGGTAATTGTCCTGGTGATGGATGGAAATAGCTGGACTAGTGCAAGAAGGGAAATGGGAATATAATGGAGAAAGGGGCATGGCATGAGCAAGCTATTTAGGTGCATTGAATAAGGGAGTGAGGAAGAGGAAAGGGACAGAAATGGGAATTTTTGCCTGTGAGCTTGCTTGATGGTTGAGTCATTGTTTATATAGGAAAACTGTGAGAAGGCATCAGATATGAGATGGAAATTTCTGACATTGAGTGTGTGGTAAGGTATCTTTTAGCTATGTTAAATGAGATGCTAATTTTGAATACACATCTGTATTTTATTTTATTTCATTTTTTTTCCAAATTTTAAAATTTTATTATTTTTCTTTAGAGGATAACATTTCATTTCTCTGGTTGTAAGTGATATAGAATCACAACATACATGCAGTCATACATAAAGTTAGAGCTATGATGACCATCATATTCCACCACCTTTACTGTCCCCATGCCCCCTACCCCCTTACACCCCTGTGAACCGAGTTCCTCCATTGTTCCCATGTCCTTCCCCACATTATGGATCAGCATCCTCTTATCAACGAGTATATTCGGCATTTGGTTTTCTGAGATTGGCTTACTTCACTTAGCATGATATTCTCCAACTCCATCCATTTACCTGCAAATGCCATAATTTCATTCTCTTTCATTGCTGAGTGATATTCCATTGTGTATATATACCGCAGTTTCTTTATCCAGTCATCTATCGAAGGGCATCTAGGTTGGTTCCACAGTTTAGCTATTGTGAATTGAGCAGTTATAAACATTGAAGTGGCTGCAGCACTGTACTATGCTGTTTTTAAGTCTTCTGGGTATAGACCGAGGAGTGGGATAGCAGGCTCAAATGGTGGCTCCATTCCAAGTTTTCTAAGGAATCTCCATACTGCTTTCCAGATTGGTTGTACCAATTTGCAGTTCCACCAGCAATGTGTGAGTGTGCCTTTTTCCCCACAACCTCGCCAATACTTCTGGAGATAAAAATTCATGAGACTCTATGTAGAGGTGGTGATGAAAGTCATGGACCTGTGTAAGGCAAGGGGTGGGGGGGATTGATGGTGGGGAGTGATGCTGATCAGGAATTCCTAGAGTCACCAGGCACTCAGTGTAGATGGTGCTGGGTCCCCAGCTTAAAGCGGCTCCCAGTTGAGTGGTCTGAACTTTGATTTGTCAGATACTGTAGCCCACAATCTTTTAGTGACATTCTCTGAGAAAGCAAAGGCTCAAATGAGTGGGAGTCAGTGTCAGTGCAGTCATTCTTGACTTTTAAGGGTTTTTTTTTTTGTTTTTTTTTAAGCTTTGTTTTCTAAAACGTGTGGTTTCCTGCCACTGTTTTGGCACATTTGTTGTTGAGGTTGAGAAATAGTGGAGTATATTATATTTGGCAATTATGCTCATTACCTTACAGTGTTTTTGTGAGCTTAGGAGGTGTGAATTTCTAACTTTGCATGCAGGAAAACAGAGGCCCAGGCAGGGCCTGGAGAGTTTTGAGTGAGATCACCAGAGGCCCGGAAATGAAGATCAGTATCCTTGGCATCTCAACTTCCAAAGGCCTTCCGTGCCTAGGAAGCATGCTGTCTTCACTTGCTTGTGTTTTGATAACTGTTCCCCCTGCCCAGACTGGAAAAGAGTGACTAGAAAAAGAACTGATATTGCTGTCACAAGGGGACTTTGATCTGTCTAGTTCTAGACTGGATCCTGATCGACATAGTCATGATTGGTAGGAGGCATGTCAGGATTGCGTTTCACATTTGCAATCTAAAAATAATGAAGGTGAAAAGAATAAATTGCTTCCATTCCAACAGCATGTCATTCACAGCCATAGGAGTAAACCACAGAAGAACTAGTTTTATAGACAGTGAGAAGATAAATTTTCAAAAGCAAATATTGACCTAATGACACTTTCAGGAATTAGTGACTCTTCCAAATACTTTATAAAAATAAAAATACTTCATATTTTTAACACTATTAATCTGAAGAGTAGCATAGTAGCATTTCCACTTGGTAAAAGATTCCAAGAGTGCAGGAGGTTACACAGTGAAAAGAAGGTCCCACTATAGTAATGCTTCCCAGAGCCGAATATCCCTCTTCTAACAATTGTTTCCAGCAATTTTTATTTATTTTTCCAGAGATAATCTACATGTATCTGCCTTTTTAATACAAATAGTAGCTTGTGATGCCTACTGCTTTGTGGCTTATCTTTCTACTAGGATGTGATTTCATACCTGTGTATAAGGGTCTCTTTAGTTCTCTTTCATGGTTTCAGAATATTTCTTTGCACATATCACCTAACTTATCGAACCAATCTCTTGTCAATGGGATATTTAGGTCACTTCCAATGTTTGGCTATTATCACAGTGTCAGAGAGCATATCCTTGTACATATGCATATCCTTCTTGATACATATATGGATATATTTGTAGAAGAAATCTCTAGATGTATGTGATTGATGGGTCAAAGGGTATGTATGTATTTACAAATTGGATTGATATTAGAAATAGCAGTTTAAAGATGTTGAACCAATTATTACTCCCCTAAATAATGGGAGGAACTGTGTACCTTTAAAACATAACTCCTGCCAGATGTAGGCCTGTAATCCCAGCTCCTCAGAAGGCTGAAGCAGGAGGATCTCAAGTTCCTAAGATTAGTCTGGGCAACTTAGTGAGACCTTTTTTCTTTCTTATTAAAAATTTTTATTTTTTAATTGGTGCATTGTAGTTGTATGTAATGATGGGATTTGTTGTTACATACTTGTACATGCACACAATATACTTGGTCAATATCACTCCCCAGCACTTCCACTTCCCTCTCTGGATTCCACCCCTTGGTCCCTGTACTTTACTGATCTCTCTTTGATTTTCATGAGATCTTCCCCCTTCTTTTCCTCTTTCCTCTCTAGTTTCCACGTATGAGAAAAAACATACAACCCTTGACCTTCTGAGTTTGGCTTATTTCGCTTAACATATGGTCCCTAGTTCCATCCATTTTCCTATGAATGACATAATTTCATTTTTATTTATGGCTGAACGAAACTCCATTGCATATAGATGCCACATTTTCTTTACCATTCATCCATTGATGGACACCTAGGTTGGTTCCATAGTTTGGCTATTGTGAATTGTGCTGCTATAAACATGGGTATGCATGTATCACTATAATATGATGATTTTAATTCTTTAGGATAAATACTGAGGAGTGGTAAAACTGGGTAATATGGTGGTTTCATGCTTAGTTTTTTGAAGAAACTTCATACTGATTTCCATAGTGGTTGTACTAATTTACAATCCCACCAACAGTGTAAAAATGTTCCTTTTTCTCCATATCCTCTCCAGAATTTATTATTATTTGTATTCTTGATGACTGCCATTGTGACTGATGTGAAGATAAAATCTGTGGTGTTTTGATTGTATGTCCCTAATTGCTAATGATGCTCAACATTTTTTAAAATGAATTTGTTGGCCATTTGTATTTCTTCTTGAGAGGAAGCTGTTTAATTCATTTACCCATTCATTAATTGGTGTATTTGATTTTTTTGATGTAAAGGTTTTTGAGTTCTTTATATATTCTATATTCCAGATATTATACCTTGCAAAGATTTTCTCCCATTTGTAGTTTTACTCTTCACATTCCTTATTATTTCCTTTGCTGTGTAGAAGCTTTTTAATTCAATACCATCCTATTTACTAACTCTGGGCATTATTTCCTGAGCTGTAACTGTCCTATTGAGAAAGTTATTGCCTGTGCCTATATATTTTCTTCTAGGACTTGGGTAGTTTCTGTTCTAATTCCTAGGTCTTTGATCCACTTCGAGTTAATTTTTGTGCAGAGTGAGAGATAAGTGTCTAGTTTCATTCTTCTAGATACAGATAACCAGTTTTCCCACCCTCATTTGTTAAAAAGGATGCCTTTTCTTCAATGTATGTTTTTGGCACCTCTGTCAATGATCAGATGACTGTAGATGTGTGTTTGTCTCTGTGTCTTCTATTCTGTACCATTGGTCAATGTGTCTGTTTTTATGCCAATACCAATCAGTTTTTGTTACTATCATTCTGTAGTATACTTTGAAGTCAGGTATTATGAAACCTCTAGCATTGCTTTTTTGGCTTAGCATTGCTTTGGCTATTCTGGATCTTTTATTCTTCCAAATGAATTTTAGAATTATTTTTTTCTAGTTCTGTGAAAAATGTCATTGGTATTTTGATGAGGATTGCATTGAATCTGTATATTGCTTTTGGTAGTATGGTCATAGAACAATATTAATTCTGCCTAGCCATGAACATGAGAGGTCTTTTCATTTTCTGACATCATCTTCTATTTCTTTCTTCAATGTTCTGTAGTTTTCATTGTAGAGGTCTTGCATCTCTTTGGTTAGATTTATTCCTAGATTCTTTTTGAGGCTATTATGAATGGACTTATTTTCCTAATTCTTTCCCAGCAGATTCATTGTTGGCATATAGGAAAGCTATTGATTTTTGTATGTTGATTTTATAACCTGTTACTTTGCTGATTTGTTTTTTTAACTCTAGTACTAATTTAGTGGAGGTTTTTGGATCTTCTATGTATAGGATCATATCATATGCAAACAGTAAATTTGACTTCTTTATTTCCTACTTTTATCCCTTTTATTTCATTCTTTTGAATAATTGCTTTGGCTAGAATTTTTAGGACTATAATAAATAGGAGTGGTGGGAATGGACATCCTTGAGTGAGGCACATTCAAAATAAAATCAAAAGGGCTGAGAATGTAGCATAGTGGCAAAAACAAAACAAAACAAAACAAAACAAAACTTACTTATTAAGTTCAAGGTCCTGACTTCAATCCCCAGTATGGCAAAAAGCAAGAAAATGTAACTCACAGTGGTTGATAAAGTGTGTATGTGTCTATATGAGTACATAGGCAGAAGAATTTAGAGCAATTCACGTAGAAGTACAAAGATGGAAAGAGGAATGTCACTGTGAGCTCTGGAGTCTGTCATCACATGCTTATGACGTAGTCCTGGTTTTCCCAGGGTTATTTGTAGAGTAATTAAAAAAACAGAATCCTTGCCCTGGTCTTATATACCTGCTTCTCCCCTGATTTCCCCAGTTCAATATTTTCACCACTGTTCTCTCTGTTGCTCAGGCTAAAAAATTTGTGCTATCCTTACTTTCTCTTTGTTCCTTCTTGTTTGTGTTCATTAACAAATGTAGTTCTTCTCCAGTGCAAGCCTGGAATGCACAGGCTGCTGCTCTCAGCACCTTTCAGTCTACTGCACTATCCTCTCTCTGCTAGACCCTGCTAGCTTCTTCTTCTTCTTCTTCTTTTTTTTTTTTTTTGGTACTGGGGATTGAACTCAGGTGCACTTGACCACTGAGCCACATCCCCAGCCCTATTTTGTGTTTTATGTAGAGACAGGGTCTCACTGAGTTGCTTAGCGCCTCGCCGTTGCTGAGGCTGGCTTTGAACTCGCGATTCTCCTGTCTCAGCCTCCCTAAGTGCTGGGATTACAGCGCTAGCTTCTTAGTCACTTTCCTACTCTACTCCTGCTAGCCCTCTGTGTCCATTATCCAGAGGGTGAGAGCAATCATTTAAACACATAAATCAACTCATAATATCACTTCTCTGCTTGAATGCTCCTCCAAATCTCACTATTGCTGGAAGGATAAAATTCCATTTTTTCCCTCACAATTTAAATGATATAGCTCCTGTCAACCTCCATGACCATTCCTACTGCTTTTTTCACCATGACCTACCTGCACACTCTTTATGTTGATGAACTTGCCAAACACATCTTTGATTAACATCTCCACATATGGAACAGTTAGTCCCTGATCTTTGTAGAGCTGGCATCTTCTCAACAACCAGATCCAAGTGTTACTTCTTCAAGGAGTCTCTTCTGATCACCTCCACTAAAATAGTCAGAACTTGTGTTCCTCACTACAGTTGTATTTAATATATTTTAAGGTGAGTTTGGATCATATCATCCTAAAATACCTGCAGTATAATTGTAGAACTTGCATGAATTTTAGTTTTAAAACTCAGCATAGTAATGTCAAAAGTACTATTCGATACAACCTTCACAATCATTTTTTTTGGTGTGTGAGACAGCAAGAAGAAATAATAGAAGGTATCAACTCATGTCCCAAATGGGCTGATATAAGTGATATTTCTATTCTTTGTTCTTGGGTCCATTTCTCAGAAAAGCATTGGAACTTTTTCTTACATTGTTGAATACACTGATGTGAACATCAACTGCTGACAGGTTCTCCTGAGAGAATGTGGGAAATGGGACAGATCACCTATTTCCTTCCAGGGTCATATTGGCATGAGCCAATGCAGGGATTTTGTGTGATGTACTTTTTAAAAATAGTGCCCCTGACACATATCCACTAAAATAAATTAACCTTCCCATCTTGACTCACTCGTATTTTGGAAAGAGGAACTTCACATGCCAGTGAGGACATGAGAAGCAGGGTTGGGTTAGGGTGGGAATGTGCCCAGCAAGAAGATGGCAGTTGGACAGGTCTTTTAATAGTGTTTAGCTTAGCAGTACAAAGGCTATGAACATAAACCTAGATTTTTACCAGCCTAGGTTGTAATTCTAGCTCTGTTGCTTTTTAGATGGGCAGGACTTAATCTCTCTGAACCCGAGTATTGAGACAAAAGATATAATAGGGAACAATTAGAACTTTCTGTTGAGAGAATTTCTGGGCTAATGCTTGCAAAACACTTAGAATAGGATCTTGCACATACTCAACTCTCAATGAATGATGGCTATTATAATTGATGATTTTTAAAGCTAAAATTTGGCCTTTTGCAATATCTGAAGAGAAAAAATGGATTCTGCCATCTCTCTTGTTTGTTTTTCTATCCAAATATTTTAAAATAGCATTTTATTTTTCTCCAGAGCCTGGTTTCAGAATGTGGTTTTATGAGTGGTAGGCTGGACTCAGCAGATTTGGGGAAGGATACTTGTGGAAGTGAGCCCACATCTAGGTACTTTTAAGCAGAGATGATTTCAGATTTTCATCTACTCTTAATTGGTAGAGCAGAGTTGCCACCCCGGACTTGGATTTCAGTTGGTACCAACAGCCCTAGTAAAAATGGACTTCCAAATCTTTAAATCTGATAGCTAAAAACTTCCCCTGCATTCTTGAACACTTGACACTCACATCTCATTTGTCTTGACTGCTACTTGGACTTATTAAGCGTTTCTGTAATACTTTTCTAAGTTGGCTGCTTTTCATAAGCAATTCCTTACACCACCCTTTGTGAATGGTGAGTATAACAGTTTATATTTTGCAGAACAGGAAGTTGAGGTACAAGTCAGACTAGTGTGGTTTGGCCAATGGCACCCAAGGTTAAGACTTGGAACTGGTAATGGAACCCAGAGCATCTTACTGCTGAGTCATGGTTGACTTTATCAAGGAGAAATTTCTCCATGGAGGAGTCAATGCATTTAAATAAAACACAACAGCAATGACCTCTTCTCTACCTAAGAGTGAAAAATACTTTCTATAGTCATAATATGGTAGCTAGAGAAGTCACCATACTATCAAATCTGACCAAGTCGTTTTTCTGTGTGCAGCCTTGTTTGGGTTCTCTATTATCTCAGGGAAAATCCATTTCCTTAAAAGGGCACATGTGGTCTTCTCTGCTTCCCTCAGCCAGCCCCATCATCCCCTTCTTCTATCTGTACTGCTACTATACTGAAGGCTTTCAGTTTTCCTGTTAGCCTGTATACATAGAAGATCTTTACCTTATTTCCTCTCATTTAGGAATATTTCCATTTTCTAGAAGTTTCCGTAGGTTTCTCAAGACTGGTTTAGTTTGCCCTTTCCATAGATTCCTGCAGTACATAAGATTTATACTGCTAATCCTACTAAAATTATGTCTTCAGTGTTACCCAAAAACCTGCTATCTCCTCGTGGACAGATTACACCTACTTCATTATAGATCCCTTAGCACAGTTGCCTGAAAACAGTAGAATACAATAAATATTTTTGGATTTTAAGCAATATGCCTTATGATTTGACTCTTTCCATTTCATAAGACTGTAAAATTACTAATCTTTCTGTCAAATGCTGTGATAAATACTACATGTACAATACGTTATGGTTGGAAGCTTGAACAGTGAAATTGTTGGCAACTGCCAGCAGGGAAGTAAAGTGAGTTATGAAGCTTACCAGTGAAGGTGTTTGGGTGCAAGATACATTTCATCCTAGTCTCTTGGTCTTTAGTATAATCAGGGTGACCATACAGTTATTCATGCTAGTGCAACATTATAGTAGAAGTAGGCATTTTTAATAATTATACTTTGACAATAAGTAAAGACCCAGGCCATGCCAATAGAGCAAGTCTGTGGCCACTGTAGTATCTTCTGGGTTATTCTAATAAACTGTCCAGAGTTACACCCCCAGTTTAACTGATTCACACAGTGGGCTCAAACCACTGCTGCATGTGAAATCACACATTTGTCCTAACTGAAACAGCTAAGGGACATGTTGCCATCATTTTGCAAAGTCTTGCCAGTCCTTTTCCTGAAGTAACTCTTTAAACATAGTGGTAGTTGTATCACAGTGACAGTAGCAGGTGAGAGAGGCAGTTAAGCAGTAGTTCAATTGCTCCGTGAAAGTTTTGGCACCTGAATTTGAACATGAAGAATGCTAAGTGGGGAGCTGAAAGATTTCCAGATCAACTGAATTGCTTAAAGCTGCCAAGTTGGCCTGAGAGCCTTCCTTTGTGAGCGAGATATGGATGATAGTTGAAACCACGCCTTAGCTGGAAAATGCAATTTAAGTGTATGTTTAAAAAAGTGATGATTAAAACATTACTTTTTGGGAAACCTTTGGTGTTCCTGAATCCCCAGCTGTGCCCAAAGCTTAGCTGTGCAGAAGGTGATTATCTTTCAAGACCAGGATGGTAGCTCCCCAATCACGACAGTGTTGGCTTTGGCCTTGGCAAGAGCTTAGGAGGTGAAAGAGGAGGACTTGCATATTAGTAATAAAGGTGAAAATCTCTGACACCTAAAGGTGTTGAAATTCTGGTTTGCTTACTTATCTTGTTTTGGCAAAGGTCCTATATTAAATGGAAGAGGGTTTGTTCACATTACTAAAATCTATTTTCTCCAAATTTATGCCCACCATTTACATCAACAGAACATAATAACTTGTAGCCAACAAATTCACTGAAAGAATGCTGTGTTCATTGCTATTATAATGATCTTAGGTCAGAATTAGGAATTCTTTTGTATTAATGAAAGTTTAGAAAATGGATTATTTTTAAAACATGCCATGTAAATAAATACATATAGAGATGGTGAAGCAAGAAACAAATCTAAAGAAAACTTCATCAGGCTGAAGTTGATCAAACCCTAGACTTACAGTGTGCTATCCCATCTTATCCTTTATCTAGTTTAATATTAGCATATTTTAAAAATATATTTAGTTGACAGCAGGTGCATTTGTAAAATGATATTAATTTTCTGATTCCAACTTCTAGGTCAGAGGTATAAGGATGCCTTGAGACTGGATTACTTCAAGATAAAAACAACAACAAACTAAAATATGTGAAAATATAGTAGCTATACAGGTCAATTGCTCTAGCTACATGCCATTACCTTTTGAGGAAAAATAAGGCACTGTATGCAAAAAAAGAAAGTGACCCGCTGCTTGGCATAAAGAACTCTAATTGAGCACTGGATGTAGCTCAGTGACAAAGAACTTGCCTAGCGTGCCCAAGGCCTTGGGTTTGATCCTCAGCACTGAAAAAAAAAATATGAAACCAAACTAAACCAACAAAAAAAGAACTGGAATTGATAGGATGAATAATGTAATCAGGAAGCAAATTGTAGTTTATACACCTTATAACTTCCTTGGCTAAACAGCAACAGGTATTTCATGTCCAGAATAACTGAGGGATTTAGAGCAGGACTTGGGGGGAAAATCACCCCTCCAATGTCATAGAAGAAAAGAGCACTGGTTATGAATGGCTTTCTACTTACTATTAAACTTCCTTTCTACTTACTATTAAACACACAGCTCTTCTCTATACTAGTTGTGTGACTTCAGGAAGACACCTGGCTTCACTCTTCCATCTTTAAAACAGAAATAGCAAAAAATAACCACTATGTATGGTTATAGTGAGGACTGACTGAGATTATACTTAAAAGCATTTAAAGTATTGGCAATAAATATAAAATAAAAATTCAATACATATTATAATTATTATAAGCCCAGTTACTTAACATGGCTACAATGTTTATTTCAGGTTGTGCTTGACTGAGTTAATAACATCTGTGAATGCTTGTATTTCAGATTTATGTTCACTAAGAACATTCTAACCTTCAACACTACCTTGTCTATAGGTCAAGGAGCTCTGGAAACAAGGTACATTGAGAATCCCACTTTCCTTAGGTGCCTCAGTGGGCCCAAGTCCTCCTTCTCCATTTGGGCCTGCCATTGTTTGCTCAGGGGAACTAATGGGACCGCAGTAACGGAGCAGGTCCAAGGGCCTAGATGATCATATTTCTCAGGAATGCATTATAAATCTTGTTTATTCTCTGTTGCTATGTTGTTTTTTAAAAACTGTTTTTTCTTTTTCTGTATTTTTATTCTAAAACAAAAATCAATAAAGAGGCTGAGTTAAATGTCATAAGATGTGGGTATTAAATTCCCCTGAGAAACCATATATTTGGATGGAGAATTGGCACCAAGACCTCCTATCAAACTCTAAGAACATCTCGTCCTCTCCGGCAGTCTCTTCCTTCTCCTCTTCCAATAATTTTAACCACAAGAATACTCATCACTTTCCTCTTGGGTTGCTTCTCTATTTTGCTTCTTCAGCCCTTCCAATGTATTTATAGCCAGTTCCTCATATTACATTACTCTTGTTTGAAATACCAAACCTGATAGACTGAATGAAGAACTAACTAAGGGGACTTGAGTAGGAATTTTGACTCTTCTGACAACTTTCTATATCTTGGTCCTATTATTAATCTCCCTGACTCCCATTTGTATAAAGATGGGGAAATAATAAGCTCACCTCAGTTGTTTCACTTGATTGTTATAAGGACAAAATAAAACATCAGATAACAAGCACTTTTCAAACGCATTTATTATTTCTGAGGTTTTTTACTCATTGTTAAATGCATTCATACACAATGTCATCTTGCTGCAAACATTTAAAAACTGAAGTACTTGTGACATTATGTTTTCCTTCTGAAATAGTACGCACAAGTTGAGCCAGTCTCTTCTAGTTTCTAAAATATAATGTATTTTTAGAAGAGCTTTAGGTTCATAGTAAATTTAGTAGAATGTACAGAAAATTTTTTAATATTAAACTAAAACATAACAAAATTATTTCCTGATTTGTCCCCCACAAGGAAAGATAATGGTCTTCCTTTGCTAGCCTAAGCTTTTATTGTTCGTTTCTAATAAGTGAAAACTAAACAGCTGGGCTAGAGCCCTCAGATACTTCTTTTGCAGCCTAGATTCACTAAGTGAAGAACGTTTAAAAGTTATTTGTATAGCTGCTGCTCTCTAGCCTATTCCTAACCTTTACAGCATTTTTGATGACCATCAGAAAATTTTATTAATCACATTTGGTGAGGAGCTAGAATAGATACTGTTCAATAATTATGAATCTGTTTGCTAGAAAATAGGAGTCTGATTGAAGGCTAATTTGTCACCGGAATAAATCATTTGTAAGTCACTGGAGTTTTCTTCTTTCGTTTTCCTTTCTCCTAAATGGGAGCTGCTTCGATAGCATCCTCATACAAAGCACGATGAGATCATCAGAGAATGATTTAAAAAGTTAAGAACAGTCATAATAAATCTTCTCATTATGTCAACATGTCACCATCAGAGGCATGAACGGGAATAAGACATTGTCCCTTCTCTCAGGGAATTTACTATTTATTTTGAGTCAGGGATTGTACTAGTTGCATTATATTTGCTAGAACATATGTAGGTAGGTTTTATTGAGAAGGAAACTAAGGCTCAAAGAGATTAATATTTTCTGAACAGGCTAGAAACTTGAGACACATTGAGATGAACTGCTTGTCCAAATTCATACAAACGTGTCTTGCATACCCTCGCCTGTGGCTCTCTTTGTATAGCATATAGAGATCACCCTAACTGTTCCCTAGTGGAATAAACTCCTCAGAAATTCAAATCATTGGTGCTGCAAGAAATACCTACCCACTGCCACATCGTTGCATCTGTAATTTCACTCTGGGGTTACATGGGATGTTGAGAGCTTGCAGCTGGAATGGCCATCTTGTTTGGTCATGTTTTGAGACCTTTTTCGAAGACTTGGTTGGGACAGTATCTTAGAGATTCTTTCCTTCTAAAATATTTTCCTTTATTTCTGTTTCATGCCAGCGAAACAGAATTTCCAAATAAACAAGCAGAAAGTACTTTGGAATGACTTTCTGCCTGGGGTTCTGATTGCTCTCACAGATGACATCTTAGGTCTGTCTCACCACACGTTATTTTTTTGAATCGTTTCATCTAACTCAAGTATCTCTGGTAACCAAATTTTAGTAACTTCCCCAAGGTCACCTGAGGTTTGGAAACCAAGTGGGCACTTCTAAGTCTGTTGTGGACGTTCCAAGACACGCAAGCACGGAGCTGAGGTCAGCCACCATCAGGGTGGGGATTGGGAAAGAGGAGGAATGAGAGGTTCATGTCTTTGCATTGTACTGGAATTTAGCTGGAATGACTGAAGGCAATTTCATTTTAAAATCTTTCCCCCCTGTCACCTCATTAACACCTCCAATGAAAGACAGCTGTGAGACTTAACTCTTTGCTTTCACGTTCTTGAAAGTGCTATTGGCTGGGATCTCTGGTCCTTGTGAGAAGATACCCTGCTGTCACCAATCTGGGTATCTGTAGCTTGAAATGAGGGTTTTTCTGAGACCCATATTTATACCCTAATAGTGTGCCATTCCACAGAGTGAGACATGCACTTCTGCTAGCTTTTGCATATTTTGAGCTACGACTCCATAAGCTGCAGTATGTTGGTTTATTTTTTTTTTAACTTGGCTGCCTCAAATTCTTTTTGGAAATAAAATGAGAGCGTATGTGAACATTCATTAATTTATTCACTCTTTCATTTGCTCACTCACACGTTTAATAAATCACACTGGAGAAGTGCCTGTTTTATGCCAGGCAACACGTCACCATCAGGGGTATAAAAGAGCATAAGATGCTGTTCCTTCCCTCAAGGAGTTTACTATTTAATTTTATTTTCAATAATTCAATATAACATGATAAATGTAACTGTGGGAACAAAGAGGAGAGTCAATAAAGCAGAGTAGACTAAGGGAGGTCAGGGAAGACAGAAGGAACTATGTGAGCTATTTTGAAAAATAAGTAGGAGTTAGCTATATGCAGAAGAGCTGAGATGGAAAAGCAATATGTACAAAGTCAAGAGAGAAGGCTTTGGGAATGATGTTAAAATCCAGCTTTGTGTGCAGTGTAGTGAGTTTTGATGTCGTGGATTCTGTAGTATATGATCCCTCACTTCAGGTTTGAAACACACATTCTTCCAGCTTGGGGAAGTATTGATGACTATACCATTTCAGCTGAACCCCTTTGGGGAATTGTTCCTAACCAAAAGAAGCTTTCTTGTTCTAGTTCTTGCACCTTCTCTCAGGACAATTATGCATCTAAAATACACAGGAATAAAAACCGAATCCCCATATTTCAACAGACTATTCTGAAAACCATTCCATTCCAAGAGCTTCCAGTAGGTCCTTCTGAAGCCTCTGCCTCACCTTCTCCCTCTGTCTATTCTTGCTTTTTATACCTTTTGTAGATGTTGTACCTTGGAAAATGCTGCAAAGATTGATCAAATAAATAAACAAACACTTAAAAGGGGCATGCTCAAATGGAAAAATTATATGGCTATTAAGCCAGTCAGCTGAATGTGTTCATTAGAAGAGGCTGATGGACACCTCATTTATTTAAGTGATAAGGAGATATGCTGGTGAGAGGCTCCAGCATTTAATGGTGGCCAATTGTTATGACTTCAGTTAGGAAACTCAGTTGACTGATAACTATGACGGTGATACAAGTCCAAAAAGAATAGAGGCAAGGTGGTGATAGGTGACTATCAGAAGCAAGGATATTTTTTATAATCAATGGCAAATTTGGAGTATTAACTTAGCTGGGGAGTTATGGAGGTAGTTAATGGGATAATGTCTCCAGGGCAAAATAGATGTGGCCAGAGTTATTGCTTAGTCTACACAATCAAAAGCAATGAAAGATAGATGATTAGAAGGTTGGACACTGTTAACCTCCAGCCCAGTCTCCGGACCTGAGATAGTTTTTGGACTTGGAACCCTGAAAGAAATGCCAAGTCTCCAGAAGAAATTGAAAGAGGAAGAGAAAATTAATTATGGTTCATGTATGGGTCAGCCCAATATATGGTTGTAAGTAAAAAATGGACTATAGCTGCATTACAGTCCCAACCAGGGATGATCTTAATGGGGAAAGTAGTAAGAAGAAATCCTTCTAATGGGCAAAGCTCCTAATGGTATACCTAGTCAAGCATTGTATGTGGAAATAAAAGTGGTCCAAGATAAAAATACACAAAAGTGGTAAATGGCTTTGTTGGTGGGCCAGAGGCCTAAAGAAGAAATATTAAAATTGTGGCACAAAACGATCTTGAAAAGAGATATATGCAGACCTATGGGAGTGAGTGTAAAAGTACTTATCCTTATATAACATGCTGAGCACCCACCAAGGAAAAGACAACAAACAACTGAACACGAAGACTTTACTAGTTGACATCAGCCAGCTCTCTCATCAGCTACCCCAATGTTGGCACAATCAATGTTTCAATGGCATAGATATATTTGCAAGTAAGAGAATCTTTATGGATCCCCTTGCATGGACTTCCACTCACCAAAGCTGACCTAGCTGCTTCTGGCTGATATCAAATGCTTCAGCCATGTATATCAATGATCAGCTGCTGACATAGTACCATTCTTTGAGGAGATCCACAGTGTAGGGGCAAGTTGATTACATTGGAATCCTCCAACCTTGAAAGAAGCAACTATTTATCTTGCAACCATGCCATATTTAGGTATGAGTTTGATTTAGGCAAAGCCTTTGTCACCATTGTAGTCCATGGTACACCAATGAAGAATCTGATGTAATATCATGGGACGTATTTTGGCAAAGAAATTGTAGCAGGAGGCATATGGCCATGGAATCCATGGAACCTATCTGAGCTACCAACCCAATAGACCTATAGATTGGCCTACAACTGAGCTCTAATTTGGAGATCGTAGCCAGTGACAATGGAACACCATCCCCCATTATGTGATACCTACTCTACATCAATGATGAGTAAATGTTTTATTCACAGTAGGAAGAATACGTTGGCCTAGGAACATAAGAGTGGAAGTAAGTGGATTCTCTTGTCATTCTCAATGGTCTGCTTGGGAGGTGTACACTTTCTCCTTGCACAACTCTGGGATCATTGTGTTCAGAATTTTTCCAGGAGGAGCACTTAACATGGAAGACATGATATTTGGTTACTTACAGCTCCTTATGTCAAGAGATTCGAAGGCAAGAAAAAGTAGTCATCATCCTGCCTGGAGTAATTGACCCTGATCACCAAGTGGCGGCAGGGCTGCTGTCACATTAGGGATACAGAGAACTGTATGTTTTGCACACAGGTGATGCATGGAACATCCCTCAGTGCCTCTCTACTATGAAACAGTGCAGCAGAAAAAGCCTGGGAAGACTCTGGAAACCAAGGGCTCAGACCTGTTACAGTTGAAGTTCTGAGTCATCCCATTAAGTAAGCTGTCTAGACCAACAGAGGTGCTCTCTGGGAGTAAGAGGAGGGGACAGTGAGAATCAATTTCAACACGGAGACCTGCTGCAGTGGTGGGGGCTGAAGTTTGTCCACTTCCTCTTGTATGCTTTCATAAGGAAAGTGACCAACTAGAATCCACAATTTGCCATCTCAAGAACTAATTATATGAACCAAGTGGGTCTGAGAAGTGCAAGGGGTGGACAGAAGTGAATGCTGCTATGCTATTACCCAGATCCCACTTGAGGGTTAAGGTAATCATGCCCAGCAACTGGACATGCTAGTGACCCTAGGGTTTCCCCATCTTGCTCATATTCTCCCTTTCCCTTGTAGGCAGCCTGAATGCAACGACTAGTCAATGTGGAGTTAGAAGTCTATCCCTCTTGCCTTAACAAGACCATTTTAAATCCAGTGCTCTCTCTAGAATTGTCTGTGGCCTCCGTTACCATCATATGTGATCTATATTCTCCCTTTGGCCAAATTCTGCTGCCCTTTTCCCTGGTAATACTGAGAGTACTCTCTGGCCAACCTCTTGAGTGCATAGTCTCAGAAACTGATTTCTATTGATCTCAACCTATGGCTAAATAAAGGGTGCGTGTGACTTAAGGTAAAGTTTACTCTATTGTATCTGAGAGACCTAAATATAAAACAGCTTCAGAAAAAGCAGCTTATGATGTAGTAGTCCAGATGGTTTAGGCTGGCAAGCAGCTCTGCTCTATGTGGTTTTTCAAGGATCCAGTTTGCTTCTATTTCATTTATCCACGGCTCGCTTGAGTGTTCATTTGATTGGTTAAAACTTTTCCCCACACTATATTCTAGCCCATAGGAATGGCAAAAAGTATAGAGGAGCACATGTGTATTGATTTACAGCTCAGAACTGGAAGAGGCTTACCCTTTCAACTTGCACTGGGAGAACCTAGTCCTGGCTACAGACGTACGTGTCTAAACTGTTATTAGAGAAAGGAGAACATATTTTGATGAACAACATTTGCAGCACAGCAGAGGAGGCTAGGGTGGAAAGCAGGAATCATTTCATGTATAAACAGAATGCTAAGCTAAAGTGTGGAAATGTTCTTTTGAAAATTGTGGGAAGGCATGAAGCAGGGCAGAGATTGGATAATAAATAATTTGTAAAAGAATTTTATTGTAATCATGTGGAAACACTTTTCCCCCCACAGCCTCGCCAATATTTATTGTTGCTTGTATTCTTGATAATTGCCATTCTGACTGGAGTGAGATGAAATCTTAGTTTTGATTTGCATTTCTCAACATATCAATTACTAGATATGGTGAACATTTTTTTTCATATATTTGTCTATCAATTGTATTTCTTCTCCTGTGAAGTGTCTGTTCAGTTCCTTAGCCCATTTATTGATTGGGTTATTTATTTATTAATCTTTTGGTGTTAAGTTTTTTGAGATCTTTATATATCCTGGGGATTAATGCTCTGAGATGTGTGGGGTAAAGATTTTCTCCCATTCTGAATGCGCTCTCTTCACATTATTGATTGTTTCCTTTGCTGAGAAGAAGCTTTTTAGTTTGACTCCATCCATTTATTGATAGTTGATTTTACTTCTTGCACTTTAAGAATCTTGTTAAGGAACTCAGATCCTAAGCAAACCTGGTGAAATTTAGGCTTACTTTTTCTGGTGGGGCTGCAAATTGGTGCAATCATTATGGAAAGTGGCATGGAGATTTCTCAGAAAACCTGGAATGGAACCACCATTTAATCCACTTATCCCACTCATCATTTTATATCCAAAGTCTTAAAATCAGGATAAGTGACACAATGACACAGTCATATCAATGTTTATAGTAGCTCAACTCACAATAGCTAAATTATGGAACCAACCTAGGCATCCTTCAACAGATGAATAGATAAATAAAATGTGGTATATATACACAATGGAATATTACTCAGCCTTAAAGATGAATGAAATGATGGTATTTGCCAGTAAATGGATGGAGCTGGAAAATGTCATGTTAAGCAAAAAAAGCCAATCCCACAAAACTAAAGGGGGAATGTTTCTCTGATATGTGGATGCTAATCCATAATAAGGGGTGGAGGGCAGGGCTAGGGAAGAATAGAGTTGGATTAGGTAGAGGGCAGTGAAGGGAGGGGGGAGGTATGGGAGTAGAAGGACTGTAGAATGAATCTGACATTAATACCCTATGTATATATATATGACAACGTGACTGGTGTGATTCTACATCCTGTACAACCAGAAGAATGAGAAATTATTACTCCATTAATATATGATGTGTCAAAGTGCATTCTACTGTCGGGTATAACTAATTAGAACAAACAAAATTTTTATTT
This sequence comes from Xerus rutilus, assembly GCA_028644305.1. NCBI lineage: Eukaryota > Metazoa > Chordata > Mammalia > Rodentia > Sciuridae > Xerus > Xerus rutilus. The sequence goes on along the minus strand of CM053399.1, from coordinate 134,115,059 downwards.
AAAAAAATTTTTCCCTATTATGACAGATATGATCTCTAGTCTGAAAGTAATCAATGTTCCCCACCTTCTCCTTGAAAGGAGGAACAACCTGAGGGACAAACAGATGTTGCTCTGCCAGAAAACTGGATGAGTTGTTCTCAACCTTTCTTTGGAAGAAGAATTAGCAGAGTAGTTTCCTCTTTTCCACTCCCCAAACACAAGGGCCCCACCCAAGGGCAAGGCTTTACTGAATTACAAAAAGCAGAGTGCCCTCTAATTATGGAGGAGCTGTGTGGAAGAGAGGGTCCAGAGCTCACTTGGGTCTTATCAAAAGACCTGAGCTCAGCCTAACCCTGATTCTGCTTCTACATTTATAACTTTCCCTAAATTGCTTGGTTTCTCTGGCATTCATCTCTAAACTACAATGTCTGACGAGGTAATCTAGAACTTTCTCTTCAGCTGAAAAACTTAATTCAATTAAAAAAGGTCTTAAAACTGAAGCTTGGAACCAGCCAGATTTAAAGCTCAAGAAATTTCTGTGGAATTTAATAAAATTTTGATTCTTAGTTTAGAAAAGTAAATCATTTCTTGGCCCTCAGCCCACACAGGAAAACTACCTTCTAACATCACAATGAGCACAACAACAAACAGCCTCGAGAGATTTCTGTGCCCCTTAATTGACTAAGTGAGCGGATGAGTTTTCTTTTTATCTGCTTGTTCCAGATGCCGATTCCACTGAATGATGAGTGAAGGGGAAATTCCAAGAGAAGGCCCCTGGACAGCCAATGGCCTCCTGGAGTCCATCTCATATATCATAAAGGTTCAGGAGATGGAGGCTCCACGACGGAACATCCAGTGTGCTGTTTTCCTCATGGTGTTTTGATGTCTATGGGAAAAGAATTATGAGAGATTGGCCGTTTAAACTGGAGCAAGCCAAATCTCCCTAAGTCGCCATTCAGTTTGGGCAGCGGAGCACATTCTCAGTTTCATGCAGCTGCCTCGGGAGTGACAGACGCATTTCCACTCTTCTGGCCTGGCTCAGAGGGGAAGAAAAGCGATTCCTGTCTTTGACTGCAGGGGCTGAGAGAACCTGTGAAGACCCGAGTGAGAGGCCGAACGCAATGAAAGGAGCTGGAAATTCACCAGAACTCCAGGGCTCCTGTTGGCAACAAAACCCACGTGACCTCCTGTAACTACTCGTGACCCTTCATTTTCTACACCTTAAACAAATAAAGTAGCACCTGCTCGAAGCTCAGCCTCGAGTGGCTTTAATAAACCCTAGCTGTTGGCTGAAGGGCAAGAATTACCCATTTGTGATTAGAATCAACGGGAACAAGGGGTGCGCCTACATGGACGGCCGGCAAATCCTTCCTTTTCAGATGTTTTTGAAAGGCCGATTTACTTATGAAGTTTAATTTCCCCCAGATTAGTGATCGCGTCAGCACTTAAAATGCTAGCAGGGAGAAAGAATCAGTATCATGTTTGTCTTTAACATGGGAGGCGTAGGACACCTGGCCCTCTGTTAATACTGGGACACTGTACAAGAGCACACTGGGGTACAATACAGTGCTTATTCTGAATCGGAATCCATCTGTACCCTACAGTAGGAAGACAAAAGAGGATTGTTAGCACTTCAAGGCACCTTGACACAGTCATACCGTTGGACCCTTTTATTAATTGCCCCATCTGCTAAGTGAGAGCTCTCTGACACAGGTTGGTGCAGAACTCTTAAAGCCCTTAGTCTGCTTCCTATTGGTTCCACATGTGTTTGTATTTGTTCTCAGTAGGCAGAGATTCCAGAGAGAAAATGAACCGCTGCAGATCGATTGCAGTATCAGTCATGCAGAAGACACGGTGAAGCGTGCCATTTGATTTTGATCTAGTGTTAACCCTTGGGAAGCAGCTGTCCTTGCTTCCTCGGCTTTTGTTTGCCCGATTTTTTTGGAGACTCGGATGCTAATTGCAGGAGAAAAGGCAGTACAGTGCTCTCTTTTTAGGAAATACAGCATTTCCCCTTTAAGTCGTTCAGTCCTCAGAACCTTTCTGTCTCTGTCTGGGACAGAGCAATTGGAAAGCCAGAAAACATTAATGTGGGGTGTGTGTGTGTGTGTGTGTGTGTGTGTGTGTTATTGCTGCTATGAAAAGATAGGCCTTGTTTATGTAGCCAATGATAATTCTCAACAAAAGTACACTGACCTTGCCAGAGTCTGGGCCTACACTGACAAAAGACAGACCAGCCTGAGTCCAGGCTGGCTGAGGAGATCCTGCTCCCCGGGATGATTTGTCTTTGTCCTTTCCTTTTTCATTTTGTTTTAAAGAGATTCAATGAGATTGAGTTAAGGATGTGGTGTCTATTTCAGCCTCAGCTTTGCAATTTCCGCATTTAGCCTGGATTATGTTACAGCCAACGCAATGCTCGGGTGTTTTTCTATGTACGGTTTGTAGATAGAAGAGAGAAACAGGAAAAGACTTGCCTCCCCTCTTAGAGTTTCTTCACTGTGGACCCTTGGTTTGGAGGTTATATGTGTGTGTGTGTGTCAGAGAGAGAGGGCGGGGACAGGGAAAGGGAGAAATAGAGAGAAAAACAGAGATAGGAAAATGGGAAAAGAGCAAATTGGTACAAACCAAATTTTCCCTCTAAAATTTTGCCCCTTGAGTTCCTTGTTCTCTTTTCTGAAATTCCAGGAGTCTAAAGCAGGAGACCACAGGGCAAAGGATAAGCCCTGACCTTACCACACAGTGGAGAGCCTAAGCTATAGCAGTGGCTTAGTATACTTTCTTGTTGGCCCCTAGAATCTCATTTTCTGCCCTATGCCCCTGGTGAGGATCTTGAACCTTGCTCTGCTTACTTAAGCAGGCCTGTCCCTCTCCTATCCTGTTTCCCCCATTTGGAGTGCAGTCTCTTGGGACTTCTGCTGTAAAAGATGGCCCAAAGTGGTTTACATAAAATGTGGTTTATGGGTTCACATAAATGTAGGGGTAGAGGTAGGGCTGGCTTTGGACATAACTGAATTTAGGGATTCAAAAGTCCCCCATCTTGGATCTATCTCTGCTTTTTCTAAGTCTGACTTCATTCTCAGACTCCATATGGTAGCATGATGGTGGCATTATTCCCTTCCAATTTAATGTCTGGGTGTAAAGAGAATCTGTTTTCTCTTAGTAGTCCACCAAAGTGTCTCATTGGGTTTGACTTGGTTTAATTCTCAGGTCTGCACAATCCAATGCTGAGACCAGGGGAATGAAACTCTTTGACCAAGACTAAAGCCATCCTATTCCTAAAGTTGGAATAGAAGTCATTCTGGAGTCCATTGGCGAATATTTGGGAGAAGAGTTTTTTTTTTTTTTTTTTTCCCTAAAGCAATAATATGGGTCCTATTATCAGAGGAACAGGACATAGAGGCTTCCTATCCAAACAATAACCCCAAAATTATCCATTGAGAGTCTTAGATATTCAAAAGAGACAGCAATAACTTACTCAACCAACTCCATAAAGTGGAAGTGTGTGTACAGTTTGTGTGTGTGTGTGTGTGTGTGTGTGTGTGGACACTGGTCAAACTGCTTATGGGATCAGATGTCAGCTCAAATTCTAATTCTAGCATTTAGTGGTTATTTGACTTTTTAGCAAGTTATTTAAAATTTTGTATTGATTTAGATTTATGCCATAAAGGTTTGGGGCTAGGTTATAGCAGCATAATTTCTAAACAAATAAATAAACACTTTATTAATGAATGACCTCATTTTTTTTCTGTTCTTGTTTACTCTTGCCACAAATCAAAAATGTTTCATAACATTTAAATAATTGCTTGAAAAATTGATTTACTCTCAGCTAGTATCTTGAAAGTTGTCCAAATTTCTACTTCCCCAAATTTCCCCTGTATTTCAGAAGGAGAAACTGCTTTTCTTCAGCAGATACACCTTGCCCACTGTTGCAGACCCTTCTTGGGAGAATAAGTTTTGCTGAAATGTACTCATAATGAGTGTGTGTGTTTGAAGGATGAAATGATTTGTCTGTTCAGTGAAAACATCTCTGCTGCGTTAAGTTTATGCCCTGCCACAGGAATCTCTTAGTCCACAGAACTTTCACCTTCCCAAATGTTTCAACAGCTGGGATGCAAAGTCTCATTCAGAGACAAACGTGTGCACCATATTTACAGTCTGAAATTCAATCTTCAAGCATCACTTGATTAGAATGAACATTATAGTGCATTGTAATTCTTTTCATTTAAGCAGCAGCCAATAAATTTATAGCACAAACTATCCTCCATCCCACTAGCATATTCAAAAGGTTTCCGTTAATGTCATCTTAACCAGTTGATATCTAAATATTTATGAAAATCTTTAGGTGCCTCTGCCATGTAGAGTTCCCCAGTGTTTACAAGGCTGGTGCACACACACACAGTCACGTACGTATTTTGTGACCTGTAGAAACACATTTCTGATTCTGTTCTTAAAAAAAGTGCTTCATAGGAAAGTCTCTATTGCAAAAGCATCTCCTCTAAGAAATCATCTGTTAAGCAGTTTGCATAGTGCTTGGTATGTATAAAGAGATCAATAAAGCTGATTATATTAAAATTATTATCATTATTACTTTAATTACCAAATGGTGCCATTGGTAATGTTAATTTATTGAATATTTTATTTTTCTAAACTGAGAAGTATATAGGTCCTGCCCACATTTTGATCCCCCATGCAGAACATCTCATTGACACAAAATAATTAAAAGTACTATTATTCTTACAAATGAATCTGAAATAAATTAATCTCTTTTCCCTGAAAATTTGTAAACTCCAGGGAATCTGCCTTCTAAAGAAGTTTGAATCTTGCTAAATGGGCAAGGTTCCCTTCCCACCCTGCTCAGCACACTCTGGTCTTCACAACCAACTCTTCTTTGTCCCTTTTTATGGAATCTGTAACACTGTTGAACATGCCATACCTTTTACTTTACTGATTGTGCTTATTGTACTTCCTTGGCCTCTCCCTGCCAGGAAGGAAGCTTCATGAAGTTAGGGGTCCTTGTCTCTTTGGTTGATGGATGTACCCTGGGCCTTCTGGGCACCATTTCTTTCTATCACAAGTATGTTTTTTTCCTGACACAATGACACAGCTTTATAGTGTTTGAAGGATAAGAGAAACTCTGTCCAAGTAAGAGAAGGACTGAAATGTTGACATTGGCTAACCTTTCCTTTTGGCCATCTGAAGCCTACAGAAAAACTTTTCTGTGCTGCATTTGGGAAAGGGCAACTATTCTGATTTGGTAGTTGGAGTGTTGGGACTATGGAATTAGAAGATTGAACAAATTCCCAAGATTCCAAATTCCCTGGTGTGTTTGTTGGGGGATGGGAACTAAATACACAGAAGAAAAAAAAATGGCATAATGACTTTAATCATCCAGATTCAAAACTCTTTATTTTTGCCTATAATCTCCATCTCTTATACTTGAGCCTACACCCAATCTTTGATGCATCCTTTCTGTATTCTATCAACTGAGTGAAATGTGACAAAAATGCCAAAATAATGATGGCTCTACCAAGATAATAACTGACCTTTTCTGACATAAGATCAGAGTTCAGAGGATTGCTATGGTGTGGCATGGGGTCACTGGGGATGCAGGCATCTTCCAACTCTGCTATCTCTAATGCACAGTTTTTCTCCTCATGATACATGGTGGTGGCCGAATATAAGGCCCAATGTCCTTGCTCCAGGCTAGAAGTATCCTGAAAGAACAAGGAAAGGAGGGGGAAAGGCAGCTCCTGTGTAACACTTCTATAATTTTAAGCCCTGAACTTTGTCTTGTGGTCATAACTATCTACAAAGTAGGTCTGTAAATCTAGCTTTCATTCTGGATGGCCATGTGGTCAGAAAATGCGTGGGTTTTTATTACTCTGAATAAAGGAAAGAATGGCTGTTAGGCAGGCCACCAGCATTCTCAGACCACATTACTCTTACAATACCCAATAATGAAAGCCTAGAATATTCCAATCATCAAGCACTGCAACTTTCTTCTCTTCAAGTTTAGAATGCTAACTTAATTGTTTAAAATAGTTTTCCTTTCAATTCCTTAGCTCAAATATTTTAGATAGCTTCCAATTAATAACTGGAAAAATTCCAACCCCATTATCCTGGCATTTCAGGAAGTTGTGTTGCATGCTAGAGGGAATTGGGCTGAGAAATCCCTGAAAACAAGAATTACTACTACTTCTGATCTCTGTGTTGGCTGGATGCTTCCTGCCTGTAAGGCCTGACTGGTCTTATTCATGTAGCTACAACCAAAGGATGGATGGCTGGACTGGAGAGTCCCATATAGCCTCACTCATATCTGGCAGTATCTGGTGGCAGTTGGCTGTGGTACTCGGTTCTCTTCTTGTCCTCCAGGAGGCAAGCCCAGCTGCCTTTTCTCTGGTGTTCTCAGGGAAGTGTTTCAAGTTGAAAACACTGAACTCACAAGGACTAGCATGTCTCCTGGCCTTCGAAGTCAAATTACGCCACTTCTGCCACATTTTGGTCAGAAGGCCACAAGGCCCATCCTGAATCAAGGGTTGGAGGAGCAGTCTGTACTTCATTTCTGGAGTAGAGACAAAGGCATATTGAAAAGGGACATGCTTATGCATTGGTTTAATGACCCCCTCAAAACTCATGTTGAGAGTTGTATGGTCCTGTCATCCAAGATCCTCAGAAAGCTGAGGCAGGAGGACCAAGAGTTCAAGGCCATCCTGGACATCATAGAGACGCCATTTCAAAAACAATGAACAAGAATCCTCAAGACAAAACACAAAAACCCAGGTTCAAATTTAAACCCCATTGTGAAGTGGGACCAGGAGGGACATTTAAAAGGCTCTGCCCTTGTTAATGGATTAATCCACTAATGGATTCATCATTTAATGAGTTATCCTCAGAGTGGGTCTATTACAAAAGCCAGTTTGGTTCAATCTCTTGTATGTGCCCTTATCATGTGATATCCTGTCCCACAGGGGGACTCTATAGAGTGTTTCTACCAGCAAGAAGGCCCTTATCAGATGTAGCCCCTGACTTTTGACCTCCCACCCTCCAGAACATAAGTGAATAAACCTTCGCTCTTCACAAGTTACCCAATCTGTGGTATTCAGTTGTAGCAACAGAAAATAGACTAAGACAGCTCTCCAGGACAGGAGGAATTTGTGCCCATTTTTGCAATTCACTGAAGTAGTTTGTGGTCTTGAACAAACCACTTTATATTGCTGAAATTTCAGTTTCCTTTTCTGGAAAACAAGGATAGTAACTGCTCTAAGGTACTTTGAGAAATAAATATTATCCGGCTTACTAAGTGTCTATAGCAAAAAGATTAGGCCAATATTAATTCTATCTCACTTTAAGGTTCTCCCAGATCCTGCCACAGACACCACTGAGTGTGTGGACACCACACTTCTGCTAATCTTTTTATGGCCTTTTGAACCCACCACTGGGGTTCCCACTGTCTTTCTGTCATTTACTTTACCTAAAATAGTTTTCCTTCACTTCCTTGTCTAAAAAAATACCTTATCTATATTTTGGGGTGCCAAGTCCCCTCATCCTTAATTGACACTATAGTCATCTGATCATTCTGATTTCTCAGCTGTCTAAATTGTAGCAGTGCTTGCTTGTGATTTATACCACTATTTTGCTCCTTGATTATATTATATTATATTATATTATATTATATTATATTATATTATATTATATTATATTAGTATGATTTTTGCATTATCCTGTGCAGTTACTTGATAATACTAGGCTTTGCCTGTCTCACAGCCTCTAACTTGCTACACTACAGACTCCTAAAGGATGGAGAAAATAGGGCAGAATGGTGAAAGAGACTTGCAAGTTTAGTCACCCGACCCTAGTTTTAGTCTTTAATGTTTAATAGCTATGTAAACATTATTCAGTCACTTAAATTTTCTAAACCTCAGTTTCAGAGTCATTAAAATGATAAAATTCTGAGCCTGCCTAGTGGAGTTGTTGTAAGGATCAGATAAAAGTATAGATAAGGCACTTTCAGTATTATAAAATATTACCTAAATATTTGGTCTTTTGTGATATGTTTAATGAATAATCATGAACAAATGCTAAATAGATATGCAATATAAGAAAAGAGATCTACCAAATTTATTTATGCAAGAACATGGATCTTCTTTTAATTTATCCTGAAAAAGGAAACCCGAATAGCATGGTTTTGGCAGCAACATCTTTATGGGTTCAAGCTGAATGACTCCACCATATCCAACTGAAATTCTAGTTTTCCATATAGTTTAGCAAGACATAAGACCTGAGAGATCTGAAATTACTCTAAAATTGTTACAAAGTTTCTTTTAGAGAAAGTATTTTGTCTGAGCCTACATTTTGGTCAATTGTTTCACAAGTTGGATGTTAAGTGTTAATAAAATCATGTAAGCTCTCTTACATACAGCCCTAGAGGTCTTTCCTCTCAGCTCTAATCCATTAAATTGGATCAGACTGAGGTTAGACTTGCAAAAATGTAACTTGTTTAGTTGCCCTTGTAGAACTGTACCTGCAGACCTCAGTGGCTATTTTTATTAGTTTTAAATATTGCCAGGGATAGAGAGCTATGAACTTTCAGTGTCTATCACTCTCATCTTAAGGAAGGTTGTCTTACTCTTGAACACCAAACTCACTATAACTCACTGGCATTTTTTTTTTCTTTTTTGGTGTTTTGTTCTCTGTGAGGGTGGTGTATAGCTGGTTGATGTCATTTTGATGACAATTCTTACATTTGGATTCAGCTAAGTTGTTCTTCTTTCTTCCACTCCTGCTTTCTTAAAAATGATGTCTGGAAAGAAAACCAAAACGTCTCTTGGACTTCTTGCTTCCAAAAGAGATTCTGTTTTTTCTTTCCAGACATCACTTTTATTATAATTTTCAGAGTTCAGAGAATTCAGGCCTCAAACTGAACAGAAATCTCAAATAACCACTGGCCAGTGTACATAATGATATCTCTTCTTGTCTTTCCTTTGTGATACTGATTATAATAATCTTGGCATTATGTATTTTATTATTGATTCAAATTCTTGTCCTGGACTATAGCGTATCTCTTTCTCTAAATAATGGCTCTTTAATGTCTTTCTTATTTTAGAAACAATGCATGTTCATTGTTTGGCATTTAGAATATATAAGTAAGCACACACACACACACACACACACACACACAAAATGAAACCTCACATAGGTCCTCCATTCAGGGAAAGCCCACATTAGAACTTACGGCCGCATATTGTTCAGGGCCAAGCAGGTTGGTTTCTTCTTCCTCTCTGGCAGGGAGATCTTCTGTTGACCAGGGTCATTTCTCTAACCCATCAGAGATGCTTTATGATCTGGTAGGCCATGGCTCTTGGAAGAGTGGACTGACAAGAATCAGGATGAGTAGGAAGATACTAACTCCTGTGAATATTGGAAACTATGATATCTCTACTGATAACATACTGAGAGATTTTATGAGTATAAAATGGGGATGTGTACATGTGGCCTTATAGCATGGTTCTTAGCAATGTGTCTGAGCACAGAAGAGCAGAATAAAAGTTAATTGCTATCATTCAATTGCATAAATATTATCATCATTACTGCCTTGTCTTTGTTATCCTTCTCATCACTAAATGTGTCCTGTAAGCCAGGCCTGGCTCTAGATTGGGGAACATGTAATGAATCCCCGTTCTCCCAGACTTCTTTATTTGAAAAAAGTGACAGATTTGTACTTTTATAATTGCAACTCTTGTAGATTTAAACAAAAACCAGAACAAACAGCCCTATGTGTTCTTTATCCTCCCTAAGACACTTACCTCAGGCTCAGTTAATTATACTATATTAAGGGTTTTTCTTTTCTTTTTTTTTTTTTTTTAACTACTCTTTGGTCATTCTTTGCTCTCTGATAATAATTTATTGCCTCACTCATTGTCTTACTCATCTCCTCACTATTGAATATTTCCATAAAGATAAAGGAAAAGAGGCTATATTTTAATGCTATCTTAATAATAATAATTCTATCTTGTTTTTAAAACTAATTCATTAAAAAAGAGGTGCTCCCCTTCTTTTCTTCCTTCCTTCTTTTCTTCCTTCCTTCTTTCCACGAATTGAACCCAGGGAATCACTCATGATAAACATACATTCTACCACTTAGCTACATTTCTAGCCCCAAGAAATTTCTTTAAGCATGTTGATTCTTACAGACATCTGAGACTTTGCATAGATTGATGGAAATGTGGCCTGGTCTACTCTCCTTCCTTCAATTCAATCATGGCGGGGATCACATAGCGCAGATTAGGAGATTTCATTAGTGGAACAAGGGTCTTGACCCTCTAGGAAGCAGTTAAAGAACTAAAACGAGGGCTGGGATTGTGGCTCAGTGGTAGAGTGCTTGCCTTATATGCGTGAGGCACTGGGTCTGATCCTCAGCACCACATAAAAATAAAACAAAATAAAGATATTGTGTCCATCTACAACTAAAAAAATATTTTAAAAAAAGGACTAAAACGAAATCCATATCTACTTCATTATGAACTCTTCCCTCTCTGTCTTCCACTCTCGCTCACTCTATTTCTTTGGTGTCTGTGTGTGGAAATAAGGGTGTTCCCAACAAGGTGTAGGGGTTAGGAATGGTAGGATGTCAGAATTCAATGCATTTGATTCACTTTGTATATATTGTTTATTATGTATAACACACACATTTATTGTCCTTTTGGGTCCTCACCAATTTATAGCAGAAAATATCTGGCCTTTATTTTGTAAATGAGAAAATTCCTGTGGAAGAGGATGGTTAAGTTGCCAAAGTTAAGAGAAAAACCTCAAGTCAAACCACCCTTGTCTCTACCTTACTCTAAGCATTTTTTTTTTCCTTCACAGAAGGCCACTTCTCCAGAAAGCAAAGCCCAGATCTTACAGGGGGTCCTATCTCTTTGATTTCCTGGTGTGGCTTGTCCATAGATGTTGTTAAGAAAATGTGTGTGAAATAGCTTTGAAGGAAGAATAGGGGAAGAAATACTTTCAAAGATATCTGTTGATGAAGAGTCCTGGGAATTGAGAAAACCAGTACCATGGGTGGGGAAGTCCAAAGCAATTACATCTGCGAGTGTTAAAAACGTGTTGTGTGCTTTCTTTCTCTGTAGAAGGAGGCGATTGTTTACATTATGGGAGATTGTTCCGGTCTGTACCAAAGAGCTTGTTAAGGGTGACAGACAGGTTTGTTGCATGAATGTGCACTCCAAATTAGATGAATGGTGAAATTATGAAGCAATCAAACAGCAAAGCTTTTAGCGGACTATAGTACATTGCCCTTTTTTGCTACTCCTGGGCCTGTTAGCATAAAAGAGGCTATAAAGATAAAGTGCACAATATTATTCAAGTCCCAGAGTTCAACAAACATGAGCAGCCAACGTTTTATGGCAAGTGTAGTCGAGATTGCTTAAAGCCACTTGCCTGCCCACACCACATGCTGAGTTAGGCCCACTTCTTTTCCTTTTTACTAGGACAATGCTAGGCAAACTCTATCAGTCAGAAAGAGAGGCTGGAAGCACCTGGGTTCTTTTGAACATCCTTCTTCACAGCCCTCAGGGGAAGGAAAGAGGTGGCCGGACTTCACCCTGGCATGGAGGAATGAGTGGCAGGAAAAGTTTTCCCAAGGCCATCAGGTTGGTGAGGCTTGTTATCCTAAGAGAAGCTAGAGCATTGTATAAGACAAGAGGTGGAGTTGTTCATGTCCAATGTTAATGGATTCTCCAGGAAGAAGGTTTGTCTTCTCTGAGGAAGGGGAGAAAACATGTTGTCGCATTATCCTCAGAGCCCCAGAGGCTTACTCCTTAAGGGGAAGAATTGAGACTGTTAGCACCAAAAGGAGACCTGAAGGGTTGTTACTCCAAAGCTCTCATTTTAGAGATGAGGTACTAAAGGTCCAGAGATGGTAAGTGACTTGCCCAAGGCTGCACAGCTATGTTAAATGCAGTTTTGTGTTGTTCTCAGCACACACATTTTGAATTTTGAATGGGTGGGAGGATTACTGACATGCATCCAGACATATCCAATCTTCCATGACATATAACTCAAGATCCCAATATATAAAACACAAAGCTGCAAAGCTGCTGTGGTTGAAGGTGTGAGTTGGTGTGCATGGGGTTAGGGGACAGGCAAGTCCTAGAATCCCCTTTTTTGACCTCCTGCCACTCCTTGTCTCTAGACTATGGGTCCTAGGAGCTCCAGGAATCTGGACAAAATGTCAGCACCAGAATATTTAATGTTTGAATTTTTTTTCTTTTACTACCAATTTTCTAAAAGTTATTTTTTTTAAGTTCTTTCATCTTACCTTATTCAAACACTCTTGTGCAAGGCTAGTGTCACATGTGAGGACAGCAGCCTTTGCTGACCAGAGCTTGTCGTGACTCTGCAGGCACAGACACTGAGGCATAGAGAGAAAGCTAGGAAGAGGCAGAGCTGGAATCTGATGCAGAATCTGAGCCCATGCTTGTCTCTTGACCCTCACATTCTACTTCCTGAACAAAGGGGTGGACTGCAGTTTTGCAAATGGCTGCCTCCATGTCTTTGGATATATTTCCTCCTAAGGGAAAATCAGGATGCTAGTTAGTGGAGATGGGGTCTGAGGCTCTTCCTTTCAAATATACTAGTTCTGTGTAGTTTCTAATTCAAGCTAAAGGTTCACTTAAAAAGAAGGGAGATTTTTTTCTCCCCAAACTATGTATGGATGTCTTAGATAGTGTGATGGAGGCCATGGACCATGACTAGGAATTTTTTTTTTTTTGTGTGTGTGTGTGTGTGTGTGTGTGTGTATGTGAGAGAGAGAGAGAGAGAGAGAGAGAGAGAGAGAGAGAGAGAGAGAGAGAGAAAGATTCTTCATTTTACAGATCACTTATAATCCAAAACCACGTGGAAGATCTTTTGTTCTTTCATGATCTGTTGGTATCCCACTATCTTCCCCACCTCCATCCACCTTATAAATCTGGTCTGTGGCTGCTTGAGGTCTGTTTTATAGGGCTTATTAGAAATAGCAGTCAAACACCTCTCCATGGCGCCAAGTCTTGGTTGCATAGGAGGCCTGCCAATTCGCGGTAGCACATGGCATGTTTAGCAATCAATGCCCTCCCACTGCCCCATCTGGACAGCAGGGGTAGGTGGTTCCTGACACCAGACTATCCCAGGACAAAGTGAAAATTTAGTTCATCATACAGATGTTTGGCCTGTATAAGGCTAACTCCAGGATAGTTAGCAACATCTGTTATTTTGTAAAGTCTCCCCCCCCATCCCTTTTTCTCTGTTTCATAAATTTACTTGTCAAATGTGCTTTGGAATTTGATAAGCCCCATGGAAGAGTGGGAGACTCTCTCTGAGATTCTGGAGTTTTAGGCCTAGTTACCTCCCCACCTCACTCTGGATGCAGGATAAGAACGTTGATTACAGTTGAACTTAGCTGTTTGTTCTCATGAAAAAGTGATTCATATAAAACTGGGTGATTTCTCCTGCAAGGGAGAAAAAAAATCCAAACCAAACCCAGCTGCTATTTTTAGGGAAATTTTTTAAATGAAAGGGCTATGAAAGTAAACCTACCCAGCCAGGAATACTATACGTGAGCTTTCCAAATCTGTCCACTAAAGTAGGAATTTGAAAGCCCCACCACAAATTACTTTTCACTTCAACCAGGATGCTTATTATGATCCCCTGGCTCCACTCTGCTCTCCTATTACTTACACATGAATTTAGTTTCCCTGTATTTTAATTACATGTGTAGAGCAAGTTTTATGTTCCTTTCTCTGACTACTCATAAACTTCACAGAGATCACCAAAAACCATATTGTTCTTAAAATAGCCTTTGCCTCCTATCCTTGCAGCGATACCAAATGACATTCTCTTGACCTAGCACTGGCTTGTATTAAGTACATTTGGATGCTGGCGGGCATGCTCTTCCAAACCTCAGCTTAGTTTGAGTTAAGCCTGTCCTCAGTCATGGAGCTCCATGTCTAAAACACATTAGAGAACACATGATCAGCAACAGGCCAAAGCTGGATTTCAGTGGTGTCCATTGAACTCACTGCATTTCCAGTATTTGAATCAAAACCATGCATGTGAGGGGTGGCACTTGTTATTCTTGTTAGCAAGGTTGAAAAAAAAAATGCAAGGATTTTACATGCTCCCATCTCCAGGTACAATTCCCCCTCTGTTCTTTGCCATACTTTTGTGGTCTGAGAGCCACAGGATATACCTTTTGCAATTATGTGAGAATTTTGATTTCAGCTGACTTGAAAGGCCTGTCACAATATTACATGTCACACAAAACAATTCATATTGAGAAATCATGTAAAGAGGATGCTCTGGTTTTACTGTGAGTTTGTACTATTACAATTACCCTTGTCCTCTTTTTTGCTTAAGAGTATTTGACTGCAACAGGAAGCAATATAAATCAATCACTGGCCACATAATAACTGCTTGAGTCTTCCTTCTGCTCTCTTAAAAATACAGAAAAAGAATATCATCCCTCTTGCAGACTGTTGTTAAATCAGACACTAACCATAATATTTCAGGTGACACGGCCATAAAATATGAGTCCTGAATGCTTTCCTTCCTGAAATTTCACTAATTGTAACATAATTCACCAACACAATGTTTTTTTAAAAAATTCACATAAACAGACCAGCTCAGAAGGCTGTTTGAATAAAGGAGTAATATCACATCCTTGTATTTTTTTAGAAAGCAAGTATTATTGACCCAGCTGAGTATCATGGGTGGGTAAGGGGCTGGTGTTCTGGATTCCAGGGTTCTGATGTGTTGCTCTAATTCTCTGTGGCTCTCTGGGGGATGATCATAATAGTTTATACTTCAGTCAACCTGGGAGTTATGATGAAGTAATTTTAAAGTGGTGGTGAATCTTGGAATTTGTCCTTATGTCAGTATACAATGAAATAGAGAAAGCCCCAATGGTTCTTTTCTCCTTTGGTGTTCTTAAGGCCAGATTACCAGTATGACGAGTTTGCAACCTCCTCTCTTTCACCCCAAATACACAACTTTGACAACGTGTTTGATTTTTGTATATGAGTTTGAAGTTTTCAAATTCCTGGGTCTTCTATGATAATTCTTACTGATGAAATGTCTTCGGGAAAAAGGAATTCAGAATGAAAACAGATGTTATAAAATTCATGTGTTTGACAATAATTTTTCTTTAAATAACAATAAAATCCATAGCTCAAAGTCAGGGAGGCTCCTATCAGTGGTTCTGAGGAAAAACACTTACACGTTTCTCTGGTGGAGCATCATGACAGCAGAACTGTTGACGACACCCTACGAGGAGTTGAGTTATGACCCTTAGTGAAGTCCCCAGTTATCCAATTTTCTTTTCCTCTAACATTTGTTGAAAAGTCTCAGTTAAATTCCAGGGGTGCATGGGCGGTATGAGAGATGCCCACCCGGCAGAGTAGCAGGCTAGAGACCGTATGTGTGGCAACCACAGGATCCTGCAGTGCCCTTGGCGGGAATTCTGGGTCAGGGCCTAGAGTTGTTCCACAACCACTTCCTCTTGTGGCCACTTGGTTTCTACTTTTGGTTTCTAATTGTATCAGCCATGTTCCCACTAGAACATAGCTGTAAAGCAGCGCTCGGAAGAAAGGAAATAAGCCTGTCAAGTCCTGCCCCTTCCTGTCAGATATATTAAATCACTACTTCATATGTTAATCATAGATTTCTAACTTGGAAAGGAATTTATAGGCCCTTTGTCTAATTTCCCCTGAATCTTCTCTTTACTATCCATCGACCCAAACACCTAAATTTAATATGTAAGAAAATAATTTGAAGAATCAAAATTACCTGCCCAAGTTAAAGTGAGTATATATTTTCTTTTATCTTTTTAAATATTTTGTCATAAAGAAGGGAAAGGGTCAGGCTCAGTTCATACTGAGAAAGACTGGGAGCTAGAAAATACAGTTTATGTAACTTTTTAGGGCCTTGTTTTCCTTATCTGTACAAGGGACACCAAAAAAATTATGTGAAATCCCCCTAGCTCTAGGATTCTGTGTTCTTTGGTGGGACTTGAGAAAACCTTACTGGATTTGGAAAGAAGAGGGGGAAAAGAAAAAGAAAAAAGAAAAAAAAAGTTAGCAATTGAGAGGAGGAATGGCTGTATTGAAGGAAGAAATCTTAATGAATCCAAATGAAGAAAAACTAAGATAATTTCTGGTTCAAGCTCTTTATAAAGACTCGGTACTTGGGAGAAATGGACTTGGTTCTTTTCCTCAGAAATAGCGGGGAAGTTATAGAGATATTTAAGGAAACAACTCAGGACATGGGAAAAAATGAAACTGAATTATAAACTTGACCAATGGAGATTTCGAAAATATTTTATAGATGCTAAGTTGAAGTATAAATAGAACTCTGCTAAGGCAAATTTTTCTTTTGTTTATAAATTTCTATTAAAAAGTACTGAATGTATAAGACATATGACTTAATTCCCATATAATAGATGACTAGAGGGGCATAGTTTGAAGTTACAATTTAAAAGATGATAAAGTATTTGAATGATAGGAATAGATTGCTAATGTTACATATAAAATGTATAAAATGAGTTATATTTGCAGAGTTTTTTCATCTGACCAGCCTAAGCAAACTGCTAGCTTGTTCTTGAAGGCACTTTTTAGGAAACTCTTTATAGGTGGGCACTGGAGAAGCAGTTTTTTCTTCCGGGAAGATCATTTCTTCAGTGGCCTCATATCAACAAAGCCATATACATGAATACAATCCTGTTCTCCTAGACTGGTGCTCCATAATGCTTTGAACATGCAGAACTATGATATTTAAAGCTATATAAATGTTAAGAATAATAACCAATTAAAAACCAGACCAGTTACTTTCTTAACCTGTGGTTAAATTAGCAACATCACCATCACAGCAAAAACCTTTAAAACCTTGGTTAGTATAACCAGAGGAATGGTTTTCAATTTGTGTATACTCTTTTTGTTTTAAGTAAGGAAAAATTGTATTAAAAGTACAATGTATATAGATTGTACCTTATGCCTGAGGTTCTGTACCCCAAAGCTGGCCAAGAGAGAACTGAGGAAATAATACATTGGTAGGTACTGAAATGTGACTGATCTTCAAAGGGATTCTCTTGCATGTTAGGAGGCCAAGGTTTTGCTGAGATAGCTCCTCTAGTTGCTGATAAACTCAGGAAACAGGAAGAAACACACATACTCTCTATCTGGCTTCACAGCGTGACTTAGAACCATAAGCAGCTTGAGCTAGAAGGAATTCTCCCAGCCAACTCCCTCATTTTGGAGCTAAGGCCTGGAGAGGTAAAGAAACTTTTCCAAAGCAATACAGTTAGTTAATGGAAGATCTGGGAGTAGAAGCCAGAACTAATGAAGCCTCAGTACTGTGTTCATTTGGATTAACATGGTGGTAGGAATCCAAGAAAGAGGAAGCTTGGAGAAGGAATGAGAGAGGTCTGTGATTTGAGGGCCAATCTAAAACAGATGCAACTGAACTAACGAATTTATAACAAGTTTCAGTGCAGCTAAATTAGAAGAGGCTAAGTCATTAACCTTGCAAAGAGAAATTTATAAGCATTGACTAAACTTGACCTTCAGCCAATCATGTCTTTCCATTTCCCAGCATCCCAAGAACACACTCACAGATGCACGCACACATATGCACACCCAGCACCACTTCAGACTTCTCTCTGTGAAAATGTGAGTGAGAGACACGGTGCAGGAAGTATGGATGATAAGATTTCCTAATGAGTCCTATGTTTTCTGAAAAATAAAAATGACTTAGTGAAATTACTCATTGCATAAAAAACTTAAATGATTCATAAAGAAGAAGGTATGCCTATAATTTAGAACCCTGTCACAGGTTAATTGGCTCCTGTAGTTTGAAAATAGCAATCATCTATTTTCTTAGAAAGCAGTTTGGAGAACTGCTTCCAGACACTCACAGAGCTTTTTCCTTCCTGAGTACAAGGAGGATTGTGCTTCTTTCTCCTCTGAAGTTAGTCTTGAACATGTGGCTTGCCTTGGAAAGAGAGAGTGATATATGCCACTCTGAGTCACAGAAGAGCCAGTGCATGAGTTTCTTCTGCGTATGCCCCTTTCTACTGCATGAACCAGTTGTTGCTCCATTAGGTCAGAACCCAATGTCAAGTTGAAAGACAGAGAGCAGAGCCTCAGTGATCCTGGGAAGGACACACACAGCGAGATAGGAACAATACTTCATTGTTTTAAGACACTCAGATTTGGGGGTTATTTTCTTCTATAGCATACTCAGACAATCTTGACTAGCACAGCATTCTTGATAAGTTCACACTTTTCAATAATAACATCTTTTCCCTAAATGTCGAATCATGAATAGAAGTTTGCACATCTGTTGAAAAATGGGGAGAGGCCAAGATGTTTGTTACTGTGCTGAAGAAAAATTGCATAATATCTTCTTCCATTTGGTTAGTGCTGCAATTTTTAAAACGCCTTTTCTCAGAAATAGCTCTTCATCCTCACTATACATCTGTGTGGTAGATAGGTTGGGAGATATCTCCATTGTTTTTTAGACAGGAAAACTACTACTTACAGTTTAAACAGCACACCTATGACTGGGAAGGTAGCAAAAGAACCAAGAAGAAAAGCGACTGTATTGCTCACAAGTGACAGCAAGGGACAACAGAAGCCAAGACTCATGACAAGCTGGCTGAGGAAAGCTATCCAGGGCTAAGGGAGTTTCATTGTGTGTGCTCCATGTCACATCATAGCCTAGGGACCCCAGAAACATTCTACCTTGGGTTTTTACACGCTAGGGGACACTAGGGTTTCTGGCTAAAGTGTTACAAGATATCCTGTTCAAGGAAGGATGAGGATAGCCTACCTGTTCCAGACAGTTGTCCCAGATCCCAGAAATCTGTCCTGCACCTGTCTCCTGGGTGCCCAACCATAGTGATCAGCATACGGAAGGACTTGATAAGTTGGGCTATGATTTCACCTTTAATGTGATCCATAATGAGGGTCTCTTGATATATTCCCTACCTCACCACTTAACTTCTATCCCCTCATCAAATGTGCTTGAAATTCCTCATGGAGTAAACACACTGATATCTCATAATTAAAATTAAACATCCCTTGATTAGCCACACTGTCTGAATTTTATATGGGTGTGTGAGTGATAGTTGTGGTAGGTCATCTGTAAAATGTCCCCCACTCAATGGTCCCTGCTTCCTGGATTTCCTTAGTGTAATCCCCTTCTCCTATTTGTTTGCTGGTTTTGTTAACTCAATTCTAATAAACAGAATATGGCAGAAATGAAGGAACAACATTGTTAAGATTACTTACAAATTGGCTGTAGCTTTCATGTTGGGCACTCCCTGGCTCTCTTCTCTTAGACCACCAGTTGCTAAGACAGGACATTCAGGCCGTCTACAGCTAGGTTTGTACAGCAAGAAACAGATGGGGCAACTGCCACAGAGTGAGCTTGGGTTCTCCAGCTGTAGTTGAACCTTGACATTACTGCAACACTGATGATAGCTTACTTGACAACTTCATGAGAGTCCCTGAGCCAAAGGCACCCGGATAAATCGTGCTCGGATTGTCCATCCACAGAAACTGTAAGGCTCTGAGCATTTATTGTTTTAAGCTCCTAAGTTTTGGGATAATTTGTTGAATAGCAAGTGATAACCAACATAAAACCCAAAACCCAGTTAGAGAGTAGATTTTAATGGGCAAGTTCCAGAAGAGAAGAAACACCTGTGTGAAGGTGCACACAGGACAATGTTTGCCTACCATTCACTTTCCTCAAAGATTTTTATCCTAAGTTTTCTGTGTATACATAGACAAAAGTTATAATGTTTTGAAACGTGAGGACAACGAGAACTGAAGTAACCTAATCTTACTCTTGGACTTGACATAATAGAAAACTAAGCCCTGGAGAGGATATGTTAATGTGTTCCATGTTACAAAACGGCCCAATCTTAGGCCTTGAAACTCAGGCTTTCCAACACCAAGTCCAATGCTCTTTGAGTTTTCTGATGTTATTTTCTTCTTCACAGTGAAAGGCAGAAAGAATAAGTTTAAGATTAAACATTGTAATTCCACAAGGATTCTTAAAAACTTAGCATACTTCTCATTTTAATAAATGTCACTAGCTGACTTTCAAAGACTTTCAAAGCTTTGTATAGAATACACTCTTTCATTCATTCAACAGCTATTCATTGAGCACCCGCTATGTGCCAAGCATTGTGTGAGACACTAGGGTTATTATGATAATTATAACATTTGCTGGAGATACCAAAAGTAACAGTTCAAGGGTTTTGTTTGTTTTATCACTGGTGTTTTCTTTTGTTAACAATAAATGCATTTGTTCCCAAAGACAGAAATCATTTAAAGCCTCAATGATTTGATCTTGATTTTGATTCAAAGCTTTAAAAAAGTGAGACACAGACGCATTCTATGAGCCTCAATATACTGGAAGTGAAAGAGCTTGGGTTTCTGGAGTTAAAAATCACAGAAGTAGTGTTGGTTTGATGTGCTTTAGTTCAATCACATTGCGTAAGGTTCTTAATGTTGCACCTTCCATTATTCATAAGTAAAAGATGGGAATAATAATGATACCACTCAACTGTGAGAGGTGCTTTGTGAACTAATAAGCAGTTTTCAGTTCTCCTATTCCAAAATTATAAGATCTGTGAAAGCAGAGAAGAGGTGGTGAACCATTTTTGATCTTTCACAGTCTCAGGACTGTGTGTACTACTGAGTAGGTAGTTAATAATTGTCTGTTGAAAAGTTATTGCTTAATAATAATGATAATCTCTGAATACCTGCCATGTGCTTATTAAGATCTTAAATACTTCTCTTATATTTGCTTTTGATTCCACTAAATGACTTCTTAGGGTAAATACTATTTTTATTCCTATATTAAAGATGAGGAAACTGAGGCATACTAGAAATTGACTAATTGGCAGCTATATAAGCAGAGCTGAAATTTAAACCTACACTATCTGGCTAGCTGCCAAGATTTACTGCCTCTCCATAAGAATTGTGTATTGATTTGCTGTTTTTCATTAGGAAATGTATAGGCAGAGAGAAATAGTTTTCTTTTGTTGAGTTAATAGGTACATCTTTTAGATGAATTTTTTATCTAATAGCCAAAGACAAACAACAAACAACAAAACAAAAGCCAACAAACAATCCCCCAAAATGAAATAAAACAAAATACTTCCAAAAGATGTTAGTTCAGTTAAGATCATATTGTGCTATCTTCCGTTGAATCGTCCTTCCAGGTGGATGAGCCCTTGATGGTGGTTCATTGGTGAAGCTTAGGACCTTTCATCTGAGAAACTCTCCCGGATGCATGAAGAATCAGGCTGCAGTTATCATCTGTGTTTGAAAATTGTTCATGCAAACTGGTGGATTTGGGTTTAATATTTGGACTATAGCCAGTCTATATCCTGTCACAGCGAGCATATCATGACAGATGACTTAAATCAAGGGGAGGACATACCGATCTAATCAGCAAATGGCAGAAAAATTTGGAAAAATCTAGAAGAGAGGAAAAGGAGAGGTGAAGAAGATACTTTTTGAATGCAACCTATGCTGGATATCCATTCTCTTATTTAATCCTCATCCCAGCAAGTTTGTAATGATAATCATATCTTACAGATAAGAAAGCTGAGGCTCAAGGAGGTCAAGCAGTGCTCCCATGAAGCACCCTTAGCAGGGACTCAAAACCACCCTCTTGTTTACCTAGAGCCTGTGGATTTTCCATTGTGCTGCTAGTGTATTTTACCTCTGCTGATGTTACCCTTGACTTACTGTTCTCAATAAACTGCAGAGGGAGTTATAAGGAGCCACTGGAGGGCCAGACAACTGCTACAAAAATGGCCAGGCAATGTGCTATCATGATGGGGGAAGGAGAGAGGAACAATAGGACTGAAAGAACCAAGAAAAGATGAACCTAAATCACAGACTGGGTCAGAGAAAAGCCTTTAAGCTTTTGATAAAATATAGAAAGAAGAAAATAGTATTCCTCAGGTGTGAATTTTCCAGAGCATGGGCTTCTGATTCGAATAATCCTATTGAAAAGTGGAAGAAACCTCCAGGAAACCTCAGATATGCTTTTTTCAATGATGGCTATATTCTTTTCGTCCTTTGTCATTCCTTCTCAACTCCTTTTGCTCATGGTCACTGACTTTGGGTCATTTTGTTTATCCCTGAACCATAAATCAGCCTTTGACAGTTCCCCATGTTCTTTAAGAAACTGTCTTGCCAAGATCGAATTGCCCAAGATGTTTAGGTGAGTTGTCACCAAATACTGAGCCACAGTCTAGACGTGGCCCATGATGATGCCGTCAGCACTTTGCTGTAGCATGAGAAAAACTGGAATAACCAAGTGAGCTTTATATTAACGCCAAATGCTTTCAGTGTTGACTGCTTTTTATTCTGAGACTGTCATCTTCTGGCTTGTTTGATGGTTCAGCATTTCTTGTTTTATAAAATGACTGTGAGAGTAAATGACTCCCCTTAAATGTTTTAAGAATAGTTTAAATGGTCTGTGAAATCACCAATTTGAGAGACAAGCCTAATCCATTGGAGTCTAGTGATAGAAACTGACTCAGAAACATGTCTCAGTGAGGGAGTTCTTGATATTTTTGATGGAAGAATTTCATTAGTTGTTTTAAAGATGAAATTAGACTATATGTGTGAAGATTCAACTGCAGTATCTGCCATATTTTTGGCATTTAAGCAATGATACATTTGTTTTCTCCCTGGACTGCTCTTAAGGGACAGGTCTGTGCATCACATTAACCTCTTCAGTTCTGGCCTATTTAATGCCAGTAGTCATCACTAGGTTCAGTTTTGATGGACAAATCTCCCCTACACTTTTACCAACTTTCTCTGTGGTTGATGGTGTCAACTTCTGAGTGAGAAAGACTGAAGGCTCAACTGGGATTCCTAGAGCATCTTAGAACTCATTGCTATCTTCTACTCCACCATGGGTATATGGAGACATGCAAGGGCAAATGATATTGTCCAGTCTTGGTCATCAAGTATTCACTGTAATATCATACTATAATATTTCTGAGAATCCTAAAATGATTGAACATGTAAATTGGGCAATGTTAATTTTTCTCATAAAATGTATAGCAAGGAATCCAAGTTTTGTCAGCTTTTAATATTTTAACTAGTTAGTAGTCTTTATTCTAGGATTTGCCTCTCTTTTGAGTACTACCTTGAAGGAGTCAATCAGCTCTTCTTTTGGGCCCTCCAGTACCATATGTATACTGGCATGGGCCAAGGTATATAAACCATGTGGGGTTCAGTGTCTCATATACAAGTAGATGCTCCATGTATATTATTGAATGACAAGATGAATGGCCACTGCTCAATGAGCAGCAAATACATTCTCCTGGGTTAGAAATACTATCAGAGTAAACCCAAGTAGATGCAAGAGAAGAGCTCAGATTCATTTATTTGCTATTCATTCATAAATTCCCACTCCTATCTCTAACAACAAGAGGTAGATTTACTTTTCCCTGTAGTTCTCTGGTTGGATGTTTACCTTGTTTGTTTGCTTGCTGACTTTATTTTCCCTTTAAAGAGTGACCTGATTCACAGTTGAAGCCCATTTGCCTATGCCTGGGATTTTAGTGGACTAAGAAAGTACATGTGCATTTCCTTTTCCTTGAATATCCTAATAGTTGATCCTTACCGTTCCTGAACCAGAAACCTCCCATCTGCTCTCTTGCCTGGGTTATAATTATGAGCATGAGTGTGAACATCAGGGAAGAATCTTTTGTGGGTACATACAATTTTTCTCTTCCTCTGCCCCAAATGTGTGTGCATGTGCACACATACACATGCAGAATGAGCTTGATTCAACGATCTTAGACCATGTAGGGACACACAAAAAGACATGACTTGTCACAGAGTTTGGTCACTGTCATGAGTCCAGCCGTACAGTTGCTCAGCAACCTGGGTCAGGAGGAAGGGATTTCTGTTTCTTATGTTGGTCCTGTGCTAGGTACTTTAAAGCATAGTATCTCATTCTTTCTACTTAAAACTCTGAAGTATTACTTTGGCGGTGTACAGGAGAAAGAAGCTAAAGAAGAGTCCTTGTTGAACACAGCACAGTCAGCCCTTTTTTAGATCTTTGATATAACTTCACAACTCTCTGAATCAGTAATAGGGCTCTCACCTTACAGATGTGGAAACTGAAGCCCAGATTCAGGATCCCTCAGTGAGAAGTGGAGGAGGCTGGATTTTGAACCCATTTACTGGCTTGTGCACTTTTACTGTGTATTATATTTGCTTATGTTGTTCATTTTCAAGGACATCAACCCTTGATGTGCTACTATTTATTTTTCTTAATGTTATTGTATTCATTTTGTAACATTTTATATGTAATGTTTTATTCCTCTAGATTTCATTTACTGAACTGCTTTACCCATAACAGTTTTTGTGGTTTGCAATATATTTGTATCTGATTTATTAAAGCCAACTTCTTGATAAAAAACAAAGTATGTTTTTCCTTCTTCTCAGTTCTCCAGTTACATTGTTGGGAATCTCCTCTTCTTGTGTGACGCAGCCCCCTTGCATTGAACAGATCACATCAATTTTAGTCACTTCTGTCATCAGGCAATCTCATCCCAACACTTGCGGCTGGTTGGCTTTGTTTTTTAAAAGTCAGTCTCAAATTTGGAACTCTTCTTCTCCTCTTCTAAGGATAGATGAAGCCTAGTTATGGCCATGTGGATGAGGTTGCCGTGAGGACAGTGGAGGATAGAAAGAAGCCAGAGACACTCCTTGCATAGCCCCTGAAGGTGATCACAGAACTTACTTTTCCAGGGATAGTTTTGGTTTATACCTGTTGTCCTGGCAGGTGATCCTATCTGAGTTTCCCTTTTTCTCAGGTTCTTCTGACTTGAACACCACATTATAAGATCATCTGGCCTCCTCTCTTCTCTCTTCTTCCCACATGTTGTCCAAGTGGGAGTAGGGGGAGGAAGGGCACCTGTCGTTGGGTGAAGTTGGTTGGTTATGCATCCTTGATGGCCTCTGTGTTGCAGAAACCCAAAGTTCCTTCTCCTATGGGTTGAGTGTGTGGTTCTTCAAAACTCTCAGTGTTAGCTTCCCACTCCATACTTCCCTGACTTGATTCCAGCCTATTCTCCTTCATACTACATCTGCTCTTGCCCCTAGCAACCACTGCCTAACAGCTCCCTAAAAGGGGCCTTCTCTTCCTAGGAAGAAGCACTGTACAAACCTTTAAAGAAGGGAGGAATTCTAGCAATGCCGCACTCCCACAGAAATCCAAATCCTCTCACTTCTCAATCTTTTTTTTTTAATGTTTATTTTTTAGTTGTAGGTGACAGAATATCTTTATTTTTTATTTTTATGTGGTGCTGAGGATCGAACCCAGTGCCTTATGCGTGCTAGGCGAGCACGCTACCACTGCGCCATAATCCCAGCCCCACTTCTCAATCTTTTCATAGGGACTGGAGTGGAAGACAAGCAGGGTGGCTGTTGCAGGGCTGGATCTACCCTGATGCCTCTTGGTAAGTCTTAGGGAAGCGGCTGGTCCACAACCCCTGGAAGCCAGAATGTGGGGATATTCACTGTTTCTCAGACTGGGTCTTAGCTAAACCCCAGGACGAGAAGAAAAATCTTTGATATTGTGTTACATATGGATAAAAGATACTGACTTCTATGGCAGCATCATCTATACAAATAGCATAAGTCACTTGGTCACAGCTGTGTTAGATTTCTGTTACTGTGACAAAATGTCCAAGCAAAACAACATAAAGGTGGAAAGATTTATTTTATCTCGTAGTTTGAGTGGTTGCAGTCCACAGTCAGCTGGCTCCATTGTTTAACACCTGAAGTGAGACACAATATTATGGCAAAGGGCATGGCAGAGGAAAGCTGCTCAGCTCTTAGCAGCCAGGAGGACAGGAGAGGCATGCCCCCAAAGATCCACTTCTTCCAACAGGTCCCACCACCTCCCAATAGCTCATTCACTTATGAATCCATCAATGGGTTAATCCATTAATGAGGTCCGAACCCTCATGATCCAATCAGTTTTCAAAAGCTTCACCTCTGAACAATGCTGCACTGGGGACCAAACCTTTAACACAGGAGCATTTGGGGGGAAATTCTATATCTAAAACATAACAACCATGAATTCAGTGTATTTGGTTTTGACTCACCTTTATACACTTATTTTCCTTCATTTAAAGATTTAGTTACAATTTGGAAATGGAGTGATTTCTTCCTTCTTCATTATCTTGTCAACTAAAAGATACTTTCTTTTCTTTATAAAGACATTTCAGCCATTATTCAACACTGACAACAATGTTGCTCAAGAAAATAGAAAAAGTATATAGTAGATCAAAAAAAACTTCTCCATGTTTCTAAATACCATAAATCAGCATGGCCAATTTTCCTTTTCCTATTACTCTAAAACTAAATTAAAAATTCCTCAAAGGACTGGAGCCATGTGTTACTTGTCTTTATATTTCTAGCAACTAACACAATGCCTGACACCTTGTAGTTATTAAAAAATAATTTGTTCAATGGTTATATTTCTTTTTATACCATACTCAGTGCCTAGCACGATGTATATATATGTTAAGAGAATGAACGCTTGTATTCTTACACTGTTTAGTTCCTTTGCTTCATTTTTTAGGTTGCTCTATGTTTGAAAAGGCTCATTTAGAAAATGTGCCATTTAGTTTGCGTACATTTCTCAAAACTGCTTTCTTTGCAATAGTGCCAGGACAAGTTACCATGGGAAGAGTCTTGAATAGGGCTCAGAAAATGATCTGCGCATCCCAGTCTCTTAGAGATCCCTGGGTTGCCAATGTTTTTGCAGAGGCGGCCACCTGAACGCTTAAAACTTTTTTGCGCATGCTCTTTCCTTCCCTGCTCAGCTTTGCAGCGCTTCCAGGTAGGGGATGGCCTGGTCTGGAGTCACAGCAGGGCTTCAGCTCGGCTCATAAACGTGGAAATAACAAAATGTGTTCCCTGAAGCTTTGCAGCATTGTCAGGAAATGGGCTGCTTTGCGTGCTGCACTTCCATGGATCTGGAAATTCTGCCGAGTTTGGGTTGACTCCAGAAAAAAGTTTAAAAGTGTTCAGGGAAGCAGGCCATTAGTTGGAGATATCAGTGCTCCTGCTGAGTCTGAGTTCTGGCTGGCCACTTTGCAGTGAGCGTTGCGGGAGCATTGCTGGAGCCGTGTGTTGTGTACCATGACCGTGAAGGTCCCGGTTCTAAGGATCAAGGCTTTGCTGAAACTTTCCTTCTAGAATCTCAGAAATCTGAGTGACATCCTTGGAGAGGAGGAGGGGTAGTTATCATTTCCTGCAGAGTAGTTTAAACTCAGAACTCCTCAAAGATGAGTCCTGTATCTTAACTGGATTAGTACCAAATCTTGCCTAGTCCCTCCATAAATATGCCCAGAGTAAGTGAATGAGTAAAAGTGACTTCTATTCATATAAGCCTAAAGTCAGAACCTGAGCTCAACATAAGGTCCCTTTGGATGTCTTGAGTTATGCACGTGATCTCAGGGGACAAGAATGATGGAACTCAGGGCCAGTTGTCCTTAGTCTTGTTGCTGAGACAACATTTTCTTCATGATGCTAAACTAAGCAATACATTTCCAGCTTTGTGAAAATATCTAAAATGAGTTTTCAAGTCATAAAATTGAGCTATCATACTAGGCAGATGGAGTTTGGGCTGAAGGAACATCAAGTTCAAAGCTAGTTCCTCCTTGGTGGTTTTCTCTCTTCACTCCTGGTCTATCAGAGCTGTGAGATCCAGAGCACAGGGGTGTGAGGGCAGCAACTGGGGGCCAAGTGGCCTCTCATTCTTGCTCTAATTTAGACTTTAAGAAGACAAGGTAAAAAACAGACTGGTCACTGGGAAAAGCCCAGGGGAGTGTGAGTGGTTGGTGATATTTGTGTCATTGTGTCTTAGTAACCTCCCCAGAAGACTGGAAGGGAATTTAATCATTAATCAAGTCAAAAGAGAAGTAACTAGGGCTTTAGATTTGCTTTCAATATATTTGATTATTTTCCCATGGTGCAATGGGGGAAGATTTTGGAGGGCCTCTTTTTCCCAGAGCTCTCAGAAGCTTTCACAATGAGAGTCTCTTGACCTACAATGCTTGTGTTCCTATCTATCCTATCTCTGCCACTAACACACTTTGTGACCTTAGGCAGATTACTTAACCTCCCTAAACTTCAGTTTCCTTAACTGCAGAGTGAGCATAATAACAGCAACTAACTTGCAGGTTTGCATGAGATCTCTATAAATTAATACTTATAAAACTCTGAAAATAGTGCATTTGTGTTATGATTATCATTTTGGTTAAGCACCACCAATTTAACACAGGGGCCAGAAGAGATATTTTTAAGAATCGATCAAGTCCTGACTGGAGGCTGGAAAATAAAATAGTTGTACTCTAAGGTTTTCTTACAAATCATAGACTCCTGTGAAAATTATGATTTCAATCTTCGTTACTTGTAAGACTGCTTTTGAATTGTTCTCTGCTCTAATTCCCCAGGTTCTTTTTAGAGCACAGTGTATTAGTTCTCCATATGAATTTTAATGGAATTTGAGCATGTTGGTTAATGTTTTTGAGATCTCAAAATGAAAGGCTATAAATGTCTTTTCAAGTGCACACCTCTGTGTGCCTTGAGCTCCAGTTATGAAATTGAAGCTGGGATTAAACTGTAAAATGTCAGCAAATGGTTTAGAGTTTTCTGGAGCAAATTCTTGCACTGTAAGCACTTCGTTGCTTGTCTCCAAATTATAGAAAAGGGGGAGGTAGTTGAGGGAGGAACTGGCTCTGATCACCTAGGCAAAGCAATTTTCCATGAACACTGCTCTCCCAAAGCACAACAGGAACTTAGTGAAAACCTAGTGGATTGGAGAAAAAACAATAGCTAGCTCAACAAACAATGTCAAGTGAAGATAGGGAAAGAATGAAGAAGGCCCCAAATTACCCTAAGAGTACTGAACTCAACCTTGTGTTAGGTAAGGTAAAGTTTCTGTAAAGTCATGCTTGGAGAGCCTGCAACTCTTGGTGAAGAAGTTCACACACACGTGTGGGAGCGCACACATACACATGTGCACATACACATCTGGCACTCAAATTGTAGATAACCTAACCCGACACTGACCTTGGCATCGCTACAGAAGCAATATTTTTACCAGGATGAACTGTGTTCAACAATTTCTCCAATGCATTAGTCATGCCTCAACTTTAGACGCACCAGTTTTCCTCCTTTTAACCCATTTTAATGCACACAGCTTTCTGATTTGATCAAGAAAAGGAGAATATTATTACTTTTGAATGCCAGAGTTACTCATGCACTCATATAATATAAAATCAATCACATATCATCTGTATCAAGGGGCTATATTTAGCGAATAGGTGAACCTATTCTCCATGAGTTCCACTGAATCACCAGAATTAGGAAATCACAGAATTATCTATAGAAACAAAATAATAGTGAAGTCTCTACATTGCTTTGGACAGGTATAAATTTTTTTCGCCAAAAAATGGGTTATTGAATAAAATAGGGATTAAAGTACATACGATAATGCTATTTCATCCTTACTTTCATTAGAATTCTTATTGAAGACCTGTAAGTTATTTTGTTTGCCTATGGCACTGCACTTAGTGACTGGCACCAACGCTAATTAGGGAAGTAGTTCTCAAACTGTGTGGGTGTATCAACATTCCCTGGGAACTTGTTGGAAATCCAAAATCTCACGCCTCATCTCAGATCTGTGAATCAGAAACTCTGCAGAGGGGATGTAGCCATCTTCATTTCAATAAGGTCTCCAGGTAATGCTGGTGTGTACCTGTTTGAGAACTACTGAGTCAGTGGTGGGTAATACCAACTCTGTTGTCTTAGGGTAAGGTGCCTCTGTTATAACAAAGAGACTTAACAAAGACACTACCTTATTTAAGTCTTGCCACAATTAATGAGGAGAGATCATCCATTTGATAGCTGAGAATACTGAGACCTAAGGAGATGACATTCACACAACTAGGACTCCTTTCCAAGTCATTCTGTCTTCAAAGACTACTTTTCCTTGCACTAGTCTACAGGATCAACAACTATAATTTCTCTATATAGACAAATTTATTTTAAGTGGTTTACAAGAAATTTTAGATCTGGAGGTAACCAAGATCTTCAGTCTAGAGAACATGTTTCATTCATTAATTTGTCATATGAACTCAGTCAATGACTTAGAATTTTACTTTTCTCATTTGAGTAGGAGAAAAATGGGATGGTTCATCACAGATCTGGGGAGAATAAAGGGAGATGATTCCTAGGGAGCGTGGAGCTCCAAATAGTACTGTGTCATTCAGCTGTGTTTGACTAATTATGTAACAACTTTATGTAAAAACAAAATGTCTTCAGTGAGGCCAACTTAGAATCTACAAGGGAAATTGTAAAATATCTGAATCCTAACTGAAGTAAAAATAACACTATTGTGATGTAAATCATGCCCTTCCATACAATATATTCTGCCAAGGAGCAATAGAACTTTCTGGAAACCATACATCATTGAACAATTCTTACAATGGTAAAAGAAGGGACTGGAGGTTATAAATTTCAGATGTACAAGGACAAAGTTATTACTATTTTTGGTTCAGGAATTCCAATAGTAAAGGTGTTTTATAAAAAATATATAGCTATGAAACCTTGACATCACTGACTGAATCCAGCATTCTTAATGTGGATTTTTCTTAAAAATAACATCCTTCATCTTCAAACATAGCCAGCACTATCATTAATAGACCTAGTCTTATATATTTTATATATTTTCCAGAAGGCACAGAGAAGGGTAACATTAGAAGATAGAGATAGAGATAGAGATTGCAAACTCAGAAGCTTGCTAGGAAGACAAATAGGCTATAATGGGAACATTGAAAGATAATGGGGTGTGGTGGGGACTGTGGCAAAACTGAAAGAACTCAGATCCCAACCAGGGGAACTTTGTATCTTAGCTCCAGTGGGTATGTCCTGTGAAATTCCAACTTAGTGTTGTCAGATTCTTCTTTTGAGGGAAAATAGAAATGTGATTAGCTATGTAAAATCTCCTAATTTTCAAATATTAATGCAAAGTTATTATATTTTTAATGACAGTGTAATCTCTGACAATCAAACCAATAAAAGCTCATCTATGGGCTGAGTTTGGCTCATGTACTGCCAATTGGATTCAAACCTCCTGAGAAAGAAGGGTGTGTGTGTGTGTGTGTGTGTGTGTGTGTGTGTAGTCAAGATTGAGTAACAATGATAATAGAGTTATATTTCCTGAGCTAATTAAATATATCTGTGCGTAGCTTTAAGTAACTGAAACAAACAAAACATGGCCTTGAGTACCACCATTATTTTAGGGTGAATATGTACATCTAAATTTCAACTCAACGCTCTCATGAAAATATCCATGTTCTTGTGGTGTCATGAAAAAACAAATTAGGCCGTTCTTCATTATTTTGGCTGACTAATTATGCTTACATCAGTAACTAATGTCTTACCACAAATGAACTCCCAAAAATGTCAGTGAAGTTTAATATATTTTAATTGGTTTCAGGTTCTGTTATAACATAAATGATTGGAAGTATAATCACAATTTCGTATTTACAATTGAATTGTCTAGTAGGCATCTTTAGGGTATGACTTCACCATAAAAAGTGAAATTGGGGACAAAAATGCCCTTTTAATTTTCATTCTGCTGGGGGGACCAACATATTTCAATCATGGCAGTGTTGTGCTACTTGTGGTTGATGTGGTTCTTTTGCTCATAAAAATAAAAACCATCTCACATGGCCTTTCTTCGATTGTCTCATAAATGTAAATCAAATAGGGGGAAAAGCTATAAAACAAACACAAATACCCACTAGATGGGCTAAGAATAATTTACTGGAATTATTCCTTAAGGTACTTAAGTACAGAATTTTGCATAATAGACATACCTCTTTTTTAGTCAACAGATGGATTCCTGAAAAGTTACTTGTAAATCAATTTTATAAAACAAATCATATTTTAAATGCATTAGGGGACTTTGTTATTTAAAAGAATGCTAGTATGAATCTTTTTGGAAAGCAAAAGAAAAAAATCTTTTTCAAAAATGATATCTCAATTGTAATAGATCTTAGCCCCAAGTGTACTGAGCCATTGAGTGCACTTGTCTCATTTGTGGTACTCACCTTGATTATTTCTCTGGCACACTGCACCTGAAGACCTCAAAGCCTTTGTGAGTAATGTGTTTAGAGTGTTGCTCTTAGATTTCACTGAGGTTTACATATCTGCAGTGACTTGAATCTAATACAGAAATGCTTAATAAGTTTGCAAATCGAATGCATTTATAAGTAGAGGAGATGCTGTGTCTGAGTCAAGGTTCACTTGTAATGCAGAGTTAAATAGGAAAAGAAAGACCTTTAGGTGCCTGGCCTGTAACAAAAGAGAAATTACCAAGACAATATCCTGCAAATTTATTTAACATAAATGAAGACCAAAGAATCAGGGAAACCTGCTTATTTCTATGTTAAGTTTGGTGAAGTAGATAATCATGGAGAATTATGATTGGATTACAAAGGGTGTGATCTAGTGGCGATAAATTGGGAGGAATTTAGCAAGGTCTATATGTTCAGACTCTTCTTTGTGTCCCTGTGTCTTCTAAGAAAAAGAAGACATACAGTAGGCTCTTCTCACAGGAAGATCTCATGAACAACTTCAGGGTAAGGTCTGAGAATTCTTGCTAAGTTTCATGAGCTACTTCAGGAGAGAAGGTCAGAGAGAACTTCCTTCTTCCATAGTTTTCTCCAATGCCAAGGTGCCATATTTGGGGTAGGGTGTCCTGAACTCCACGAGCCTCTTGAGTTCTAATAAGATCATCTTTCTTATTTCACACTATACAAAATATAAAAGGTCAGACTAAGGATCATGCTCACCTCCACATCTAGGCCCCTACTTTCTACAGGGTATTTCAGTTCTATACCATAATAAACTGATACGAACTTCAACCCATTGCTCAATTTCTACAAAAACCACACTCAAAGCTTACATGGATG
This sequence comes from Xerus rutilus, assembly GCA_028644305.1. Taxonomy (NCBI): domain Eukaryota; kingdom Metazoa; phylum Chordata; class Mammalia; order Rodentia; family Sciuridae; genus Xerus; species Xerus rutilus. The sequence continues at coordinate 134,082,004 of CM053399.1, read as the reverse complement.
CAGAAGACAGGATGGTGGGATGAAGACAAAGGGAATGTTTTCAATTCAGCAATAATTGCAAATTGAACACTACTTATCACCGTGCTTAAAATGGCCTGCCAACTCCACCACTGGGGAATTTTCTATGTACTCTGTGAAGTCTTCCAGCCTCTAGCCCTTTATTAGCTGTTTTTATTCTTTCCTCTGCTTATTTATTCTCTTTACCCATTCTCTTTCAGGAGGAAATAAAGCTCCTGTGTATGAAGAGGAGCATTGTTCTTTTTTGTTGTCTCAAGACATCCTATGTCCTCAGAATTCACCTAGTTCTAGCAGTTCATCAAGATATTTCTCAAAATACACATAATTCCTTGGTGAAAATCTAAAAATAATAAAACTTTCATCTTCCTGTCATAAGAAGCGACAGTATTCCAACTGAATTAACTTAAGGAGAATGAATAAACTCATAGAAGTCAGTATTAAGTCAGAGCAGAATCTCCCAGAATGTCAGAGAGCAAAGAGTGGTCAGCTCCTGAAGGACAGGAACAAGGAACTGAAATGCAGTCAAGAGACCATGCTCTTTTGGTCTTTTCTTGCTTTTCTGAGGCTACGTGTCTCTTGTATCTTGTTCTGTGTTCTCACTTGGTCATTTCCCTCAGTGTTGTAGGCTGTGCTTCTTCTTCGGGTGTATGACTGACTCACACCTCCCAAATTCATGAAAGTGATTTGTAGACACACAGATTATTCTTTCTAAATCTCTAAGAGAGAGAATCTGCTTGACAGCCTTGAGCATGAGAGGTAGAGTGTCACTTATAAAACATGAAGGGTGCTGAGAGCCTACTGCTGAAGGTAGGTGAGAGACAGTTTTTAAAGAAGAGGATGAGCTGTAGGTTCATTCTCAAAATAGGAGTCAATTTCAGACTAAAATCCTAAATGATTACAATAAATAATTTGATCTCCAGGCAGTATTCCAGTAAGGCATTGCTATAAGATATCCATTAAAGAACAGAGCATGACTGCATAATGGGAAATCCTGTAAGATGGGAGAAAAATAACATTGATTTCTACTACTTTGCCATACAAGGTGGAGCATCATTAAAGAAAACAAACTGAAAATAGGCCAAGAGGAAAGAGTTTAGGGCAAAAATGGAATTGGGTTGCAGACATAAATTAATTGTATTCTCCTGTGAGGAATCAAGGGAATGACTTTCTCCTCCATGTACCACATGTCCTAGGGGATTATGGCTCAAGAAGGAAGTGTAGAGTCAAAAGAATAAAAATCCAGGGCTGAGGAGAGGCAGCGGGTGGAAGTGGAAGGCTTCTGGAAGCCTCATGAGGATCTTGAGTTTTCTGTCACCTCTGGGTGTCACCAGAAAAGGAACCAAGCATTGGTTGAAGGTAAGGAAAGATTTCTTTATATTACTTAACTACTTATCAAAACAACCAGAGTTGTGACAATTTGTGTTTTTAAAACCAGGAGACATTCTCCTTTTTTCTGAATCCATGGAAGCCACAGAGGCTAAAGTTGAATCAGGAGCACTTCACAAATCCTGTCCACCCATCCACCTATCCACCCTGTGTGAGTTGGCATTAAATGCCTCTTCACAAATGAAGTTACAAGTCTCAGTTCTCAGATTTTGGAGGCAAAAACTCACACATCTCTCTCAGACTTCTCCTTTTGCTGTTGGTGAATGCATTTTTTAGTAATGTCCCAGAGTTTCTAACAAAACACATTTAATTTTTATAGCAAATAAAGACCAGTGAACACTAAGAAAATCAAGTAGTTCTCATTTTACTCCATCAGGGTTTCTTCCTGGATGGTTTGAGCTTGAATGTTCTTTGAGCTCAGGTCACATAAAGACATTATCGTCACCTCATTGTTCAAAGCACCTGGCTCTGGAACCTGGAGTGTGCACAATTGCTGAATGACAAACCCCATAAGCACTGACCTGTCTTGCCTAATTATACAGCTGTCACCGCGCACTGGGCAATTTTTCTTTCCATAGTCTCCTCCCCTCTGCCCGACTTGAAACCACACAATAAAGAGAAGAATCCACAGACCTCTGCATGAGGGCTTTTAATGCAGCCACAGTGCAATCAAAGTATCAGGCGTCAGGAGTGGCAGAAACTGTTTCTAGAGGTTGGTTGACCCATGTATTGCACTTCTTCTAGGTGGGGCTGCTGCTCATCAGGGCCACATGTGAAAATGGTGCCCACCCTGGCTCCATTTCTAGCGTGTTCCAAGGTCTCCATTCCTAGTTTTGCTCCCTACCTGTTTTAAGTTGGTGGAAAGAACATTGTGAACCTGTGCATTGCATCATGGAGCTGGGCTGGGGTGGTACTCTTCACGTATGAAGCTCCAACCCTGAGTCCTTGAGCCCAGTGATGGAAATGCTAGATGGTATGAAGAGAGTTCAAGGCAGTGTGAATCACAGGAGGGCAGTGATTTTTTAGGGATACGCTTAACATCAGCTGTTAATTCATCTTTGGGAATCATTGTAAACATCTTACAATGCTAGTTGCCTCTTTGAAGTTTGCAGCAATCACCCCATGACTGGGTAAAGCCTAAAAAAAAGTCATGAACAGATATATCATGAGGTTCAAGCTTATCAGAACCTGTTCCTCTGGTCAAAAATTATCAAAAGTTAGTAAACTGATCTGAGCTTTTCTGGTACCTTCTCCATTTCCACTGAATTATATACTGTACTCATTATAACCCATACATAAAACAAATTCCTGGCTGGCTCTCTGCACTGTTCTCAAAGATTTGGAGGTAGAAGGTAAGATGGGTGATAGCATTTGCTTCCTGACATTGGTTTTAAAGTACTCCACAAGGTCCTGGATAGCATTATGCATGTATTCTATTTTCTTATATTTTGGCATTATCCATTACCATATTTTGCATACAATAAAATCTCTTTGAACACTTGACACTGTGTTTTATTAAAGTCAGGATGTCAATAGAAATATTGTCCACCTATCCATTGAATATAAACTTATGGGGTTTCTCTTTTGTGCCAGAATTATTACTCAGGTCTGGGAGCTATTAACTTGTAAGAAATTATTCCAATATTAGAAAATGAGTTTGACAGCAATTATATTATAAATGAATGTGTAGATAATATGGAGAGATGGAGAATAGAAAGTTAAATTTCTTGTGGAAGCAACCCATTTTTAATGCCTTCTCCTTCTGCTTCCCTTTATATTACTTAATTTTATTCTGAAGTTTCATCTTGTGCTACATAAAGTCTGTGAATTCCAGAGGTGTCACATATACTTTTCTCCTCTTTTCTTTTATTCCTTAAAAAAACAAACAAACAAAAAAACCAAAAAAACTTTTAGCTTGCTAAGAATCACTGCTTTTCTTTCCATCTCTAAGGAATTTGGGTAATTACAATCTTCTCAGCTTCTTTGTTTAAAAAAAATTTTCAGGTTTTTGAATTTATTTTTAAAACAAGAGAATGCATTTCAAGTCACTATACATATATGGAGCAAAATTTTCCATTTCTCCAGTTGCAAACAAGATAGAGTCACGTCATTCGTGTCTTCATACATGTACCTAGGGTAGTGATGTCCGTCTCATTCCACCATTTTTGCTACTCCCATGTCACCTCCCCTCCCCCACATGCCCCCTGCCCCATCCAAAGTTCCTCCGTTTCTCTCATGCTCTCCACTCCCACCCCCATTATGCATCAGCATCCACTAATCAAAGAGAACATTTGGCCTTTGTTTTTTTGGGGATTGGCTGAATTCACTTAGCATGATGTTCTATATCTCCATTCATTTGCCTGCAAATGCCATAATTTTACTCTTTTATTGCTGAGTAATATTCCATTGTGTATATATACCACAGTTTTTTTATCCAGTCATCTATTGAAGGGCATCTAGGTTGCTTCCACGGTTTGGCAATTGTGAATTGTGCTGCTATAAACATTGAAGTGGCTGCATTACTGTAGTGTGCTGTTTTTAAGTCTTTAGGGTATAGGCCGTGGAGTGGGATAGCTGAGTCAAATGATGGTTCCATTTCAAGTTTTTTAAGGAATCTCCAGAAAATTTCCCAAACATGAAGAATGAATTGGAAAATCTTCTCAGCTTCTTTTGCAGCTTAATGCAGCTGCTTAATACTGAACCTTGGTCAATGAGATGTTAGCAAAACTGAGTGTGTCCTTAGTGTCCTTTGTGTCCTTTAAAGAGAATACGTACTCTGTTCCTTGCTCCTGTTTCCATTGTTCCTGTCTCCTGCCTGGAACACAGATTTGATGGATGGAGTTCTGGCAGTCATTTTGGATCATGAACACAGGTACCACTTCTAGGGATGGCAGAGCAATTATATGAAAAATGTTCCTTATCAGCTCTGGACGTTTAACTCTTACAAGTAAACTTTCATGTCATTTAAGTAACCTCATTTTAAATTTCTATAATACAAAAGTGTATCTAATTCTAACTGGTATTTACTGTGGCTAGTTTATGTTAACATTAATATTTAGATATCCTTTCTGTGGAAAAAACCTAGAAAATTTAAAAATTCATGATAAAAACAAAAGTTTATCAAAGCTGATAGCTGGAAAATAGAGCGTTTCAAACGTCAGAAACCCTGAGGAATTCCTATTGAATTCAACAGAGGTCAAAACAAAAGATTCCCAAGGGTTAATTCTATCTGCAAGGGAGTTTTGTGAGAAGTTGTGGATTCTGGGAACTTATGAACAACTTTAGGGTTTGGAGAGAAACAGACTGAAGACAGAGAAGAGCTTAGGATGGTGGAGAGAGCGGCCTTTGGAGCCTCCTTCTCTCAATTGTCAGCAGTCAGGAGGCGAGAGTTTGGAGTGGCTGGATGGCCTGAGCCAAGCCTCCAGAGGCACTGCGACAGTGGCTCTGGAAAAGTCATTTCCTGGGGTTGAAATGCTCTTAATGGATGTAGCAGGGAGCTGCCTGGAGAAATCTGACCCACACCTCCACGGATGTGGGCAGTAACGCCAACAGCTAGCTCTGCATGGTGGCAGCCACCGAGGAGCTGCTTTCTGAGGGGGTGCCGTTTTTCCCCTGATGTGGTGGGGTGCTGCTTGGGGCATCTGGACCTGGGCTTGAGGGCATTGGAAGCCGAAGGACAGCAAAGGTGGCAGAGGAGTCTTTGTTTGAATCATTCCTGTGCCTGGCAGGGTTCCCCCACAACTGATCTCATCCTGGATAGCAGCTGCACCAGAAATTAGTATAATTCCTTTATGCTGAACTCCCAGCCCCCACCCCACCAGGATTTCCAGACGCCATCTCTTCCTATGGCCTTCATGTTGGCCATTGGTATTGTCCACGTCATAAGTGGCATATGTAATTAATAATTACTCGGAGGTGGATTGTCTTTAAATGCAAGTGTATGTTCAATCACAACAATCATCAAATATAATTAGTTAATGCAAAAAAGGTAGTGGGTGTGCTGGAGCACCCCAACTAGCATTTGATGGACACTAATTAAACACTATAGGTAAGTTACACCATCCTAGGGCAACTAAACACTACTTGCAATTCACACAACCCTAGGGCAACTAAACATTACAATTAATTCATACAATCCTAAGGCAACCACGAGCCCCAAAGTACCTTCAATGCCAGGTGACTTCTCTTAGCCAAAGAGCAGACCTTGTCCTTGTCTGGTGGTTCTCTTCAGCCAACGGCTGGATGTCAGGGAATGGTGGAGCTGATCCAGGGACGAACAGCAAGGTGGCCGGTCTCACTGATGTCCTTGGAGCAAGCCCAAAATGTGGCAGGGCAAGCAGTTTAAAAGCAGTTCCAAGTTGGTGGTGTGAGCTAAGTTGGAGGTGTGAACTGGTGATTGGTTATACCCAGTAAAAGCCAAGGTCCATTGGTTATGTCCACTGAGATAGAATGATTGTAACTGGGCCTTTCTTTGCACATGTGCATGGGCTGAGCTCCCTATAAATTGTAACCAGTAGGCCTGCTGTTAGGTGCCCCTTACTGCACCTTATCGATTACATGGACTGAGCTCCCTATCAATTGTAGGCCTATGGTTACAATCGAGCCCTTGCAGCCCTCGATTGCATGAGCCGAGCTCTCTATTAATTGTGGGCCTATGGTTAGGTGTCCCTTACATCCCCCATCAATTGCAAGCAGGCATGACTAAGCAAGTCAACGGCTGCTCTTCCTTATGACCAGCAACGCAGTGAGTCCCTGGCATGTCCAGGCATGTCCATGGCATATGCTCGTTATAGCCCACCACCTTAAGATCCAAAACAAAAGCCATGAAGATCCTCCCACCCCATTTCCCAGGGACTTATTGGTGTTGGGTAGATGTTTTAGGGAAAAAAGAATCCTGTCAATAATTCTGAATCATAAAGAAATGAGCATACAGTTTAAATAAGCTGAAGAACAACATATTGTGTGTTCCTATGTTATAAATTTAAATTTTATTTTTTATCAATGTAATAGACTTAGTTCTAGTTTTAAAAGTCAACGGAAAGACTTCATAATGCCCATTTCTTTTTCCTCATCCCTGATTTTTTTTTCCTTTGAGACTTGTAACTTTTATGGATACTTGTATATTTCACTAATACATCATTCTGCTATTTTGGTGGGAGGGTTAGATATTTACCATGTAGTGATACTGCCAATTACTGATGATGAGTTCTGTTTCCTCATATGCTAAAGCATAACATTACAGAAGCACAATGAGGGAAGCATTTAAGCAGGGTTTATTTAAAAAGGGTAACATAGACTTCTCCTGGGAGGAAGAAGGGGGCCATAGCTGATATCCTGGAATCCACAGAAGTGAGTGTTTTGCCTTTTTATATGTCCTAGGCTTCCTTTGTTCTCCTGCTCTCTTCCCCTTATCTCTCTCCTTCCTGTGACTAGGCCCAGGAGATGCTCTGGTGGGATGGCCAAAGGTGAAAAACAGAAGGTTAGAGAGGGGGCCAAGGTGGAATGGTCTGGGCAGGAAGGGGGCATAATTAATAATTCCCTAAAGGGAGGGACAATCCCTGGGACAGGTTACCTTAGCAACAGGTTGGAGCAGGGGCAGGTTATCTTGATAAGGGTGGAGGAAGGGCTCTGAAGGCATTAGCATTTCAATCCCTTTCCAACTTCCCGGACTCACTCAAATTGGCCTCCTTGATCTGATGTGACTCGATTTACCTAACTATACTGACTGCCTGTCTTGTTCTGGCTTCAGTAGGACATAGATTCCTTCCTGTATGTTTTTCAATTATATTTGCATTTCCCCCAAATTTGTAAGTTGAAATCCTTGCCTCCAGGGGGATGGTACTAGGAGGTAGGGCTTGGTAGGTGATTAGATCTTGGGAGTGCAGCCCTGAGGGCTGGGTTGGTATCTTTGTGGAAGAGACTGGGTATGCTCTCTCCTTTTTACTGCAAGGGAACATAAGAAGGGTGTTGCCTGCATGCTGAAGTAGAGCATTCACCAGACACCTCCATGCTGGGCACCTTGACCTTGGACATTTCATCCTCCAGAGCTATGAGAAATAAATGTGCATTAAGCCACTCATTGCTTTATTATAGCAGCCTGATCTAAGACACCCCATATCAATACTTTGCCAATAATCAGTATTTACATTATTATGATTACTGGAAAGTAATGCTCACAATTGAACCACATTTCTATCATTTTCTGGTTTTCTTCTGGGCTTTCTGCACAGTTGTAAGCCTGGACTCTCCCTTCACATTTTTCTAGGATTCCCTTAGTCTCTAACTCTGTGGGACCTCCAGGTCTTAATTTTCACTCTTCTTCATGTGTGGTTTACTCCTTTGCTTTAATGGAGCACACATACAAATGCTTCTTCCCAAAAGGAGCATGGTAGGAGAATGTTTTGAGACCCACCTGCATATATTTGCCTGAAAATATCCTAATTTTACTTTGACATCTTGTTTAGAATTTGGTTGGAATCCAGATTGTGATTTGGAAACCATTGTTGACAGAATGTAGGCCTTGCTCCTTGGGTATTCAGTTCCCAGTGTTTCTGTCAAATGGTCTTCTCAAAGACATACCTTTTTGTGGGTGTATTCATTATGCTGAATATATGGGCCTTTGTGATCCAGGAACCCATTTCTTTTAGATGTGATAAATTTTATTGTATTCATCTTTGATAATTTCTTGTTCTTTATTACCTTGAAAGTATCTTCTTTCTGGAATTCCTATTGTCTCCTGAAGCCCTTCTCTAATTTTATTAAATTTTCTTCTCCACTTTTCCATCCTTTCTTTAGTGCCTGGTTTATTTTATGGAGATTTCTGGAGATTTCATTTTTTTAAAATAACATTTTTATTTCATTGTTCTCTGAAAGTTGCTTATAAAAATAGCATCACATTATTTCATGATGCAAAAACTTCTCTAATTACTTTGAGACTATTCATGCTGTTTTTTAAAAAAACAATTTAATCTTTTTCTGCTTGCAGCATTGTCCTCGTTTCTTCCAGGGCTATCTACCTTGTTTATTTTGGCCAGTCATTCCTTTTAGAAGCTTTTCTCAAGTGTGTGGTAGGCCTTGGCTGTATGTCCCTATTTAAAATCAAGTCTAGCACTCCCCCTTGGGGGGGCACAGCCTGTCAACTGGTGTCCTAGTGACAGGATCTAAAGGTCATTTTTCAGAAGCCATTTTCCAAAGAGGAAGCTCCAGTCTCCCGCTGTGGGTAATGGTGGTGGGGTGGGGTCTCTTAGCTCAATATGCATCCTTTGTCTGGATTGGCAGCCCACTTGCAGAATATCTCACCTTCACCTGTGTAAAGACTAGACGACCAGAAGGAGATGAATTAAGCCACTCGGCAAGACTTTATTGGAATACACGCTCTGGGGCCGAATGCTCCCGTCCATCAGAGTGTGTCTGGGAGAATGGTGCTGGGGCTCCAGTGCACAGAGAATTTCAGGAAAGCCCGGTCAGGAAGGGGAGGGCTTGGGGGCAGGAAGAGAAGGCTTGGGGGCAGGATAGGTCAGGAAAACCCGCTGATTGACAGGAGGCATGTCTACTGGTGGCCTCAGCGTCTGGTTGGCTGCTCTCGCAGCTGCTGACCGGTCCCCCTAATTGGACGTCCTGGACCCTGACCCGACTTAACAAGCTGTAGTCCCGCGACTCTGCGTTTTCGCTAATCCTCTCTGCAGGGGGTCATTTCCCTGAGAAGGGTCTTGTAGTTTAGGGTAGAATTCTTGTCTGGATGTAGGTGCTGTCAATAGAAATCCTTTAAAATATTTTTAACCATTTCTTCTTTTCTAGCCCTACCTGGCAACTCTCCTTTCAGAAGTACCTTAGATAATCCATGTACAATTTTCTAAGCTTATATGATGCCAATTATCCTGCTGGCTCATTTTGTCCTTTTTCTTTGATTTTAGAGTTCAGCTTTTTGAGTACTCACACACAGCTAGGATCCCACTGCTCATAGACAAAGGTATATTTAAAAAATGTTATTGAAGGAAACAGAAATATAGTTTCTACACTATCTTGTGGTCTTATGCATATTGGAAAAATATGGGTTCTATAAAATAAAATCTGTAATATGAAATGATAATACAATAAACAGATTTGAAATTGGAAACTGGAGAAGCAGGCAGAAATTTAAAATGAGTTTAGCTAAGAAAGAACTTTTCAAAGTAAATGTTTAAGAACAGAGTCTAAAATGCAATAGGAGTAGAAATAATACCATAATAAATCAAATCAAGCATATAGAATATAGTTGATAAAAATTCTCTCTCAGGACACAGAAGTAAATGGCAAAGAAATAAGAACAATCATTGCTGAGTTAAGTCATGTGGAGGAGATATTCCTGAGCTCCTGCTTGGAGAGGATGGGTGTTAGGAAGGGTATCAGAAAAAGAAAAGAGAGGCAGTGTTTGGAAGAATTAAATGACCCATGGCCAGTGTAGGAGCACTCTTCATACCTTCTAACCCCTCCGTTCCGTCTTTCCTCATTCTGTGCTAATAGACTGTGCTCTTGCCAAGGAGCACCCCTTTGTTTGTGACCTTTGGAACTGATTGGTCCAAGAGTGCATATAAGCTTCTGTAGTTTCTGGAATAAACGGTGTTTTCTGCTCCTCGCCCTGGTGTCCCTGCTTCTTGTCCCTGGTGTCTCTGTGTCTCGCTGGGGCAGAGCAGATTTTTACCTACACCCCGGGGCCTGGGGAATTTGGCTCCACGGATCGCCACCATCCACAGAGACTCCATATTGCCTTCCCCGGGAACCCCTTCTTCTCTTCGTCTCTATGGACCCCAACTCATGGAGAAGCCACGTGGCCCTCCCCACCCCTTTTATTAAAGCTATAGGCCAGGCTATGAAAAAAAAAGTTCTGGTTTTGTAAACTGGATGAATTAAGCATATCCAAGAAAAGATTAATGAAATAGCTCAATAAATAGACATGCTGATTATTTAATAATCAAGGTTCGAGGAGAAAAAACAATCTTATGTGCATCTAAGCAGAAAAGACTGGTCATCCACAAGACAAAAAAACAAAACAAACATCCAGCTTCAGATCTTCTCCCTGTCAGAGAAATACCAAAAGGCTCTGAAGAGATTGCCCCAGAGTTTTGAAAGGTTTAAAAGATTACAACCAAAGTAGCCAGGCGCAGTGGCGCAAGCCTGTAATCCCAAAGCACTTAGGGAGGCTGAGACAGGAGAATTGTGAGTTCAAAGCCAGCCTCAGCAACGGCGAGGCACTAAGCAACTCAGTGAGACCCTGTCTCTACATAAAAACATAAAATAGGGCTGGAGAAGTGGCTCAGTGTTCGAGTGCCCTTGAGTGCAATCTCCAGTACCAAAAAAAAGATTATAACCAAAGTTTTGTATTCTATGCCTAAGTTTTATTCACTTACAAATGCAATAGAAATACTTTATTGGAAATACAATAATCACAATGCATAAAGTAAATGTACATTTTTTAAAAAGAAATACACATGAAGATTTTCTAATTACTTTGAGATGAGTCATGTACACACTCTCAAGAACAGGGAAGTAATTAAATATGGAAAGATGAGGGCTACCATTGTAAAAACAGAAATCTTAATAATTGTAAATTAAGGAAATAGGAAATGTTAATAATTCTCAAAAACATGCACATTTTAAAGTAAGAATGATTATTTGAAAGGAAGGAGTAGACCTCAAATTCTGGACTATATCATAAAAACTGAGAGGAGAAAGAAGCAAAAGTTGTAATTTTACAAAAGTCCTAAGAGATCTGTTTCTATCCAAAGTTAATTAGAGGGAATAAAGTTTTAGACATCCTTGAAAAATGTAATGATAATTAAGACTTAATTTCTTATAAATAACTAGAGAGAAGAGAGGAAGAATTAAAAATACAGAAAACAAAGAATGACAAAGGAAGACTGCAGGGAAATGGGAGCTTTTAGGAATTTTTTTCTTTTAGCAAACTTGTTCAGTCCAGATTAGTATAAATAGACTAAGCAAAGATATCAGGCAACATTAAAACAGCATAAGGTTGACAGGGTGGCTCAGTGGTAGAGTGCTTGCCTAGCACCACCACAACACAAAACCACAAAAAATCCAGTAAAGCATTATTTTTTGCTATACCAAAGAAATTAAAAAGGGAAAAATAGGGGCTGGGATTGTAGCTCAGCGGTAGAGCACCTGCCTCACATGCGTGAGGCCCTGGGTTCGATCCTCAGCACCACGTACAAAGCAATAAAATAAAGACATTGTGTACATCTACAACTAAAAAAATATTTAAAAAAAAAAGAGAAAAATAATAAAAGTTTGCGCCAAATTATCTTGAGTGAGTTCAGACATAATAAGAAATTATCTCAAGTAGTAATAAATAGGACAAAGAAAGGCAAGGTGAATACTTGAAATTTTAATTCACAAGACTTTTATAATAGGTTCTAAAAATATCATGAAATAGATAATGCAGGAAATGCAAGAAAAGCAAGGGAAAATGGTGAGATCCAATAGTGCTTAGAACCTTTATAAGGATCTCCTCTGACTTGACACATGGAGCAGGCTAAATAAATAAGTAAATATCCAAGTAATATATTGGACAGTGTTGTTGTATATTTAACTTTACACTTTGTGAGCAGGGAGATGGCATAACCCTAGACTTCATTCTTGCACACCAGGTTTGCAGTCTCAGAAAGTTTAAGTGGCCAGAGCAGAATGTTAATTTCACTTCAACAGCCATCCTCGTCACATCTGGAATTTTACCTTGTCTTAACTTTTATCTTTCACTCTCTCAGCTCACCACTGAGGCCTGTGTAATGATTGGTAGATTGACTTGTTAATCCAAGAAGTGATTCTTTGGAAAAACTGTAAAGCCAGATGACCAAAAGGAGGCGAATTGAAACTGCTGGGCAAGGCTTTGTTGGAAATACACGCTCTCAGCTGAACTCTCCCATCCATCAGAGTGTGTCCGGGAGAATGGTGCACGTGTTCCGGGGTACAGAAACTTTTAAAAGGCCCGATCAGGAAGGGGAGGGCTTAAGGCAGGAAGAGAAGGTCAGAGTCCTTCCTGGATGAGTCAGGAAAAGGCCGCTGATTGACAGGAGGTGCCTCTACTGCTGATGTTAGCGTCTGGCTGGCCACCCCTAACTGGACAAGCTGCACCGACCTAACAAAAACAAAAAAGAAAATAGACAAATTTAGGGAATATGATAGAAATAAAAATAGAAAATAAAGTGACCCATATAAATTTACTTTTTGTTTCATTAAAAGCAAAGAAAATTATTTGTACAGGGATTTACACAAAAGAAGCTATGTTAGACCACCAGTTATAAGGTACAAAGTTGAAATAACATGTTCAAAACAGGGCTATTGTATAATATTGTTTTTTTCTATTTATTTAGTCAAATGATAGGCTGGTATTAAGCAATATATTGTAGAGTAATACATAGTACTTGATGGAAAATGTTCACAGTTTGTTATAAAGTAGAAAAAAGACTACAGATAAAACGTAGGGTATCATTTTACATTTATAAAAATGTAAACATATGTATAAAATGGCTGAAAAAATACCAAAATATAAGAGATATCTTTTTCTGAGTATAGTAATTAGACTCCTTTAATCATTTTTTATGCTCAGCTGTATATTCTGTCTTTAAATTATAAAGACACATTGAAGATTTTAGTTTTTGATAATTTTGTTAGAAATGTCTTCTGATGCTCTCTGACCCACTCCCTGTCCTTTCCCTGAGTTTGTCCAGGCAGCTCATGAATAAGTAAGTACATGAGGCTCAGGAACCCCTAGCAGCTTAGCAGCTGATGGGGCCAGAGGTGTACACTTGCCCCAAGCTGGGCTCCTTAGAGTTGTTCTCTGAGAATTTCAAATGGCAATTGAGAAGAACTAATTGTCCGTGAGAATGAGAATCATACAAACCTGGAGAGATAGGGTCCATCGCTTGAGTGTGGCCCTTCAGAGGTCATTCTCACTGCTGAGCAAGCAGGGGACTTGGTCTGCAGAGATAATCATCAGTAGTAACAGCGGATGCCATTCATTGGGTACACGTTCCATGAGAGGCATTCTGTGAGAATTAACTCATTGACAGATACTCTGACCTTTAAGGTAGCTACTATCATAACCCTCATTTTACATGAGAGAAAACCAAGGTGCAGAGATTAGAGAAATTGGAGAACAGAGCAGAGTTAGAGAGAGGCGGGTCCATGCCACCTGAGAGTGATAAGGATGAGAATAGAGGCTCCCTGAGGTCTCAGGGCTTTGCAGGTTCTAGGGGTAGTAGCGCATGAGGCCCATTTGTATTTCCTGCCATCTGATTCCAAGAGATTACTATGACTCCTTAAGCGACACTCCTTGTCCTTCATGAGCTTGAGTGGATAACAACTACTTACAGTCTAATAATCCGTGGCTGAGAGGGAGTGTGTTCTGGGGGTGACCATACATAAAGTATCTTGAATATCTTTGAATTCTTTTCATGTTATTGTTGAATTCAGTCTAAGAGAGGAGATGAAATATTACTGGAATTTATCATAAACAATCCTATACAATAAGTAGCATCTATTCTCCTAGCTCACAAATAATTTTAGAAAGTATTAAAAATATGCACTTTACAAGAAGGTGCTTATTATAAAACAACCCTTCAGAGATTTAGAAAATCTCCAAACACTCTCTCTGCTCCTCACAGAATCATATTTATGTAAATGTTTATAATCTCTGGGAGAGTTCACATAGTTTAGTGTGGCTACCAACCTCTGTAACTCGAGGCTATTGTTTAAGAACATGCATTTCCCCTTAGCTTCCCTAGTTGTACAGTTTTGAGTTAGCTTCTCCAAACCAGAGTGTGGCATGTTTTAATATACCACCTCCTGGTCCAGCTTCATCCATCTCTGAGTGGAAGGCAGTTGGAAAGTGTAGGAAGAGCATTGCTGGAGGAGTACAGATCCTGGAGTTTCAAAAATGACCATGGCAAGCAATAAAACACTTAATGTAAGGCGTTAACACTGGATAGGAACCTTCCTTCATTAAGACTTTATCCTTAAATTCTTTTTAGAGCTTTTAGGATATTTTGGGATGCAACAAGTTTTTCGTTTATTTGTTTTTGTTTGTTTGTTTAAATGAAAGATTTTCTTTCTGGAGGTCATATGTGTTCCAGTGTAGTGTTTGACAAAATTAGTGGAAAGCTAGAGAAAATTGCCTGGGAAGAATAGGATGTCCTTTTCCTCCCATGTTTCTTATTTTGATACAGTAATAGCTATGTAAAACAGATGGGTGGGTCCTCTTACATAGAGGGCTCAAAGAAAATTCAGTGGCCAAATAGACAGATGAAAAGAGAAAACTGCAGTTAATCATCTGGATGTTTTGTCTACATGAGGGAAAATGCAGAGATTTCCAAATATTTGAGAAAATATTTGGGAACATCCAGATGTTTGGCTTCATGCAGCTCAAACATCCAGATGTTTGACCAAATTTCTCCCTCTCCCAACTGGATGTTTCAGCCTCATGTAGACCCAAGCATGGATATAGTAATTACAAATTATTAACTAGTGTCATGGAAAATTATTTGGAAAGGGGGAGACATGGCACACCAAAGTGTGAAGGTTAGAGATGATCATAGATATATAAACATTAATACTGGAAAAAAGGAGGAAGGGGTTATACCACTGACCAGAAATGGAGTCACCACTAATATAAATTGTCATCAGTAATGTTCTCTTGTGGAGGGTCTAATAATTAGGAATAATAAACATAAGCTGGTGGCCCTTACTGATTAGAAGGAAGCCAGTAGCACTTGTAATGTTTACAAAACTTGAAAGATGTGGCAAGGGACATCCTCTGCTTTGAAAGGAGTTGAAAACTCTAGACTTCATGGAAAGAAGTTGAATGAGAGTTCAATTTCCTCCTCTTATTTTATTGGGCTCAGTCTAATGTGACCTTGCAGTGTCTCTGATTACAATGTTCTTAAACTTGTGGGAATCAGCCTAATAAAAACATGGCAAAGAAATCCAGCTCATCCCTCAGCTGCAGGCGGGCTGTTAGATTACCATGGTACGGGAGTCAGGATTGGCCTCCAAAAAGCAGACTCCATTTCCTACACAGCGGTAACATTAACCTGAATGGAGGCGTTAAATCAGAAGACAATGTTTTGATTCTGCTTAATGTTCTAAAATCTGATTTTTAGCTAACTTGTTGGCGAAAAATAGCAATGCCATAAATAAAATAGCCACAGATGGACCTGGCTATCTGTTATGAGCAACCATCAAGAAAATGCTTGTATTTTAATTGATGATACTTTAAAAAAGCAGTATTTAGCCAAAACTCTATTTCTGGACCTGTTATAGTATTTTTTTAACCAGTTCATCACTACATTCCAGGGATGTCAGGACACCCTACAGAAGTGCCTGGTACAATGTCCACACCTGATGTATTTGGCTTTACATACCAGGCCTGAGGTTGTTGAAGAAATTAATCTTCTCTTTACTTACAAAAGCATAGCATGTTGGAAAGTAACCTAGATGTTGTCTGGGAGTCTTCTTTAAAATTAACAATCTTCAGAGAACCTGGATTGGCTTGTATTTAGAAATAATACAACCTGTCATTATTTGTAGAATGAGAATGTTGAAAATTAGTGCTGATTTTCCAAGGAATATATCTGGAGGATATAGAAAGAAGGAGACCTGGAACTCTAAAGGTACATTTACTACTTTTAATTGCTTTCCAAAGAATCAAACTCTAGTGTCATTCGAGAAAGGATCTCAACAATTTTTCATATCAGCTCAAGAGTTAACCAAGTGTGATCTAATTAAAAACTAAAATTTTATTTTATCTTCTTCTTCTTCTTATTTTTTAGTACCAATGTACATTGTTTTTATTTTAAAAGAAATCAAAAAAATGACTTCAGATCTGAAAATGTATTCATGTGGGGTAGAAAAGGAAATATAATTACAAATTATGTGGAACCCTGGGAGGAGCAGACCATGATTTCTTCCTGTAATAAGAAAAATCCTTTTCACCTTTACAAGCCACCTAACTGGAAGGAATTTCCAACAATGGCATGTTCAGAAACATGATAGAAGAATTGAAAATGATCATGGCAATAGAAAGACTCTGGGCATCATTGGGAATGCTTAAGAGCATGCTTGAGACAATGGCTTGGGTGAGCATCCTGGCCCTCCTCTAGCTGTCTGACTTCCTGCAAGATACAGAGCTTCTCTGTCTTAATTTCTTCATCTGCAAAATGGGGATGGTAATAGTACATATAGTGCAGGTGTGTAGCCAGGATTGAATAAGGGGATCTGTAAAGCTCTTATGTCAATGCCTACTACAGAAGTAACATTAAAATCCAAAGTACATGAACCAAAGTGCACTTAAATTCAAAGGTGCGTGAAGATGTAAGAATGAGAACTGAAGAAGCCATATTATAAGATGCTGTGATCAGAAATAAAATGAGACATGTTTTGACACTCAATGACATTCTGAGAGATTGGGTGGCAGCAAGATGTACACATGTGTCTGTAGAAAATGTGGTGAGGAGGTGGGGGGTTGGGTAAGGGAGATCAATCTCACAGCTTTCAATTAGGGGTCTGTGGGCGGGGAAGAAAACTAGAACTCACAGGGAAGGAACTGGCTGATATTATTATTATTTTTTTGATGCAGCATTCCAGAAAACATAATCAATGGCAGCCGTCCAGTTCCCATTTAGTAACCAAAGAACTAGCTGCAGCTGTTTTTTATGCCTGGTGGTGCCAGTTTGATAGTGTATAATCATATTTGCATAAAGATAAAAAGGAAGGTGTTATAGAACACAGTTAAGCCTATGGTTTCACCATGAATTAAAGGTAATTTCAGACTAATTAGGTATAATTTGTTAAGGAATTCTTCCCAGCAATGATGACTCTGATTTTGTAATTACAGGACAATGCTTACTGTGGCTTTCAAGGCAGGAGAAAGCACACCCGAGGGGGTCGTGTCCCACACTAGGCAGATCTAATGGTGCCACAAAAGACAGGTGTTTTGTCAGATTTCAGCCACACACTTTCACACCTGCAAAGCATTAACTACAGCAGCAATGTTAATGAAGACCAGGTGCCTGTTCTCCAACCTAAACGAGGAACTGGCATGAGGCTTGCTGTTTGCTACCTGATGTCTACCCTGGTGTCTCCAAACGTGGTCCTTCTAGTTCAAGGGGAAGCTGAGTGGGATGAGTAGGCATTTGAGTGGTTGCTTTTGTCCTTTGGAGTCGGAGGATGGAGGTATTGAAACACTGGCCTTGGCGTGATGGTATGACCTCTTTACTCAGCCATTTGATTCCCTGTTAGTTCTCACTCTAAAATAGTGGAGGAAATTCTTCCAGGACCAAGTATCCCTGGACTTTCTGTGTGCCACCCCTTTTGTGCAGAGTTCGGTCTCTGGGAGATCTGAAAAGAGCTGATTTGCACAATCTACAAAATGGATTTCTGGAAAGTGCTGTGTTATCAGCTGCTACCAGGGAAAGTTTGATTGTAGCTACTTGAGTCTTTTCAAACTTGAAGTTTTGCCATTCCATCCGGAAATGAGTAATGGAGGCCTTGAGCAATCTTTTTTTCATTTTAATAAAACACAAGGTTTTCATTGTGTGGGGCTATATCATTTTAAGGCTCTCTGTTATGAAATACAAAATCTCTTTTTCCCTCCCTTAAAATACAATTCTCAGCGGCAAAGTTTTTCCCTCCTCTTTTCACCTCCTTTCCTTTGTTTCACCACTTTGAGCTGCAATTGTCTGCCCTCTGCAATTTCTAGCAGTTAAGTAAAAAGTTAATATTGTCTCAAAAAAAAATCACACGCTAGAATTGAAAGTGGGGGGAAAATTAGTAGTTCCAGGTTCTCAACAGCAGGAGGATAATTGTCAGACTCATTACCAGTGACTTCTGGCCCTAACAAAACAGTCTTCTTACCCTGGGAGATAGAAGGATGGACAAATATAAAAATGTTTGGTAATGTATTTAAACTCCAGGTCCTAATTAAGTTAGAAAATAATGGAATCACAGGCTTTTAGAGTAGCAGATGTGAATCTGGGAATAGAAAGACCTTTCAGATTCAGAGTTCTTTAACTCCATTTCTGGAAGTAAATGCATTGGCAGCCCAAACCATACTTTCTGAAACCGAATCTTTTGCTCTTGAGGTGACCTTCTAATAACATAGATCCAGCTCATTAATTCTGAGTCATTTTGTCGTATTTTCCAAGGTATGTTTGTAGTGAGCTTGAGAGCGTTAAGAGGCATCTCAAATGTACCAATATGGTTGCAGAGGTCTCTACTGAATGGTAGGACTCTGGCTTTCACTCTCCAAATTCCCCATCCACTAGTAAAACAGTTTTAATTTTCAATTTATTTGATTGATTTGGTATCCATCAAATATTCCATATGAAGAATGGTGGTAGCTTCCAAAGAAGACTTTGAAAAGCCTGTTTTATGACAGAAAACCCTTGTGTCTCTATTAAGTTACTCAAGTATTTGAACAAATCCAAAGGCAATGTTCTTGTGAACAGTGTTGGCCATTGTGTGCAGATTCTCCTGTAGGCCACGTCTGTGCAAAGGTTTGAGGCTTTCTGACAAAGCAGAAATCAAGTCATATTTTCAATGTTTCTAGCAAGTCTCATATCTAAAGCAAATAAATCACCTTTCAGTTAATGCTACTAAGTATTTGTAATATAGCTACTTAGCAGAGACCTCAAGTTTGGATCAACAGTTCTCCAGCCTTAGCAAAACCCCAGTTGAGATGATGCTTGAGAGGTTGTCTCAGGCCTCATTACTCAATATGTAGTGTATCAATGAATAGCAGTGACATAACCCAGGAGCTTTTTAGAAATGCTAAAGCTCAGGTCCAGCAAACCTAATGAATCAAAATCTACATTTAAAAAAAACAACTTTCTTTGTTGCTGAATAAACCCATTGGTTCATTGCCTATTAAATTTTGAGAAGCATTGCAATCATATATTTCTCTAGATAGCAGTCCTTGATTTGGGATCCTTTGGGTCCACATATCCACTTCATATGTGTGTCAACTCATTGCAATTGAAAACAAAATTGATTATGTGTGCTGGTGAGGGTATTGGTCTATGTATTTGTGTTTGCACCCATAGATCCATTATGTTGTTGTTACTGTTGTTGTTGTTGCTGTTGGTGGTAGTGGTGAAGAGGGTTCATAATTTTTTCAGCTTTTCAAATTATTGCAAACTAAAGAACAGGACTACTTCTTTTAATTGACCAGGCTTGACTCTCGGTAGTATGATTGGTGAGAACTCTAGACATGACAATGCCATCACAAAATTATAGTTGAATTGCATTTTCTCAACTTCTGTTGAATGTAGGTGAGAACTTTTTTCTTTTGCATCTTCTACAAGTAGATGTTCAACTTCATCCACAGTGGTGTCTGACTTCACTTGTTAGAGTTTTAGGGAACTTAAGAAAGTTCCGGGTACACCATAATACTTCTTTTTGTCAGACAAGGAGTGCTATATAATTAATTGTCTCCCTGTCTCTTACTATTACTAGTACTACTTCTTTTTGCTCCTCCTCCTTCACCTTCTTTGTTTTCTATATTGTGAGTTTTGAGAAAACTCAGCCTCAACTATGTCACCCCATTAGAACATCATCCAAAGGCAAAATTTCTGTGATAGCTATGCAAGATAGTTAATACTGCACAGAGGATAACAACTGAATTGTGCTGGAAAAAAGGATCATCAAGGATGGAAAATTAAAGGACAGCATTTAACCCAGAAAACTAAGAATTAAACTACACACCTAGTGAAAGCTGGATTGTCTTGATGCTCTTTCTCCCTTATCCAATACAAGCCTGGCCATAGCTACTTGGTAAAATATCTTTTGCTGAGCAGACAAATTGATTTAGCAAATTGCTTACTAAATGCAAACTATGTGAAAATGTGGAATCATAATGAAGAAAATAGTTAAAAATCTTCAGTCTGTCTGGGTTGGAATTCTAACTCCACCATCCAATGCTACATGTTCTTTGACAAATTTCTTATCCTCCCTGTGTCTAGGTGTTTTTCAAATATAAAATGAAGAGAACCAAGGCACCTAACCCAAAAGCCTAATATGAAGGTTAAATTAGTTAATGCATGTAAGTTCTTAATCAATGTCTTACATGTAGTGAGGACTCACTAATAGTGACTATTACTAGTTACCTGACACTTTTCTAGGCTCCCAACTTTAACAGGATTTTCTTTTTTGTCTTATAAGGGAAAATAAATGTTCAATAATTTGTTGCACATTTAATTATTGTAAATTGGGATACGTCCTATGGATGGAGAAGTGTAAGGTGCTTTTAGGAAGAGCTTACCAGGATTGAGATGTCAAGAAGGTGCCCTTGAGGAAGTGAGTTTAGGTGAAGGAAAAGGGGGAATTATAGAGAGGTCCAAGTCAGAGGGCTGGAGTCTAGCAAGTGGAGGTAAAGGGGTGACATGCAGCTGATGAAGTAGATGGACCCTGGTGATGCAGTGCCTGGTAAAGGATTTTGGTCTTTATTCTAAGACCTTTGAGGTGTCTGAAAAAGGTTTTATCAATGGAATGACATGAGCAGGTTAGATTTTTTGATGTATCACTGTAGCATGCAGGTGGAGTAGGAATTGGAAGTGAAATAAGAGCAAATGTGGAGACACCAGTTAGGAAGCATTTACAGCACAACATGAAAGAATCCATCATAGCTTATGTCAGATGTTGGCAGTAAAAGATAAAGAGAAGTGGATGAATTGGAGGAATATTTAGTAACTGAAGTCAGGAGGTTTGGTATGTGATGGAATCCTGATTGAATTCTATGTGCTTTTCCTTCTAGATAAAAAGAGAAATTCAAAAGTGGCTTTTAGATTTTCCCTTCAAGCTGTAGACACAGACCCACCCATTCTCACAGGCTTCCCTTAGCCTCATGTATGACCTTTCAGGTACTCTTATAGATCCAAATATAACTCCTATTGTACATATCTTTTCCTTTTAAGACTGTTCCTATTTATCTTATAAAGAAATTCATTTATAGTGTATAAGACAAAGGCTTCATTTTTCCCTGTTGACAGGTTTGAAAGAGCTTTGGAGGTTCTTTGCGGTGTCTGGGGTTGGGCTGAAGAAATTCTTACCTTTGCATTCCTGAGTGAGAAGGAATACAGCAAGCAATATATTCTAATGGCTTTGCTAATCTTTGCTTTCATTTTCCCTTGGGGATGCAAACAGTGAAGAGCTCAGGTATCCAGTATTCCTTATTTTTTAGTTTGTGTAAAGATTTGGACATATTTAATCCTAATCCAGGTCTTTCTCTTCCTTATCTCATTCTAGAGAAATTGTAATATTCCCCAAAGGAAAAAGACTATGGTTATAGTTACAAGGGGAGCGTAAACTTACCCAGTATAAGAAGTAATGGAATGGTAATTATGGATGGTTGTTAGAAAGGCTGCCACCTACTAGGAGCCTGCACCGTCTTCTCAGTAGCATTATTCCCAGTTTCCCAGGTTTCCCTTGTCCCTGATCCAAGAGCAGCACCCACCTCTTACCTTTGCAGGGTTCTTCTGGCTCAGTTTTATCCTGTACCCTAAAATTCCATGCCTATATATTTCTACCTAGAACTGTTCTTAAATCCTATATCCTATTTTTTCTTCCTTCATCACTTTCTTTTGCCCCATATCCCATTCCCTTTGGCCTTTCTCCTTGAGGTAATGGCCAAGAAATCAGAGAAAGGAATGCATTCATAGGTGTGAATGACTTTCTTCTACATAGGGATCCTCTGGGAACACAGTGTAGGAACCTCTGGGTGCAATAGACAGATAATCTAGCACCTTTAGAAGCACAGGGAAGCAAAACCCCTTTTCAGACTTCTTTAGATGACATCTTCTTGGTGATACCAACTTGTAAGTATACAGGGTTTCTTATGGCTGAATCCGTTGTGCTTTTTTTTTTTTCCCCCTTAAGTAAATAATGCAAGAGCCTTGGGCTCCTGGCCCTCTCCCAGACCAAGTCTACACACCCCTGGTGTCTGAGAAGAATTCTGCCATGTCTCCAGCAACACTTAATTGCTTTTAATTACCCCACCACTGAAGCTGAACCATCCCTCACTCAGGTCACACCACAGAACATGGCTCATAAGTTTTACGAGCCACCTTGTGTATCTCATCCATGTGTGCAGCCACCTTTTCCAGCCATGAGCAATCCATCAGCCAGCTATCCTTGGCCCTGACAGGCAGGGCCTGGATTCTCCCAGAGGAGACAAGCTGTTCTTGGTATCAGTGTGCAGAAGTAACATTGAACTAGCAAGTCTAGAGCTAGGTAGAGATTTGAATTTCAAATCTAAAGGTTGAACATAAATTGAACTTTGAAATGGTTTTCCTTTTTTGGGGGGGGGGTTGTTTTGTTTTGTTTTCACTTATGAAAATCATCAAAGGTGACCCAACTAAAGAGCCTTGGAATTCCCTAAGTCTAATTTTCCTTCGGCTAAGCTTTGAGTTCTTAAGTCTGAATCTCTACTGAGATCTCAGGTACCAGATCTGAATTCTCCTGTGAACTCAGTAAGTACTAAAGTATACAGGCAAAGTCCAAATTTATGGGCAGGTTGCATGGTAAGAGTCTTTATGAGTGGATTAGGCAGAAACTGATAAGATCCAAAATGCATTTTCTATTGGCCCTGCTCACTATCTGAAATATCCTCATTCATTCATTTCCCAGTCTCAGAGTCAAGCTTGGAAAAGGAAGGGAAGAGTTTTTAGTCAAAGGAATCCAATGGCTTAATTGTGAAAATTTTGACTGTCTCCTCTAGGAATATGCATCTTTTATCTAGTGGGGATGCTAGGTAAAGACATCATTGATGGACAGACCTTATCACAAATAAATTGATTAGTTAGCTTTTCATCTCAAGTAGTCCCAGATAAGAGCAAAAGACCAGATATCAAAGATGTTAAGAAGATGGTTGTTAGAGGTTGCTGAATGAATGCTTTTTACAATTATTCTAACTTTGAATTTAAGTGTTTCTATTATTTACAAATGAGGTCTGTTGCTTCCATTAAAAATGCATGTACAGTTTGAGTAATGCCTGGTAATTTAAGGGTTTCAGATTTCAGATAGTTTTGAATTTTGGAATATTTTCATATACATAATGAGGTATCTTAGGATATATCCCAGGTCTAAACATGAATTTCACTTATCTTTCATATGGACATTATACACATAGCCCCCAAATTATTTTATACAATATTTTAAATAATTTTATATATGAAAGTTTCATGGTATGAAATTTTCCACTACTTGTGGCATTATGTTGGCTCCAAAAATGTTTCACATTTTGGAGCATTTAGATTTCAGATTAGAGCGGCTCAACTTACATTTAAAATAGAAGAAACAAACATTAAAAGAAACATATTAAGTAAATAATGAGGCCAATGGTAACTGAATCTGTCAAGTCCTGAAGTATGGTACATACTTGACTTTGGGCAGTCATTGGAATGGAAGGTGGAGATTTGAATAAGGGCTACAGGGAGGTATCAGTGGTAGTATACCCCGTGGAGCAGGGAGGGTGAGAATGAAGAACAGCGAAGAGGTGTCCACTCCTGCCAACAGAGGAGTGTCTAAGGGAGTCAGGGAGAGGCTGAGGTCTGCAAACTTGTTTCACTCCTGTGTTGTGGCATTGCTTTCAGAGGAGTTGAGCATGGTGGGGCAGCTGGGTAAAATGAATGAGATCTCCACTTTACCAGATGCCCAGCTCTCCAGAGAATGTCTGCGCCAGCCCGGGAGGCATTGAGCCCCAGGATTTGCCCAGCTGACCAATTCCCAGCTTCTTCTCCACTTCCTTTCTTCTTTCTCATTTCTACCAGAGGTAAAGATTCCCCAAGGTACTTCACTCATTCATTGCCCAGTCTGAGAGTCAAGCTTGGAAAAGGAACAGAAGAGTTCTGAGTACTTCAGATAAAATGATTTTGACACCAAAATGGCTCTATGTTCAGCAGTGAAAGTACTATCCAGTAGAAATAAGGCTGATTCTAACTTGCCCATTTGTCCTTCCAAATGTCACAGAAAGAGGGAGGGGACTTGGCAGAACAGCAGAGTTGGTTTTGGCAGAGGCACCCAAGAGCCACAGATCACCTGCTGTACAATCCATTGGAGTGCCCTCTGTCTCTGAGTCCATGCGCATCTGTGGAAGTGTGTGAGTGAGCATGTGGGTGAGGGTGTGGGTGCATGTTTGTGTAAAGGATGAAAAGGAATCTTGGCTTGAATAAAGAAAGGAATGCAGCAGGGATCAGGTAGACAGCCAACCCAGAGAGAATGGGGGAGGAAAGACCATGGAGACTTCTTCCAAATCAGTAAATGCAAATTGCAGCAGGAGGCTGACCTTTTACTGTAACCAGTGTCAGTTGCAACTTGTAACCTCATGCCATTAATTATAACCCAGCGTACCTCTGGCGGGCTCTCCTATTGGCCTGGGTCCTCTTCCTCCCTCCCCGCCACTTCCCTCCTCAGTCTGCACTCCACTGAAGGCTCATGTTGCAGGCTGCACTTGGAGATGAAATGCTTTTAAAAATAATGGGCTTTGCAAAGCCAGAGTCAATTCTATGCATTTGACATTTTTGCAAAGGAAATTTTCTTGTGATGGAGACTGAGATGGTCTGAGGAGCCTTTTTTTTTTCTTTAATTTAGCTAAAACAGATGAACATAGTCCATAACCAAAAAAATAAAAAAATAAATAAAGCATTCATCAACAGAAACTGGAATGTAATAAAGCATCCCCCATTCTCCTTTTGGAAAAGAGTTTGCAAGCAGTTTTTTGGAAGACTGGGAACCTGGAAAAAAAATAATTTAAAAATAGATCTGAAAGGAATTATAATCCAGAGAATTCTGTGCATAGGACAAGAAAGAAACTTAAATAATAGGTCTGAGAAGAATTTTAAAATCTGATCCCTTCTTTTTGTTCCATTTTATGCGAGAGTTTATTAGGAAATCATTATTCATTTTGTGTGATATCTTGGGTTTTTAGCTCAATGGAAAAAATGAGAAACTACAGATATTTTATACAGACAGTGCAGGCTTCATGTGACATGTGTAGTCACTCAGGGTCTCATGCTTGGTTCAAAGTATTGCAGTCACCATCTTGAAGCCTTCAGTAGTTTGAAACAAAAGGTTCCATATTTCATCTGGCATATGACAGAGCCTCTTGGTGTAGGGGCATTAAGGAGTAAAGAACATAAATAGCAAGTGGAGCCAACACAAAACTTTGAAGAGGTCGATGTCTCATGAGCCAATATTATTTCTGGGAATAGTTAAAATTTAGAATAAAATGATATTATGCCAAGGTTTGCTTGTCTTCCCTTTAAAACTCAAAATTGCACAATTATCTCAGCCATTTTTATACTAATTTAAAAACTCACCCACAGTGCACCAGATTTCTCATAGTATGCTTGCTTTCTATACCTTGTCCAAAGCCTTTTCATATTTTCCTACTTTAGTTCATCAGCTCGTTCTTTACACAAACACTTAATATGATCAGCATACTAATTTAAAATTGCACAGAAATAATGAATCTGCAAACACAGCCATGCTGTGCTTCTCTATGAGCAATGATAGATTTAAAAAATATAAAATCAAAAGCATTACACCAACTTGAAAGAAAAAAAATGCACTGGGCTACAACAAAGTGTTTTAGGAGAACAGAGAAAGAAACTACCCTTGACTGGCAAGATGAAGGTATGTGTTTAGGTATGTGTTTATCTATACTTTCTACCTATAGATAAGAGATCAGTGGATATTCTAGGAGCAAGGAAATAACTTAAAGACAGAGATGCGAGACTCAAGGTTATGTTCAGGCAACAATGGCTAGAGTGCAGTAATTAGGGAGTGAAGCTGAAGAAGGGGGCGGAGGAAGATGATATTGGAAAGGAGATTGAGGCCAGGTTGTGGTGTGGGCAGTTTGTTTAGTTGTAAGTGGTAATGGGACCAGGGATAAGGAAATAGGAAAAATATTTGTGTGCGTCTACTCGATTTATAAAGAAAAAAAACTTTTACTCTAGAAATTGTAACACTAGCTTTACTAGATAACAGATCATGAGCCAGGAGAGACTGAGAACTTCCCAATACAAACAGAGCTATAGTGCTTTCCCTCATAGAAAGAATCAGTCATCCACTGCGGTCTTACTGGGTAGAGGAGAAGGAAGAAGAAATTTATTTTCATGCAGTCTTAACATCGAGGTTCAATTTAGGACTTTTCCACAGGTGAACAAACCTTGAGAAATGTTCTTCAACCTCTTCATTATTGATCAGCTATTTTTCTGTCTTGAACTTTATGGAAAAAGAATGCATTACTATTAAGAATAAAATCCTCCCCCTCTAACTTTTTAAAAATGGATGTATGTAGCATTAAATCTATCATTAAAATAAGTAATTATATTAGGATATATTTTATGATATTGTACTATCTCCATCCTGGATCTTCAGTGCTGTGTGGTGGTGCTTGGATAGCCTAGGAGTATAGGTTTGGGTTTTTGTTTTCAGACATTATTTGGTTACTTTTAGTTCTATCTAAATAATTCACAGCGTACACTTGGACAGTGAGATTTCAAGTTGAAAAAATACTCCTTTCAAAGTCTGGACATAGAATTTACTATTTCCCTAGGATTACTTGGAAAAGAGTTAGAAGAGTTCTGTTTTTCTTATGAAACATATTCCAGGAGATGAATTACTTTTCCATGCTATGAACTCAAGTAAAAAGTGAGATGCAATATCAGCGATGACGTGCCCGTTCATTTGGGGATGTCCCACTTGACCAGCTCAGATAATTTCCTGTGCTGTGTCTTGGGCCAAAAAACTATTGAAAGGATATGATTCCAAAAATGTAATATCTACTATGAGAATGTCAACTGTCCACAGTGTCTTCAGCATGTCTATGGATTGATTTTAATTTCATCCAGATTCACACACTTGATCTTGATACTTTTAATTGTTTTGCTGTAGTAAGTTGTTTCTAGTTCCCAAACTTGTGATTTTATTTGATCAAATATGTTAATAAACATGTAGCTGTTAAACTGAACCATCTGGGTAGTTAATTTTTTAAAACCTCTTTGTAACTGATTTGGTAAATGATCATCAATTGTTTACATTCCACCCCATCAACTGTTTCATTTTCTTTACATATTAACATATATTTGTATATTTTATGAACTATCTGAGATCACGTTGGAGTTATTTCCCTCTATTATAAATAAGTTTATATTTCATAAGATCAGAATATTCTCTTACACAACCATAGTACATTACAAAATCAGAAAATTTAACATTGATACAATACTATTATTTAATTCATCATCCAAATTTATATATTCTCAATTGTCTCAATCACATCCTTTGTAACATATTTTCTTCCTTGGCCCAGGAGCCAACCTAGGGTCATACTGTATATTATGTCTCTGTAGTCTCCTATAATTTGGAATGGTTGTTTGGCTTTTCTTTGTTTCTCTTAACCTTGTCCTTTTTTGAGACTTCAGACCAGTTATTTTGTAGACTGACTCTAAATCTGAGTTCCTCTGACTTTTAAAAATATTTTCATGGTTATGTACCCGCCATGTGTCATAACACAGAAGTGATGAGTGATTCTTTGTCCTGCTCAGACCCTCCTGTCAGGAGATGCTGTCATGTTGTCCCAGTGTTGCTGGTGTTAATTTTCATCACTGATTAAGGTGGTATCTTCCAACTTTCTCTATCCCTAAAGTTACCATTTTACTTTTATAATTAACAAGGAATTTATGGAGAGGTGTTTTGAAACCATACAAATGCCCTGTTCCTCATCAAACTTTCTCCACCCACTGATGATTGATGGTAAATGACTCCCTCATTCTGCATATTGTTATTGAGTGGCATTTAACTATAAGGAAGAAAGTATTCCTTCTCCTCGCTGTATTTATGTTTTAATTAATTAATTAATACACATATGGCATTCAATAGAATTTTCATCTTTTAAAATGGCAATTTTATGGGGCTAGGGTGTAGCTTAGAGGCAGAGCACTTACCTAAAATGGCAATTTTATGTGGTTTGACCTACTATGTAAAGCTTGTGCTTTTAGATTGGAGGAATATTATGTGTATATCTTCATATTCAATTTTAAAAATTCATTGATAAATTTAAAATTATGACACTCTTTCACTCACTTGGAAAATATGTTGGTCTCAGTCAACAGTTTCTTTTGTCAATATGGAAATATCTACCCAGCACCCTTATCCACAATTACACATTTCACTCAGCTTATATTGAAACAAGTGCAACTTTCAGTCTTATATAATCTATACTGGATATATAAATAGGAATGTTTTTACTTCACATCCAAATATTTAGTTTTCATAAAACTCTTATTTTTTTAGTCAAGTTTTTCACTGTTGTGACCAAAAGACCTGACAAGAACAATTTTAGAGGAAAAAAAGTTTATTTGGAGCTCATGATTTCAGAGGTCTCTGTTCATAGATACCCAATTCCATTGCCCTGTGCCAGAGATGAGGCTGAACATGAAGGTGGAAGGGTGTGTAGAGGAAAGCAGCTCAAGACATGGTAATCAGGAAGCCGAGAGAGAGTTCTGCTCATCAAGACAATATAAACCCCAAAGCCATGCCCCAGTGATCCATCCTGTCCAATCATGCCCTACTTGCCTACAGTTACCACCCAGTTAATCCATTCAAGTGGATTAATGCATTGACTAAGTTGAAGCTCTCAGAATCCAATCATTTCATCTTTAAAATTTCTTGCATTGTCTAACATATGAGGTGTTGGGAGACAACCGATATCTAAACCATAATACCTGTATTGCTTTTAACACTTGTAGTCCCTATCCAAGATTTGAGGTAGGATAGAAATAATTCAAACTTATCTGGTGAATCCAGAATGAAAACTTTTTCTTTGGTTGATTTTCATGCACATTTATGGTACATAAATTTAATTTTTTATAGCAGTAAAAGTAAAATATTATACATAATTGTTCAGAAAGATTGTCCTCAAACTGAATGGATTTCTTTTATGTCATTTACCTTTTCCCTCACGTCTATAATCTAAATTATATAAATTTCTACAAGTATGTAAATCACTGTTTGAAAATTCTTCATGTGGTCCTTTGAGATTCAGTGGTGATCTTCAAAGAGATGTTGTCAGAGCTGGGTGCGGTGGCATATGCCTGTAATCCCAGCACTTTGGGAGGCTGAGACAGGAGAATCACAAGTTCAAAGCTAGCCTTAGCAATGGGGAGGTGCTGAGCAACTCAATGAGACCTTGTCTCTAAATAAAACACAAAATAGGGCTGAGGATGTAACTCAGTGGTCGTGTACCCCTGAGTTCGATCCCTGGTACCAAAAAAAAAGAGATGTTGCCAGATGCACATCTCTTTAATAGTGAGATTTATGTATTTAAGGTAAGAAAACATCTACTTCATGATTTTTATAAAGATTAAATTAGATATTTGTAAAGTACCTAGCTTAGAGCTTGATACTAAGGACATCAAATACTAGCAACTTATTTATCACTCTTAATATAGTAATTGCTACAGTTTTCAATTCCTTAAAAAAGTAAAATAATTTCCATAGTAATATAAAAAGGAACTGCTGTTAATAACTGTGGTATGGAGTGGCTGAAAGAACATGGAGCTGTGGTGTGAGATTGTGTGTCTATTGGCCCCAGTAGGTTTTAATTCCTGTTCTCATACTTATTAACTAAGAGGGAGATGAGTTTCATAATGTCTTAGATAATATGAGTTTTAAAGTTGGAGTATGAATAATGCTACTGCTTTCCTATAAAAGAATGTCTAGAGTGGCTTAGCCAGTAGAGGTTAACAGACAAGGGAGCCTGTGGTGAATATCTTAAGGGGAAGGACAAAGTCCAAAGGGCGGGAAGTCTGAAAATCAGCAGAGGGGAGGGGAGGAGGAGCAGGGCATCTAGATGGATGTCAGGAGGTGGTCCTGACTGACTGCTTGGGGAACACTTACCCACAAACTGAAATGCCATGCAGCTCTTCAGATTTTCAGTACTGGACTATCTCCATTTAAAGAGACTGGCCCAAATTAGCAACTCCAAGGATCTTTGGGTTTCAGTTTCTTTAATTGTACAGTGAAGAATATATCTATTTACAGAGTTGTCAGGACTACCTCTTTGGGTACTCAGAAACATGCTTCTCCAAAACCCAACTGTAAGTCAATAACCTAGATTCATTTCTGACTCACTGCATTTCATGGCTGATGTCTTAGCTCTACAAACAGATGCATGTTTGGGTTTGTTTTTTGGTTCAGTTTTTTGCTTGCCCAGGCTGAGACAGTTTGCATGGAAGCAGTGATTTACATCTACAGAAGGAACTGTGAAGGTACAACAGTGGCACTGAGGAGGAACCTGGATGAGCAGCATATGAGATTTGGTAGTGGTTTGGCAGCAACCCATAGAAGAAAGAAGCCTGATCATTGGAAAGGTCTTCAGAAGATTAAAAGATTCATCCTAAGCTTGTTTATAACAATAAAATGGGAAGGAAAGGAGGTAGAAAGGGAGGACATCATATCATAAAGGGAAAATCTTAGAACTCTGGGAGGAAGGTATTGAAGGTGATGAAGAATAGAAGTGAGGGAGAGGAGAAGAGATGAGAACCTTTGAGAAGAAAGATTTAGTGCTGGAAATAAATATATACCATCAAATGTTTCGGCTAGTCCTTGGTTGAATTCTAGTAAAGCAGATGTTTTAAACTTAAGAGACATTATATTTAAAGATACAAGACTTGAGTCTTAGCATGATGAAAGGAGCCAGATATCATCCATCAAATTAGGTTTTTATGTTAGCCTTTTCTATGGCATAGAAATGTATTTTACCAAGAAAAAGATTTCATGTCTGATCTTGTCACATTTCCTATGAAATCCAAAATTTAAAAGTTGCCCGTAATGTCAACAATATTGCCCAATTTGTAAGACTTTCTGAGAATATATGTATGTGTATTAAATATATGTATTTAATTAAAGAGTGAAATGTATTGGGAAAAAGCTGTGTTTCACTTGTGAGCCAGAAGGTCGAGGTTTGAGTCCTTGGCAATTAACAATCAGCTATGAAATTGTGAATATTCTCTCCTTTGTACAATCAGGATGATCTCTATGATATTGAAGACTTTTTAAGGAATGATATTGAATATTTCCATCCAGGTGATTATCCACAGACAAATGCGATTAATACCTAAACCAGGTGCCAGCAGCTGGAGTGCTCTGCTCTCTTTGATATCTCCTGGGCAACTTGAACTTTTGATTTCTATTTTTTAAACAATACTGGGGTTTAACAGTCTTTCTTGAGATAGTAATATTTTCCTTTTCAAATGAATTTACATCAACAAGTAACAGACATTACCATATCTGAAAATGCATTGTTGAGAGGTTAGAGGTCTTACAGAATCATACTTGTATGGCCTTCTCCATAATTTGTCTAAATGTGTTAGGGAAATTTGGAAATTTAATTAGAATGAATGATAAAAAGATGCCTTTGGTTTGTTCATGAATTTAAAGTTATTCTAAAGATGTAGGTTTTTCTTGAAGCAGATGATTTTTTATTGTGTATTTACAATAAAAATATTACTAAAATATAAAAATCAGAATTCCAAACATTGATTTCCTTTCTAATTGATTGTCTTCCTTTCTAACTGATTTTTTAAAAGAACATAAGTTATTAATGAATATAGAAAAGCCATTTCTAAAATCATCTTTATACATTAACATTTATAGAATATACTCATTATGATATTCTTTGTCCATTATGATACACTTAAAAATTTTATAATAATTTGTAATCCTTTGCACTAAGTATATTTAACATAATATTTTCAAATAACTAAATAAATGTTGCAACTACACTCTCCTTTTGTTTTTTAATCTGACACTTATTCTCCCAATATTAATCTTTCTTCCTTTGGAGTAATTATTAACTAATTTGTATAATTTGGAATGAACTTGCTAGAAGATTCAAAGACTTGTCTGATTGGACTTTGCTCTACATCTTTAAACAAGTCATTTAAAGGCTTCAATTCTCAGCTTCTTATCTCTAAAAAATGGTGTGATGGAGTAAGATGATCTTTCTGATTCCTTCTTTTTAGGCATCCTATGATTTTATTAGTCTTCAGGTATGGATGAACTGGGCCAATTTTCATACTCAATAAGGCAATTTAATTAGTATGAAAGGCAATCTGGATAATTTATCTCAACATTGCCTTTATTATTAATAATATGGTAGAACTTTTTTCCTTTCTGATTTAGCTGGAAAATTCCTTGAATTTCATCCAGGGCTATTTTGCAGTAGAATTTCAAATTTCAACTTCCACATTATCTCATTGCCAGTGCATTCCCTTTGCTGCTAATCCTGGTCTGAGGGCCTCTTTCTTTATGAAGCAAACAAGACTTTGGAATTCATGAACTCACTGAATTGGCAAGAACTATAAAATGAACATATCTGTCCCACCATAAGGGGTGGCTAGGTTCTGGTACCTATGTTTAGTGCATCTTAAATGCAAGCCAGTTCATGAGAGCTCTTGTTGAGGGTGCTATGACTGCTTCTAAACCAGTTGTTTCTTTTCCTTCATCTCTTTTTAAAACCATGGGGGAATTTTTTGGAACATCAAATTTATTTTCCGGCAATAGCTGGCATGGGGCAACACTGAAAAAGAGCATCTACAAGCTTTCCCAGATGAGAGGAATAAAAATGAATAATCAGAAAACAGTTATTAGTTTGAATAATTTTATTGTGATAACATAACATTTAGAATTTTAACAATTTTTAGCTATATAGTTCTATGTCACTACATATATCCACAATATTGTGTAACCATCACCACCTGGAACTTTTTCATCTTCTAAACTGAAACCCTAGATCCCATTAAACTATGACTTCCAACCACCTCCTCCTGCCAATCCCTGGAAACTGTCATTTTACTTTTTGTTTCTATGAATCTGATATTTCCAGGTACCTCATTGCAATGGGATCATACAATATTTGTCTTTTTTTTTTTTTTTTTTTGGTACTGGGGATTGAACTCAGGGGCACTCGACCACTGAGCCACATCCCCAGCCCTATTTTGTGTTTTTATGTAGAGACAGGGTCTCATTGAGTTGCTTAGTGCCTCGCCGTTGCTGAGGCTGGCTTTGAACTCGTGATTCTCCTGTCTCAGCCTCCCTAAGTGCTGGGATTACAAGCGTGAGCCACCGCGCCCGGCTCAATATTTGTCTTTTTGAGATGTACTTCTTTCACTTAGCATACTATCTCTGAGGTTCATCCAGTATATAGCAGAACATCAGAATACTATCATCCAGTATATATCAGTATTTCATTTCTTTTAAAGGCTAGAAAATGTTCTATTGTGTGGGTATATCACCTTTTGTTTCTGTCTATGGACATTTGAACGGTTTCTGCCTTTGAACTATCATAGGGAATGTTCTATGAACATTTGTGTATTAATATTTGTCTGAATCCTTGCTTTCAATCTTTTGCATATAAAATCAGAAACAGAATTTTTGAATCATATAGTAGTTGTGCGTTTGAATTTTTGAAGAGCTACCATACTGTTTTCTATAAAGAAAACTGTACAAAGAATACTGTACCATTTTATGTATCTGTATTAATTTGTATCAAATATATCATACTGATAAAGTTATATTGAAGTAAAACTTCTCTCCTGGAACCAGTTAAGCACAGATGTAATGAAAATAACTCATTGGACTTGTCTTTGCATGGAAACAGCAGTGGGTGACAATCTCTGAGAGAACCTGGATCATCAGGCTCAGACTTCTAGAAGTTTTAGAGAAAGTTGCTGTAGTATAAGAATAATTTTAGAATGAGTGAGGCAGTTAAGCTGATGAGGGTTATCAGTTTAAATTAATGTTTAAATTCCAACAAGCTGGCAATAAGAAGCTTTTGCCCATGGATTGTGTCTTTAATTCTTGCTTACTTGGGAGAAGCATGAAATCCTATTCAATGACTATATTGAATTAGCAATCGCAGGGGCAAGAGGAGAGAGCAAATACTTATCTAACTGAAATTTTCAAACCAGAGTGAAATCCATTATTGAAAATATTGACAGCTTAATTTAAAAGTCTCTAAGTTATTATAATAAAGCTAGTAATTTTCAATTCAAATTCAGCCTTCTCAAGATATAGACATGGTTTCTGCCTTTGAGCTATCATAGGGAATGTTCTATGAACATTTGTATATTAATATTTGTCTGAATCCTTGCTTTCAATCTTGCTGATGTTTGTTCAGAGATACTAAAAGGAATACAAAACCAAGAAAGAATTCCCGGTATCTCTTATAAGTCTAGCTTCAAATACTATCTAGATTTGTTCTTAGAACAAAAACTATTTTGAAGAAAAGTATTTGTAGGGCAATTGCCTAATGCTATCAATAAAAAAGGTAAATCCAACATGTTGACATAATGATGATGTTAATACCAAAACTAATTTTATTCTGTACCTGGGTCATCTAAAATTAGATTTTCAGAACAATCTTCATATGTAAATTTTTCTATTATAAAAGAAAAATGGCAATATTCCACAAATAGTTTTCTCATGAGAACAACATGAGTTAATAAATTCAAATCTAATTTTTGATGTTCTAATAAAAAGATACTAAAAATACAATAAAACAATTAGTCAAACTTGTAACCTATTTTGTTATGGGAAAAAAATGTTAGTCTTCTAAATCATAATCTCAGGGCTTTTCTTGTTTTATTCTTATTTTTATTTGTCTACTTTTCTATTATTATTTTCTGTGCTGCTGTTTTTACTAGGACTTACTACCTCTAACCCAAGAGATCTAGCCTAAGTTAGTTTTGGTAATAACAAAGATTATTACACACAAATTTGGTCTGATCCCATTTGCCTATACATTGTTAATATTTATGTAATGATAGACATGTTGAAATTTCTCTTGATTCTTCCAAGATTTAAATTATATAAACTACCCCTGATTATCTTTTGGATTACTCTGTTGATACTATTATGATAGTGTGAGCTTCAGTTTATTTACTATAAAAACGTTTCAGTTTTATATTTTGTATAATTTGTGTAGTCAGATTTGATTAGTGTGGCTGTGTTGAAATTTGTGTTTAGTTGAGGGTCACCATTTGGAAAGTGTTTGGTTAACATTGTTGATATGAACAATAAAGCAATCAATCTCTACTAATTCATGTTCACATAGAAATAGATAATTGCGTGCTTGGGAGGGTAGGACCATGGACTATATGGTTGATTCTATTAAATATTAAGGGAGGGAATTACAGCAATAGAGAATTATTCATATGATATTATTTCCCCCAAATACTCAGAAGGTCAACAAACAGAAATGTGATCATGTCACTTAATGAATTTGGTTCATGTTAGCTGTTATATCCATGGTTGATGTCATTATCGTTTGATAAATAGTATTTCAGACTTAGAGATAAAGTGGTCTTTTCTTTTTGTATATATAGATAAACTTACCAAACATTTTAAACTTTCCTTTAAAATTTCTATTATGGACTTTTCTAATGTAATACCTCGGGTGCTGCTGACAGCTATCGTGTCTTTCCAAAATTACAGAATTCTGAAAACAAAAAATAAATCTCCTCCAATATGCTTTCTAAAGTTCTACAAAACTCTCAGTGTGGAGAGGCAAATTGAAACAGTGTATCTGTTTTTTTTTTCTCTTTACTTTTATTGGATATTACTTTTCTTGGCAGTCTCTTATCTTTACTTGGCTAGCATTCCTGAACTTTCTTAACTATAACATCTGAATCTCTGAACTGTTTATTCATTGCACAGGATTTTTTTTGGTTTTAATTTTTTTTGTTAAATTTTACCTTGAACCTATTTTTACCTTCTCTGACCTGAAAGCAATACATTCTTCCTATAATTTTCTTTGCTTTCATACCCCTGGCATCCCTTATGCCTTATTCTGTCACCTTTTTATGTTTCCTCTGGTATCAGAGTTCACTGTATTCAAACTCCCTAAAAAATGAGAAGGTAGGAGAGGATCTACTATTTCTCTCTCATAAAGATCCTCAAGACCCTATTGAGGCTTGTATTACTAAGAGCTGTTTTAGATTCTTTGGGGAACTTGCTTGACCTCAGATCATTTATTACACTCTTCTTCAAGCAGAAAGCCATACAAGAGCACACAGAGGAACAGCTGACATGTTTACTGTAAGATGGGGAGGTATTTTTAATTCATAGATGATGGGTCTTGGCAAGAAGTGTCTTTCTGGGGCTGGGGTTATGGTGCAGTGATAGCGTGCTTGCCTAGCATGCGTGAGGCACTGGGTTCGATCCTCAGCACCACATAAAAATAAAATAAAGATATTCTGTCCACCTACAACTAAAAAAATATAATATTAAGAAAAAAAGAAGTGTCTTTCTTTTTCTTTTATATTTTCCCTCACTCTGATATACTTGGTACCAAATATGAACTTAAGGCTATAATAAAGACATATCATCTCTTTTATTTGAGGAAGGAGCTCTCCATGTCTTTGAAGGAAAACAAAAGCAATATACAGTATTTAATGTCAAAACAGGACATCGTTTCATCACTGCTATGAAGTTGAACATCCATTCATTCATCTCTTCAATAAAAATACATGGACTTCCAGTAAGTGTCAGGCTTTACCCCAGGCATGGTGATGTAATGATATTTAAGATATTGTTCTAGTTTTAAAAATCACCTTGAATGAATGAATGGGAGAGCCAGGCATGCACATCTAAATACCATGAAATGTAATGGACTGATAATAATAATAATAATAATAATAATAAAAGGTCAGATAGCTTTTTGTGGGATCATATACTTCTGTCTGTACTGGGGTCATATATTTCTGAAAGGTTCCAGAGTGTTCTCATAAGTTCTCTAGGAATTGCCTAGTTTGAGGAAGATGATTTATGATCTGTTAAATCCATTATTTCAAGGCTCAGTAAAAACCAGACAGATCTGGGGGTTTGGGCATTAGGCCTGTGGTATTGGGTGCTTTTTAGACAGAGGATGTCCTCATTTCTGCTCATGCCTGTGGCCATCACAGTCATCAGCCTCATGTTGACACTGGCTGCAGTTCTGGGACTGTGGCCCTTAGGTTAGCCCAATTTGGTTAGCCTTATTTTCAGGGTTTGAGATGATCACAAAGGTGATGATCTGTAATTTTAAAGCCTGTTGTGTCCTCTGGAAGTGCCCACTTTCCTCCCAAGAGCAAGACGCTAGCTCTTCCTTTCCTACTACCATTTCCCAGGGATGGTCATTTTTCCCCAGCACCTGCCATCCTTGTTCTGTCCTGGCTTCCACCTGAGCAAGAACTTCTCCTTGAGAGTCCTCTAGAGGTGGGCTGAGATTTTATAGATGTGCAGATCCATGGGTTGAGTTAACTTTTTGTGTTTCCCACAAAAGCAGCACCAATGAACACTGACTTTCTCCAGGCTCTTTTAGGGGCTCTTCAAAGCTGAGCCACCTGAATGCATGGAGTGGAATGATCACTGTGAACTCCTTCATCTAAATGGCTGGACTTTGATTGAATGCATTCACTTTACTGCGCTGGGCCATAAGAATGAACAAATTTGATCTGAGTTTTAAATAGTGAGAAGACAACTCCTTATGAAAACCCTACCCCCACCTTAAGTCCTGATGATCACCTCTTCTCCCTTTCTAGCAAAGCCCAGTGCTAAGGAACAAATGACATCATGAATGAATGGTCTGATCCTGTAGGGACACTTAAGTTTCAGAGAAGATTAAACAAATACAATATTTAACCACTTATTTTGGTCAGTAGAGATATGCTTTGACTCAACTTTATT
The DNA here is from genome assembly GCA_028644305.1 of Xerus rutilus. Taxonomy (NCBI): domain Eukaryota; kingdom Metazoa; phylum Chordata; class Mammalia; order Rodentia; family Sciuridae; genus Xerus; species Xerus rutilus. The sequence goes on along the minus strand of CM053399.1, from coordinate 134,043,823 downwards.
TCTGTTAAGGATTTTAAGTCTAGGGATTGTAAGTCTAGACTGTTTAGGAAAGTCAGTGGTCTCATATTCAAGTTGAGTTACTTCTTTTCACATCCTTCCATGCTGACCGAAAGGATACACATTCTGAGGTAGACAAAGGCTGGTGATTGGGGGGAAGTAAAGAAATTTTAATATATAAGGAGACATTCAAAATTATACTGAGTTTGAGATTTCCTATGGTTCAAGAGAATCCTCCAATTAGGACACTTTTCATGCAGTTTTTCCTGGGTGTTTTCCAGCTTCATTTAATCCCAATCTTATAATCACAGGGCCATGTTTCCCTGTAACAGAAATACCTTTTTTTTTCTGTTAGAAGAATCCCTCACTTAGCAAACTTTCCTTCTTTTTCAGTGGGATTGATCTCAACCCAGGATTTTTCTCCATCATCTTAATGAATATATGCAACTGAACCACAGAAAACAGCTGATGTCAGTATGTTTTGACCTATGAAAATGGCAGTTTCAGATTTTTAAAACTGATATCTCCCAAACTCTGATCCAATCTGTCTAGATGTGGCATAGAACAATTCAATGTGACTACTGGTACTCCAAATCCTCTCAGAGGGCTCGGGTGATTGTGGTCTTTCCAAGTATACATTTTTTTGAGGTACCTCCACCAGTGTGAGTTGCAGACATGCTTAATTGTTCAAGTCCAATCAACAGCCATAGCTGTACCTATGCAAAGGTGGTTGTGCACACGCACACATATGCACAGCAAATGCCAATTTAATTAGCAATAAGAAGCAAGAGAAACGTTTTCCTAAATGTTTTATAATTTGAAAGGGAGATTTTTTCACAAATAAGCAAGTCCCTACTGTTTTTATGCAGAGCTGTGCTGGTTTCTTATATTCATCTCTTTGCCTTTATATCCATTTCCTTAGCTGTGCAATCACTAAAGATTGGATATTGATTTATCTGAGGGGACCCTTGTCTTAGACACGGCCCATCTACCACTCTAGTCCCTGTTTGGTGGAAAGGATAAAAATCACGGTAATGCCTTTGCTAATTCAGTATGACTGTCTGTTCTGGGCTGTTGCAATTGGACAAATAATTTGCCCAGTACATCTTAGGAAAAAAATTAGGGTGCTATGTATCTGTCCTTTCCACTTATTTCCTCTGTTACCTTCCATATAATGAGGAATTAATTTGATGTTTTGCCTTTTTATCACTAATGGCAACATTCGGTCACATGCAGATGGCCACTCAACTATTGGGTAAAAAACAAGCCCTAAGTCACAATCTTGCCTTTAAAGCAGTGTAAGAAAATTTCAGTTTTATCTGGAAAGCACCATTGGATAGGTCACTGTGCTTTTCTTTATCATCCCTTTCCATGTAACAGAGCAGCACAATAAAGGAGGAAACTGGTCCTGGAGCCATAATGCTCCCTTTGGGTCCTTATCCCCACTGTATGGATGAGGAAACTGAGGCACAGAGAGGAGCGACTTACAAAGCATCCACACAGCTAGAAGCGAAGGGAACGTGATTTGAATCCCTCCTGTCCAGCTTTGGAGTCAGGGACTTGCCACTATATTTGCATAGTACAATGCGTACTATGTGGCATGAAGAATATCACCTCCAGGCACAGACTCCAGTGTGACAGCGAACTCTGAGGAAGTGAGCACAGCAGCTCACCCTCCAGCTTCCCTTCCTCAACTTTTCCCTTGGCTACGGAGCTGACTTTCCTGGATCTTTTTGTCCTGCATCATGTGAAAAGGTAAGATGCTTCTTAAAGCAGGGCCAAGTCAGAGTAGGAACTATTGACAAGAGCTGTGGCAACTTAGGTGACATCCTCTTTCAACATTGCCCCAAACTGCTTTTGAAACAATTTTCAAATGCTCCAAATGTTCATGACCAGCAGCACTGAGCAGTCTAACTCCCTGGGGATACTTTTGCTGCTGCCTTCCTTTTGGCCACTTTTTCTTGGAAACTAGCCTTCTGATTCATTCTCTCCAATTCTGAAGATTTACCTACGTTCCTTTTTACACCATCTCATGGCTGTATATTTAGCTCCAAAGCTGGATCCTCATATTGTGGTGATGGCCCTCTGTGCTACCTTTCCTGGGCAACTCAAATGAAGCGACAGAAGCCTTCTGGAAACAGTGTTGGAAAGGGCACCAGCTCTGGTATGGGGCTATGGTCAGAAGTTCTCTACCACTTCCTAGTTCTGAGGTCAGAGGCAAATCCTTTAACCTCTGTGACTCTCAATTTGCTTATCTATAAAGGAGAGATGATAATAATATAGCTCACTCATACTGAGCACTTTGGGCAGGAGGAAGTACTGGGTTAGGCTCCTAGATTACCCATTTGTTCATCAGAACATTCTACACTGTAGGTATAATAAATTACATAGGTCAGGAACCTGAGCCTTAGGGAGGATAAACAAATTAACTAAAGTCTCACAGCCAGTAAAGGTTGGAGCTAGAATTTAAACCTATGTCTGTCTGACTAGGGATCTTTTGTTTTTATCTTTTACTAAATATCAATTGCACTCTTTGTGTTATATGCACTAGTAGTTTCTTAGAACACTTGTGGAATTTAAATGAAATAATGTATCTAGCAAAGATTCAAGTGCACTTTCTTAAGAAATATTAGTTGCCTTTCCTCTGCTCCCTTTCCCAAAGTTCTTCCAGTGATGGGAAACTGCGCTGGCAGGAAAGATAGGGCAGCTATTTTTGGCTGGGTGATCAGGGCTACAGAAGGGGAGAACTGGGAGCTATTCTGCATCTCAAATCAAACTAGGCTGGCAGCTTTCAGCTGTGTCTATACATAGGTCTGGCTGGCCTTGGTGGGTATGTCTTTATTTAGAATCTCATGTCCCTTTTTGAACCTTGTAACTTGAGAAAGAGTGAACAACTGAGGGAAAAATGAAAAAGATTAATGGATTAAAACATTATTTGCAAAAAATTCCTATAGGAATTGAGATTACTTAGCCTGGTGAAGGGAAGATGGGGGCTATAATTCTTTGACTATGTCTAAGATTATATTATTGTTAGTGGCAACACATTTTTCTTGAAAAGTAAAAAAATTAGACCTGTTGACATCCAAGTTCTTTCAAAATCTAAAATTTATCATGTCTCTGAAAATGAAGCATGAAAGTATTAGAATTAGAAGAGAAATTTAAGAACCACAAGGACTTCAGGACAGTGAAACTTGACATTATTTTTTTATTTTTTATTTTTATAATTTGGATACTTTGGAAAATATTATAGATCTTTCCTTCTTCATGTGTTTGCTTCTGCTGGTCTGTTTAGGTGAGATTCAGTTGTCTATATTATGTATCTCAAAATAGAGCTCATTTAACCTTTCATTGATGTAAAAAATTCTGTGATTCTTTTTCATGGTAAGCCCTACATATTCCTTTAACAATATGAATACATATTTTACATTTAGGGAATAATAGTTATAGGATAAACTATTCTCAGTCATTTACACCTTAGCATAACTTATTTAACTTATTTTGTTCTATGAAGCCAAATAGGCATAAATTTTAGATTAAAAGGAATAAAATATTGCTCCAAACATATTATTTAGGTATGCTTAGATAATATAGCAAACTTGGGCAACTAAGAGGTATCATGAGGACAGTGGTAACCACTTAGGAGAGAAGATAAAAAGAACTCAGTAGAAGATGGGAGAATATTAAATGGCAATTTTAGTCTGTTAGTCCTTTACAATCACATGCCAAGTACTGAGTCAATCCCAGAAGCACAATCCTAGCACTTTGGGAGGCTGAGACAGGAGAATCGTGAGTTCAAAGCCAGCCTCAGCAACAGCGAGGCGCTAAGCAACTCAGTGAGATACTGTCTCTACATAAAACACAAAATAGGGCTGGAGATGTGGCTCAGTGGTTGAGTGCCCCTGAGTTCAATCCCCGGTACCAAAACAAAAAAACAAAAAACAAAAAAACACCCCTAAACCCCAGAAGCACAAATATTAATAAGACATGACCTCATTTTTCAATAACTGTGCCAATTAGGATTGTGTTAGATGCTGTGACAAACACTCTAAATACACATGCACACGTACACATGGAGTCATTCCTTGGTATCCTCAGGGTATTTGGTTCCAGGACCTTTGCGGTTACAAAAATCCATGGTTGTTCAAGTTCCTTATTTAACATAGTATAGTATTTGCATGTAAACTGCACAATTCTGCATTAACCTTTAATTCATCTGTAGATAACTTTAGGTAATTACTACAGTGTCAGTATTATGTAAACTGTGTTACACTACATTGTTAAGAATAATGACATGAGAGACTTCACATGTTCCATACAGGCACATTTTTTGGGAAGAGGGGAATACTTTTGATCTGATGTTGGTTAAATCTATGAATGCAGACCAAAGGAAAAGGAGGGATGACTGTATAAGTAATTGTTCAAATGCAAGAGATACGTGTTTACTCCTTTTATGAAGGTCTAAGATAAATAAATGCTCCTGGTCAGTGAGCAGCTCCTCTATAGGCAGTCCTTAAGGGATGAAGCCTCCCTCAATCTTGTGTCTCTACCATTTACTGGTAATGACATTCAGCTGATGGGAGGGGGAAGCCAGCATGGAGGAGACCTACACTCTTTTTTTTTTTTTTTTTAAATATTTTTTAGTTGTTGATGGACACAATGTCTTTATTTTATTGCTTTGTACGTGGTGCTGAGGATCGAACCCAGGGCCTCACGCATGCGAGGCAAGAGCTCTACCGCTAAGCTACAATCCCAGCCCCGAGACCTACACTCTTGAAAGTGATTCATCTCACTTGAGCATTGTGACAATTAGTTACATCGTGATTACTAGTTACATGGCTACAACTATAAGGAAGATTGCGAAGTCATCCTACATGACCATGAACAAATTCGAGTTTTGGTAAACAATAGCTAGCCAAACTGAACTTTGATGCAGAAATTTTTATGAGATAAGTTACCAGGTCTCATAGGAAGTTTGCCTGTTCTACCATGCCACTCCACATGTTTGAAATCCCATAAGCCCTGGTCAGGGGCATCATAAGATTGAGCTTCCTAGCAGATTTAAAAATTATAACTTCTTATCCATTGCCCTTCCTTTCTCCCTCTTTCTCCCCACCTTGCCTGCATCCTTAGAGCTTGAAGCCACTCTTCTCCTTACATCCTCTAGTAAGGTTAGCAAACAATGGGCCAAATCCAGTCTGATGGGCTGGGATTGTGGCTCAGCGGTAGAGCGCTTGCCTCGCATGCGTGAGGCCCTGGGTTCGATCCTCAGCACCACATACAAAGCAATAAAATAAAGACATTGTGTCCATCTACAACTAAAAAAATATTTAAAAAAAAAAAAAATCCAGTCTGATGCCTATTTCTATATGGCCCATGACATAAGAATGAGTTTTGAAATTTTAAAAAGTCAAAAAAAATCAACAGGATCATTTTTCATGACATGCTAAAAAATTACACAAAACTTGAATTTTTGTGACCTTAAAGATTTTTAAAAATATAACTGTGCAGCTGGGCGTGGTGGCGCACGTCTGTAATCCCAGCACTTTGGGAGGCTGAGACAGGAGAATCGCAAGTTCAAAGCCAGCCTCAACAATGGCGAGGCGCTAAGCAACTCAGTGAGACCCTGTCTCTACATAAAACACAGAATAGGGCTGGGGATGTGGCTCAGTGGTAGAGTACCCCTGAGTTCAATCCCCGGTACCAAAAAGTAAAAAATAAAAAATAAAAAATAAATAAATACACACACACACAAACACACACACACACACACACACACACACATATAGAGCTGTGTGCCTTTGTTTACACACTATCTATGTTTGCTTCTGCCTATAACCAAAGAGTTCAGTGGCTGTAATAGAGAGGGTAAACACAAAATATTTATTGTCTGGCCCTTTGTAGAAAAGTTTGCAGATCACTGGTCCAGGGCATAAGACAGTGGGAGAGAGCCTCTACTGGGTATAAAGTTTTGAAAAACAAGCTCTAAGTGTGCTGCAAAAGTGGAAGAAGAAGCAACAAGGAAGGGCAAGGTGAGCCCAAGTTCCCAATCCCCAGTACAGTAATGATGAGAAAGAGGAGATGATTGGATTTAGAAGATGAGATTTATAATTATATCCAAGTCAGGAAAGTAAAGCCAGAAATAGTGTAAATAAAAGGGCCTCTCAGGGGGCTGAGGTTGTGGCTCAGTGGCAGAGCGCTTGCCTCGCATGTGTGAGGCACTGGGTTCGATCCTCGACACCACATTAAAATAAATAAACAAAATAAAGACATTGTGTCCATGTATAACTAAAAAAATTTTTTAAAAAAAGGGCCTCTCAGGAGGAATTCAGAGGTGGGGCCCACCTAACAGATGGAGCTACTCCTAATATTTCATTTGTGCTCCTTTTACCCTTTTAAAATTTATATTCCTGTGCATGCTTAGTATCCTAAGGCTGCATTGTTTCATCTTTTTATCTCATTCAATATCTGCAATATTGCCTTTCACTCAATAGGTACTTAGTCAATTTTAATTGAATGATTGAGTGAATGAATAAATGAGAGGAATATGGGCTGCAGCATTTGTATGATACTTTTATGCAAATTTTTAAAAACATGACTAATTTGAGCATATACAGACCTGAAGACACATGCCTCCTCTTGCTCTCTAGTCTGGCAGTTCTGGGCAGAGAAGAGCCTCCTGTGCTGAAGGATGCTGTACCTTTTTTTTTTTTTTTAATTAATTTTATTTTTTACATAAATGGAGCACAAGTTTTCATTTCTCTGTTGTATATAATCTAGAGTCATACCATTCATGCAATCATATCCATATATAGGGGTAAAAATGTCTATCTCATTCCACCATCTACCCCTGCCACTCTCTCCCATTCCCTCCTTCCCCTCTACTCAATCCAAAGTTCCTCCATTCTTCCCTTGCTTCCACACCCCCATGGATCAGCATCAGAAAAAATATTTGGCCTTTGGTTTTTGGGCACTGGATTACTTCGCTTAGCATGATATTCTCCAACTCCATCCATTTACCTGTAAATGCCATGATTTCATTCCTCTTTAAGACTGAGTAATATTCCATTGTGTATATATACCACTGTTTCTTTTTCCATTCATCTATTGAAGGGGAATGCCGTATCTTTATTGGTGTATGTTCCTGGGCATTTTTGTTTGGCAAGACTTGGAGTACACATGAAACTTAGTAAGTGTGTTGGTTAATTTTATGTGTCAACATAACCGGCTAAGGGATGCCCAAGTAGCTGGTAAAACATTATTTTTGTGTGTCTTTGAGGGTGCTTCTGGAAGATATTAGCATTGAACCTGTAGACTCAGTAAAGATCTACCCTTACCAGAGCAAGTGGGCAACATCCAATGCATTTAGGACCTCAACAGAACAAAAAGGAAGAGAAAGGGTGAATTTGCTTTCTCTGATTGCACTTGGACATCATGTTTTGTCTGTGGACATCAGCATGCTTGACTCTTAAGACTTTCATATTTGGACTGAAATTATGCCAACAACATTCTGAGGCCTCTATCTGCATATGCCAGATTGTGAGACTTCTTAGCCTTTGCATTACACAAACAATCTCTTGTAATGAATCTCTCTCTATATAGCCGTGTGTGTGAATGTGTATCAGATAGCTGCCAAGTATTGAGTGTGTGTGTATATATACACACATATACACACACCCATAACTTACCCTCTGAAAAAATATGACTAATATAGCAAGATTCTTGCTTATACTCACCTATACATGGCAATTTTCTGATCTCCTAAATTTGCCCAAAGTAGAACAATAGAAAAACACAAAGAAATTGTGAAGTCATTTGCCTGCAGGATGTAAATTGCTTGGTATAAGTATACATCTTCAAATACTCAGATGCTGATCAATTTTCAGCTTAAAAGATGACCAGATGCTAGTTCAGAGGGAAAGGTTATATGCTATAAAAATACTTCATGCCAGATATGGGAGTAGTGTAGAAATTGGAGCCTATATAAATACTTTGGTGTTATTCCATTTGGAAATAAGCCATGAAAAATAACTTAGAGTAGTTCTGAAAAAGTGTCAATAAATCATCTATTTAGCTTGACATTGCAATGTACCAATTTATTTCTTTTATAAGCTTAAGTGCTCTTCAAAGCCAGACAACATTAAAGCTCTAGTTTGAAATTTGCCCTCAGATAGGCCTAAAGGATGACCAAAAACTAGTTTAGAAGAAAGATTAGGGGAGGTGCTTGACTTCATTGGTACTAAAATAACTGACATTTCATGCAGGACCCCTAGACCTATTAGGAGTTTGAACTAAAAGGCTTATGCAATGGCTTCCAATATACTTCTTCCCAAGCACACCCTAGTCATTCCATTATCTTTTATTTCCTCTCTTCTGTCTCCTGTTTCTTATAAACATATCTTTGCCTCTTTTTTTTTTTTTTTTTTTTGCACCTCTGTTGTTCTAACTGGCTAGTTAGTAGTCTTTTGCTGCATTACTAAGTCATGTGAGAGTGATCTCAGAACAAAGACGTTAGTAATTAGTTTATTGTAGCATTGCTGAGGAGGGCAGGGGAGAGAAAGGATTCAGTGGCATGGAAGAAACTTGGAATACATCAGCTTAAATAAAAGGTTGCTTCAATGTATTAATGATCATGAAATTCCATACGGTATGGGACACATGTAACATACAATGTCAAACATATTTTGGATGCTTTTTTGACTTCAAAAACTTCTTTTGGTGGGAAGGAAAAGAGTTCTAGGATGCCCTATATTCAGAGCCAGGACAAAATGGCTGTCACTGTGTTGAGGAACAAAATTTAAAATGAGACAGGTTAGGAAAGGCTATATGTTCAGAAACTTGCATAAAAGAACTTGTCTCTGATCCCTTACATTAGCAGGTGTACAAAGGTGTGTATGTGTGTTTTATAGACTTAGAAAGATGAAATACCAAGTCTCTTTAATTGTCAAGCATTCTATTTAAGGTAGGACTTAGGAATTGGGGGTCACTTTTTAATTTGTCTTCAAGGGTATTTGGCCTTCCTCAGCTATAAGGGGGCAAGAGATCAGTGTGGGTACAGTTCACAGAAAGAAGAAGGAGTGGGCTCTGATGGGACACATTGCCATCACCTGTCATTGTCCTTACAAAGGCAATTGATTGTCAAATAGCTTCTCAAATGTGACAATGGATCAGAATATGTAAATCTGGACTGAAGTAAAACAAAGCATCTCTATGAGCCAGTCACTATACTAAGTCCCTTGCATTTACTTTCCACATGGCATTTTTCTTTAAGGACACAAAACTTTGAGGCAGTTTTTATTCATTTTATACGTGAAGAGAAATTAAATAATTGTCCAAGATAATGGCAGAATAGTTATGGGGTTCAGTCTCTAGTCTGACCAACCCTGACTGTTTTTCCCGATACATCATTCTTTTTCTCTCACTGAATCCTGGTTAATCTAGAAGTACAGGCATTTCATATTATTGGATATCTCACAAGTAAAAAAAGAGTAAATTACAAAAAGAGACCAAATTCTGGTTATATTGAAATACTGTCGAATTAAGAATTACTTGTAACAAATGTAACGATCATCTGCTTTTTACCACTCTGAGGTCTCTATTTGGGGAAAAGATGTGTGCTTGTTATTGTTCTATGATATTTGCTGTTCCTGTACTTGATCTAAATTGTTTTTCCAGGCCTTTGATGGTTCTCAATAAACACTTCAATAATGCATTAAAATAGTGTTTAAAATGAGAATAAAGAGTTATATTGTACTTTGTGTAGTTTTCAAGGTTTGAAATTAACCCAACATTCCAATCTTGTTTTATATTGTCCCCCATCTTCCACAACTCATATCCTCTCCTTTAAAAAGTCAGCTACTTTTACTTTATAGAAAATCTGTTCCCATTTCAATTCAGTTCCTCTTTCTGTCTTCCTTTTCTTTTTGTCTAAACTTCACCCGTAACTCAAAACTCAGCTCAAGCCTTCATGAAGGCAATCAGTGCAAAGGAATGGCCTCAATAGAGAAAACTGGTCTTTTTATAAAGTGGATATTTTTTCTAATTCAATACCAATACAAATGTAGGAGTAACAACAAATGGTCATCCACAGTTCTCACCCAGGTTAAGGACCTAGGAACACTGCCCATTTGGGTTCATTATTGCCCCTACCACCATTCTTCCACTCTGCCACTAGAACCCTGAAAAGCAATTCAAGACGTGATATCATTCCACTGATATATTCTTCAGATAAGTGTTTTACACTGAAATTCTACTTGACTTTGTCATTTATTAGTTGTGTGATTGTGGGGAGGTTTTTCAGAATCTTTCTGAGCCATTTTTTCTGCAACATGGTAGTGATGATGGTGATGGTGGTGATGATGGTAATGGTGATGGCGATAACAATGGTAATAATCATAGTGATGATGATGATGGTGATGATGATGACACAAACACATGCATTCATTCCTTATAATGGTCCCATCAGGCACAAATGAGGTAATGTATGTGAAGAGTTTTAGCATATAGTGAAAGCTTAAGCAAATTTTAGTTCTCTTACCCACTTGTAGCATTTGCTGAAGACATTTTATTGAGTGCTTTCCTCTTAAATCAGATTACTCTAGTTGGTGTGGCTCTGCTCCTTTACATTCTCATACTAATTAAAATTATAGTCTACCTCATTCTAAATATATGTGAAGCATAAGAGAAGATAGAAAAATAATCCAATAAGTATGGGCCAAGGGTAAAATATGAATTAAAGAAATACAATGGAGAATTTAATGCAAAGAAATGTCCAATATGCTACCCAATCCAATGCAATTGTGAGAGGTACTGAAATTTGGATATTTAAATGCACATAGATGTAAATGCATAGATTTGTTAACCGTGTGTTAGTTCTGCATCTGTACTGAGGTTGCTAAGTATAAACAGGAGAGTTCTTATCTTTACTATTTACTTTCTCCTGAAGAATGACCAGCACTAAAGTCAATAGCTGGTTCTTGTGGAGATGATTTGTCAGAGAGATTGTTGAAAAATTATTGTGTTTTAAGATGTCATGTTTAATGATTTCCCCGATTTTAACAATAAAACTGACTACAATTGATTGAGGCATAAAATAACAATGGAATGTTTTCTTACCTTACAACTGGGGAGACCAAGTCCCACACTGAAATAGAAACAGTTTTACTTCCTTCTCTTGACTTAACTATGTTAGATAGTAGATTCCTTATGATGTTGAGTAGAAGCCCTTAGAGGAGACTTTCTAATGTTTCTCTTAATCCAAGGGGACTTTTTCAATATTTTGTAATTGATTAGATTAGTTGCGGGCTTTTGTAGATGTCTTTTTCTGATTGAGAAAGTTCTTTTCCCTTCCTAGTGTTTTTGAGAGTGTTTATCTTGAATGGAGTTGAATTCTGTGAAATGCTTTTGGTTCATGTATTGAATAATCATGTAGCTTTTCCCCCTTTGGTCTGTTAATATTGTGTTTTATAATGATTGATTTTTGAGTGTTATAGTAACTTTAGATTCCTGGAACAAATCCCACTTGGGCATAACATGTTATGTTTTTTATATGTCACAAGTTGCATGTCCTTAGAGTTTGTGAAGAAATTTTATGTATATCCCATAGATCTTTAATTTTATCTTCTTGTAATGTTTTAGTTAGATTTTGGTATTAGGGTAATGTTATAGGTAGTAAAACAAGTCAGGAAGTATTTCAAAAACTCTGAAAGTGTTCATGTGAGATTGGAATTATTTCTTCCTGAACTGTTTGATACAATTCACTTGCAAAACCATGATGACTTGGAGCTTTCTTTGTGGGATTTTTTTTTTTTAAATATTTTTTAGTTATAGATGGACTCAATATCTCTATTTTGTTTACTTATTTTTATGTGGTGCTGACGATTGAACCTAGTGCCTCACATGTGCAGGGCAAGCGCTCTGCCACTGAGCCACAACCCCAGCCCTCTTTGTGGGATCTTAAAAAGAAGTTACTAATCAATCTCCTTACTAAAGATGTCTTCTCATTTATATGCATTTATATTAATATAGGAATGTCTCCGTTCCTCTTATTTCTTCTTGTGTCAGTTTTGGAATACTATTGTGATTTTCAAGAAGTCTTAAATTTTATTCAAGTTGTCAAATTGATTGGCATGAAGTTATTTTCTGGTGCTCATGATGCGAGTTAGAGGCAAAGAACAAGGCAAGCCAAATCTCGTGACCTCCTCTCCAGCAATTTATCTACTATCTTAACATACAATGCTCATCCTGACTTAATGAATTGAGCAAGTACTTCCTGTTATGCCGTCATGCACCAATGTTTTTACTGTGCTGTGGAAATTAAAATGCTTACAATGGTATCTTTGGCCTTAAGTATTCCATAGATTTTTGGTACAAAGTGATAAGAGCTGCCATAAATTGCACATCACAAAAGAGGAAGTAATTAATTACCCCTGGAAGTGGAGAGATCAGAGAAGGGTTTATAGGAAGGGAAATATTTACCCTGGGCCTAAAAGGAGCTATGGGAATTTCCCGGTAGAAAATAACTCAAGGTATTGAAGAGAGAAAATGGAAAGGAACTCAGGTATGAAAAGGCAGGTTGTATTCAAGGAAGAATGAGAAACCTGTATTAGTGGAGATTATGTTCAGAAGAAGAGTTTAAGATGTAGGTGGGGTCAGTTTTGAAAGCTCTAGCCATATATGCCTGCTGGTTAGTATCTGAGCAGCCACTTGGATTCCTTAAGCAGAGACACAGGATGGAGAGATTGAATAGAACTGGCAGTAATCCTCAGAAATGGATTTGAAACTAGATGCATAGGATCATCCAGAGAGGTTTGCTAAAAATGCAGATTCCTGAATTCAATCCCAGCTCCACTCATTGGCAACAGGCCAGGAAATGTGTTTGTTACGTCCTTAAGGTGATTCTTGTCACACACCAAGATTTGCCAACAAATAGGAGTAGAGTTTTGGATTTCAAACTGTTCTCTGATCCATGTTCTCCTGAACTTACTTCAAACAAAGGATCTCCTTTTTGTTTTCATATTTGAACATCCACATAAAATTTTACTTTAACAAGGGGTTTCTACAGTTAAAAATAGAAAACCATGGGATTAGAGATTGAAGAAACCAGTGTTGCCTAAATCACTTAGAAGCCACAGTTCCTTGAGAAATGCCAGAAGGAATGGAGAAGGAAGCAGTAAATTCCTTGTTTCCTTTTTTTTTTTTGCGGGGGAGACCAGGAATTGAAATCCAGGAGTGTTCGACTACTGAGCCACCTCCCCAGCCTTTTTAATTTTGGGCTGCTTAGGGCCTTACTAAGTAGTTACTCTTCATTTCTAAGATATTGTCAACAAAACTTGTAGAAGATTTGTAGAGAATGAAGAAGCAGAGATAGTTTAGGATTACTCCAAGGAAGATTGCTCATTTAGGTCCCTAGGACATTTATTTGTGTATCTTTTCCACTTTTGGACTCCTGTCAACTCAACAATGATAGCAGAAAATCACTAAACACAAACTATAAGATTCTTGATGTTTATAAGCAAGTTGGCAGTTTACTCACCAAAAGTCACTTGCTTAGAGGATTAATCCTTAAACTGCTTATTTATCATTCGGCATTACCACCTCTCACTATAAAGTACCTACATTTACTTTAAAAAAATAAATGTCTCTCTAATCTAGAGAACAAGTAGACATGAGCTGGGAAATTATGCTGTTACAATGATTCAGTGCCAGAAATTCTCCTTTTTCTGGGACAGTGAGCCAAATTTACTGCTCTGTTCTTCAGCAGAAAGAATTCGTAATCAAAATAAAATAACAACAAAAAAACCCTAGAGTTCAAAATACATAATTTTAAAAGTTTGGAAAAGAGACTGTTTCCATGATCTTAAAATCTTTTTGGTTTGTATTGTTTGTCTTTTATTTTTAATACAAGCTGGATAGTTCGCTTAAGTTTGGCCCCCTGACCAAAATAAAGGCTTAGGCCCTATTGTTTTGGTGCCCTTGTTGCCCAGTGGTTCTCTAATGGTACCCCTTGGGTACAAAGAGGCTCACCAGGATGGGATCGCCACAAATAAACTAAGAGCAATCCCTTCAGAAAATTGACACATATCTGCTAACCTGTTTGAACTGGCAAAGAAACAGAATATACTGAATTTCACTATTGCTAACTTCTGTAGATCAGGGTTATTTCTTGGGTTCTAGTGAAATCAACTCCCAGGGCCAGTGGCAAAAACATCCACTTAACATTTAAATCTTTGTGTTATAACATCATTCTATAAGGATGTCATCCTTCTACCCTAATCAGTACCACTGGCTAAATATATTATTAAAATATGACTTTGTACAGATATCCAAAAGGTAGGAATGGGATTCCCTTCCTTTTATTCTTCCATACTAATTAGAATGTTACAATAGGGATAATCAGGAAGTTAAATGTGACCACATCATCGAAACATAGTTTGGACAATGGAGCCCAGTTCAGATCTCTTTCAGAAGAGTATCAAGATACAATTGCTTTCCTTTTAAGAGAGGTGATCTTGCTGGCATGGTGTGTGTGTCTCTTTCTCTCTCTTTCTCCTCCCACCCCCATCCCCACTTCTTTCATCCCTCCCTCTTCTTCCCAGTTTTTAAAAAATGCGATCTTGGAAAAAGACTCTTGCCTTTACTCAGATTTGATTTCCTAATCTGAGGTCTGAATAAATATCACACTTTTTTTTGTTACATAACACTTTATTATTTTTAAGTTTTTATTTTCAAGAATACATTTTCTCATCAGCAACTTCCACTGTGGGAAAATAATTTGTTACTTACAGTTTTATATCTGTGGACAGATTATTTAAGGGCAAGTAAAACACTTATGAAGATTAAGTCTAAAATCTGTAATATTCAGATATATCTACGACGGAGGCCTTTTACCTAAATGGAATCTCTCTAAATTCAGAAACTTTCCAAGTTTTCCTTCCTAGGATTTAGAAATCTATAATGTAATATATCAGCATCTCCTAATTTTGAAGTTTCCCTAAGACTAGTAACCATTAGTAGCTAGTATCAACTGAAAAGAGAATTAAACACTGTCTAATTTTCTACAAAGTCTTTGCTCATGTATTAACAGTGTTTTCCATTACTTTCAGAAAAAATACAGAAGTACTTTCAAGTATTGATAATAATACAATTAAGTTCTCTAAGAGACTGGTAAGTTAAAAGGGAAAGGCTCATTTGGTTATACTGTGAGTCTTCTGAGCTGGGATACAACCCAATCTCTCTAGAATATAGAACTCAGTCTTACATTTCCTTGGACATTTTCCTCTCAAACTTTTTCTCAAAAATTATATTCTGACAATAGTCATGTGATGAGGAGATATTCACTATCAAACTCCATGTTGTGAGCTGAATGGACTCACAGAGCAGAGGCAAAGGGGCATTCCATCAATTCTTTTTTTTTTTTTTTAATATTTGTTCTTTTTAGATATACATAATGGTAGAGTGTATTTTGATATATTATACATACATGGAGTATAACTTATTCTCTCTCTCTCTCTCTCTCTCTCTCTATATATATATATATATATATATATATATATATATTTTTTTTTTTGGTACCGGGGATTGAACTCAGGGGAACTCGACCACTGAGCCCTAGTCCTATTTTGTGTGTTATTTAGAGACAGCATCATTGAATTGCTTAGCACCTCACCATTGCTGAGGCTGACTATGAACTCACGATTCTCCCGTCTCAGTATCCCGAAGTGCTGAGCTAACTTATTCTAATTAGGATCCTATTCTTCTGGTTGTACATGATGTGGAGTTGCCCTGGTTGTATATTTTTATACAAGGATAGAAAAGTTATGTCTAATTAATTCTACTGTCTTTCTTATTCCCCTCCTGTTTCCCTTCCCTTCATTCCCCTTTGTCTAATCCAATGAACTTCTATACTTAACCTCCCTACCATCTCTTTCTGTGGGTTAGCATCCACATATCAGGGAGAACATTTGGCCTTTGGTTTTGGGGGACTGGCTTATTTTACTTATGATATTCTCCAGTTCCATCCATTCACCAGCAAATGTCACATTTTTCTTCTTTATGGCTGAATAATATTTCATTGTGTATATATACTATGTTTTCTTTATCCATTCATCTGTTGAAAAGTACCTAGGTTTGTTCCATAGTTTGGCAATTGTGAATTGAGCTGCTATAAACTGATGTGGCCATGTCACTGTAGTATTCTGATGTTAACTCCTATGAGTGTAACCAGAGAAATGGGATAACTGCGTCAAATGGTGGTTCTAAGCTTTCTAAGGAATCTCCACACTGCTTTCTAGAGTGGTTGCACCAATTTGCAGTCCTGCCAGCAGCAATGTATAAGTGTACCTTCTCTCCCACATCTTCGCCAACATTTATTCTTACTTGTGTTCTTGATAATTGCCATTCTGACTAGGGTGAAATGGAATCTCAGTGTAGTTTTAATTTGCATTTCTCTAATTGCTAGAGATGTTGCTCATTCTGTCATATATTTGTTGACTATTCATATTTCTTCTTCTGTGAAGTGCTTGTTCAGTTCCTTTACCCATGTATTGATTGGGTTGTTTATTTGGTATTAGGTTTTTTAAGTTCTTTGCATATCCTAGAGATTAGTGCTCTATTTGAGGTGCAGGTGGTAAAGATTTTCTCCTGTTCTATAGGCTCCCTGTTCACATTCTTGATTGTTTCCTTTACTGTGAAGAAGCTTTTTAATTTGATGCCATCCCACTTATTGATTCTTGATTTTACTTCTTGCACTGTAGGAGTCTTGTTGATGAACTCAGTTCCTAGGCCAACATGATGGAGAGTTAGGCCTACATTTTCTTCTAGTAGGCGCAGGGTGGCCTCTGTTCTAATGCCTAGATCCTTGATCTACTTTGAGTTGAGTTTTGTGAACAGTGAGCGATAGGGGTTTAATTTCATTCTACTACATGTAGATTTCCAGTTTTCCCAGCACCATTTGTTAAAGGCTATCTTCTCTCCAATGTACATATGGTGACTTTGTCTAGTATGAAATAAACTGTATTTGTATGGGTATGTCTCCATATCTTCTACCTATTCTATACCATTGGTATTCATGTCTGTTTTTTTTTTTTTTTTTTTTTTTGCCAATATCATGCTGTTTCTGTTACTATTGCTCTGTAGTATAATTTAAGGTCTGATATTGTTATGCCTCCTGCATTACTTTTCTTGCTGAGGATTGCTTTGTCTATTCTGGGCCTTTTATTTTTCCAAATGAATTTCATGACTAATTTTTCTATTTCTATTTCTATCAAGAACATCACTGGAAATTTAATCATAATTGCATTAAATCTATATAGTGATTTAGGTAGTATGGCCATTTTGATAATATTAACTCTGCCTATCAGAGAACATGGGAGATCTTTCCATTTTCTAAGATCTTCTTCAATTTCTTTCTTTAGTGTTTTGTAGTTTTCATGGTAGAGATGTTTCACTTCTTTTGTTAGATTGATTCCCAAGTATTGTACTTTTTTAAGGCTATTGTGAATGGGATAGTTTTCCAGATTTCTTTTTCAGCTGACTCATCATTGCTGGCATACAAACTCTTATGGTTTTTAGTAAGAAAGGTCAGAGCTTCCATGGCATTGGGACAGCTTTGCAGAGCCATCATAGTAGTAGAAATAACAAACCCCAGCAACGGTTAAAGCCAGTGGGGCTATAAGTCCTGACTGTGATGTGGCTCCATGAATACAGTGAGTAACAACCTATCCAGAGCCACAGGGACTGTGGAAAGTGAGGAAGACAGCTGGAGTGCAGTCCATCACAGAGCAAGGATTCAAACATGCAGCTGGAGGAAGGTCCAGGAGCAAAACGTTGACAGCTTTTCACTAGTCCAGTGGAGACATGGAGCCTTGAAATGGGAATGGCAACTTGGTGACAGGTGATTGTATTGTGCTCTGCACCATCCTGGGTTAAGTCTGTCTTAGAGCAAAGCTTAGACATGAGCAGTTCTGATTGTTGGGGTTTGGAGGACCATGGCACACAGAGGACACTCAGCCTCAAGAGAACTGTCATCTTGCTTTTGAGGGCTCAAGATCATCCACCAATCCGGCCAGACTTGTGACCCAGAACTTAAAAAAAAGGTTTTGTTCTCATTCCACTCTGAGGACTGATTCAGCTCTTTCTTATGAAGTTGTATTTACCATATCTGCAGCTTTTTGGTCAATTCTTCCATATGATTTATTAAAAGCTGAATTAGAAAAATAATGTTTGCCAACAATTCTGAGAGCTTTTTAGTCAATAAAGCACATTCATAGACCATGTATTTGGATCCTCACACACATTTTAAGGGATGATTGTATTTTCCAGTTTATAATATGAATACTGAGGCTCAAAGTGGTATTAACTTGTAAGACCATGTAATCAATACTGAATCCAAGTATTTCTATATAATATGATATGTGTTACTTCTATGCGTATATTTCAATAAAAGTTTTAGATGAGGATGAAATTTATGATACAAGTTGGAACATGCTTGCATGAAAGGAAGGGCTATTAATAATTATCTCAGAATTGCAGAGGTTAACTGTGTCCTCCTTGGGCGAACAAGAACATCTTGATAAAATCCAAGTTATGAGACTGGATGGTCAATATGAAATCTCCTTATCAGTCTCATTTTTAGACTATCTTTGATGGAAAAAAATAGTTTTAAACTGAAGCTTAAAGAAAAGGTTTTCAGACAGAGAACATAAATAGAAGAATATTGACTCTTTGGCACAAGATGAGAGAGGGCAAAATAATTTTTGATTTTTAAATTGCATTCTTTCCTCTTGTATAGGAGCATTGCCATTTCTCCTCTCGAGTCAGATGCTCTGTGATATAATTTGGATCAATACTAAAAATGCCCCCAAAAGGCAAAGAACCATTTTATGTAACAAGATGCCCCCAAAACATTAAAAGATTATAAAAATTTACTAAATGAGATTTTCAAGGCAGCCTGGGATGATTTAAAGAATGCATGGATTTCTGGAGAAGCTAAGGTGATCTTTATTCATTAATTTTTTTTCTAAGGTGATCCTTACAGATGAAAGGCTAACTGTTATCTTCTGTCCTCTGTATTCAGTGATAACTGGACAAACAAAGATATAAAATCTATAACATCACAACAAATTTCATGAGGCTAAAGGAAGAACTTTAGAATTACTTTCAATGAGGGGAACAGTCATGAGTTGAAGGGGGGTTTTGATTGCCTATGGATGTTTGGAAAGGGTTTCTCTCCTGATTCTCTGACATCTTCCCTCCTTTCTTTTCTTCCCTCACTTAATTGTCCCATTTCTTTTTTCCTTCTTCCCTTCCCTTCTTTCTTTCCTTTCTTCTCATTTTCTGCCTATATTGACATTTTCTTCCTTTTGTCCCAAAACCTAGCACTATGCATCGTACTTTCTAGAATTCTAATGACACTAGGGATTGAGTCTTTGTTTTTTAAAGTTTTTATCTGCTTCCCTAGCAAGATGGGTGGGACTACCTTGGTCAACACCTCCTTTCTCACATGGATGTTAGGAAGAGCCATTATGTGTTATCTGACAATGACTTTGCACTTCATCAAGAGAGAACTTAGGCAAATACATTATGTCTTTATGTCATTATGTCTTGGCTATTGGACACTTTTTAGTTGTCATAAAAGCAAAACAAATCACTTCAATTAGAGTAATCTAAGACATTGCTAGGATCTTGAACTGGGGAGGCAAGAGTCCTTTTCTAAATTTGAAAAAAAGAAAAAAAATGGAAGATAGATTCATACAACAAACACTTCATATATTTCCCTCCTCTTGCAGTGAGTCAGTTTACTAGTGAATGAAAGGGGATCAGACAGATCATACTTCTAATATAGCATCTCCTTTACTTTTGTTTTGAGTCCTGGTTCTACCACTTACTATGCGTGTTCTCTTGCAAGATTGCTTCAACCATCTGCAAAAGGAAAATAAGAAGAGTCCTCTTCTCTGGGTGTTGTTACTGAAATTAAACAATGTAATACAAGTAAGGTCATGGGAACAGTGACCCACACTTTAAGTAAACACTCTAAAGCAGTGTTATTATTCACTTTCCTTTGAGATAATTTTCCCTTAGATGGCGTTCATGCTGTTCTTGATAGTCTTGTCTGACACTCAGGCAGACTGTGCTGCCACCTGGGTAATGTTCCTTTAGTGGTTCTGCCAGGGCACCTCAAACCCTAAATACTTCTTGTGATCAGCCGCACCCCAAGGTCTTTAACAGGGAACAAAACCTCCCACTTCTAATGCCTGAGAGTCAACTCTTCCAACTCTGGTCTCGGTCCAAAAAAAAAAAAAAAAGGACTTTCAAAAGGAAAGAATGACTTTGGATACTGAAAAAGTTAGAGGGTCTAAATGTTTCCTGGGCGTGAGAGGAAAGACACAAAGAAGGAGAGAAGTAGGTAATGAACATCATACCCTGCTGTCCTGAAACTATCTGAACCTTCTATAAATTTACCAGCATACCTATGCCACAAATATTTCATTCATCCAAAACTTTGAATCAAGAAAGGGCAAGAAAGTAACAGCAGCCCACAGGGTATTTTTCAGGATAAAGAAGATTCCCATAGTGGCAGGTTGCCTAAGTGACACCTGGGGATATGTTGGTGCACATGAATGAATATTCCATTGTTGTACTGAGGATTTCTTCCTAAGTATCTTGCTTCAAGAATGAAGGGTGACGTCAATTGGGGGGAAAAAGCCCAGTGAATCCTAAGACTTATTGCTCCAATTGAGCAGGGAGGCACGTTGCTGCATGAAATATTGGGTAATAATTCATACCTGTTGTGCTTCAATGTTAACCGTGAGCCTAAGTGTATACTACCCTCACTTATGCATGAATTCTTTTTATGCAATAGCTCAAGGCCTCAAATATTTAATTGCCTATTTTTTCCTTGAAGAAAATTACTTATAAGGAAATGTTGAAAAAGAATCTCCCTGGAAAATAGTAGGGATCTCATGAAAAATATGTCTGGGTAAATTGAGTTATAAAAGATCTGTTCCAGTAGGAACAGAAACTTTGAAGTCCTTTTCCTGTTCAAAAACAAAAGCTAAGCTTCCCAGATGATAAATTTCTGGCACGATAGGTTTTTGGGCATCACAGGAGCCTGTTACCTATCTGGGCTTCCAGATCATGCTGGGTTGAAGCCTGACTACTGTCACTATTCCTTCAGTGGCCCTGGCACTTCTGGTGCACAGGAGCATTTAGAGACCTTCAGAATCTGTCTCTTTTTGTGAAGAATCTTGCTTTTTTAGTCCAGAGCAGCTGGCTGCTTGTGTGTAAGCTGGGCCTGGGATCTTTCTAAGAAATGACTCTTGGAATAAGGACCTGGAAGGCCTTGCTCTGCTGACTGGGAGGTAGGATTATACAATGGCTATGAATATGGAAGTTGGAACCAAATGGCCTGTGTTCTAACCTAGTTTTGCCAATTCTGTAATAGGGTGAGCTTGGGCAAATTATTTCATTCTTCAAACCTCAGCTTCCTTAATTTTAAAGAAGATGATATTACCTGAGAGGGATTCAGTGAGGTTTAAATTGGGAAAATGTAAATAAAGTGCTTAGCAGATCGCAGGGCATATAACAAACAGCCATGGAGAGTTAACCACTATTGTAACTTCCGAGCATCTTAGGATACGAGGTGAGGGTTCTTTGATCAATAGTTAAACCCAACTACATCCAGATAGATTCATTCACTTGTATAAATGCATGCAAAAATTGCGAAGGCTTCCTATGGGCAAAGAGTATACTACTCAGAAGTGTTTTCAGGAGTATTGCCCTCCAGTAGCTTGACTGCTTGAGAAGATTAGACATGCACCGAAGTAACACTAACGCCAAGTAGAAAGTGACAAAGCTCTCTGATGAAGTAGATAAAGTGCTATTGGAGTTCATAAGAAAGAGAATTTATAATCTAGTTGCGGGAAGTAGAGAAGACTTTGCAGATGAGGGCCCGGAGGTGCATGTCTCTGTAATCTTAATATTTTGACAACAGAACTCATATAATTATATTGACTTGAAAATTACAGGTTGGAAAGATCCACATTCTATAGTGGACACGTCTGAAACACGTCTGAGAAAGTTCAAGCTCAATGTATATTCTCTGATTACAAGTAACCTAGGGCCATAAAATCAGTATCCATTTAAAATGAGAATCAGGTTTGGCTTTCCCCAGAGGACAGTTGGCCATTTGCCCAGTGGTCTGTGCAGTTTATACAAACTTCCTTCATTTAAAAAGAAGGGGAGGGCATTGGAGGAGAGAAAAAGGCAAGCAGTGCTCATCTTTATCTGTAAAAACTGCATTATGACCAGGTGTCAAGAAAACACACTCAAGTTCTCAGGGAAGGCTGTCCTGCTCTCGGTGGGAACCATGGAGGCTCCCTTTCTCCTCTCCCATCCTAACTCTCCCTCCATCTTCTTTCATGGGATTTTCCATTGTGTTCGTTCTTTTGTCCATTCACTCAGTACATTTCTAAACTTATAATTTAGGTGCTGCTGGAGGTTAAGAAGATGAACACCGCAAGCTTCTATGTTCTAATCATTCTCACCAGAAATGCCCAAATATAAGGTATTAGCAAGGCACAAGGAGTGGAGTCTCACTAAAATGCCAGAGAACTTACCTCTTCTATTTTTTTTTTTTTTGATTTCTATGTGTTCCTAAACACTGTTGGGGGCTCAGTTAGTATACCTCTTTGATTTCCCATGCTCTGACTCATGCCTGGAGCTTTTTTTCCTATGAAAGCAACTTAGCCTTAATCTAAGCATTTTTAAATTTCAGGATAAAGAAATGAATTCTCTTGTTATGTTGAATTATAGGCATAAAAAGACATATTTGGGAAAACCTGGTTGGAAACATATTCTGAAACAGCAGCACAAAAGTCAAATTTGTTTGGATTATAAAAGAGAAGAAAAATATTTTCCCTCTGTTCTGTACTTCTAGAAGCTTCCATTAATGGCTAATTTTATGACTGAGCCACTATTTTCATGGTATGGAATGAAGGTATTTGAAGAGTGAGAGGAAGGTCCTAGTCCAAAATTATTTTCTCTTTTGATTCCTGAAATCTCCAGATAAGCAATTTAATTCAGTCTTAATTATTTCCTTTTCTGGTCCTTTTTTTTCAAATGTTTCTTTTCTGAGCAGTATTGTATGAGAAATTCCTAACTTTTTAGGAAACTCTTTCTTAATATCACCTTCCTCTAGAGTTGGGAAAGATCTAACTCCATTCATTTGACTCTGTGTTAGTGGGAAAGTACAGACTATTGATTCATTTCCATTCTTTTTCTGAAACTCTGGGGCATATCCATGATGAAAAGTAAAGAGAAAAAGGAACATTAACTAAAGAATACAGAGCTTAGATATGTTCACCGGAAACAGCTAAACTATCGAGATGCCAGCTTATTTTCTGGCCTCTGATTTTGTGGATAACTTCTTCATCTGTTCCCTTCTCTGTACCTGTGGCATTGGCTTCTAACAAAGAAGGTCTTCAAAGCACTGTAAGAGAGCTTGTCCAGTTGTGAAATTTGGCTTCCTTGATATGAGGCAGAAAGCTAGAATACATTTGCATTCATTGGTTTGGTGGAGCTTCGTGCTGGAGTGTTGAGCCACATTATCTCATCACTGCTCTATAACTGACATATGCCCAATTGTCTTATATACTTTAGAGGCAACTGTCGTTTTATCTTGACGAACGATTAAGTCTTCTGAAGGCTAAATGTTTCCAAGGGTGGGGGGAGCCAGACTACGGTTTAATTTATTGAAAGTTATTTATAATTTAGTACTTACTGTCCTGAAAATTCCTGTCCCCTTGGAAATATGATTCAGATGCCCTGAACTGAAGAAACATTTTCCTTTTTCCTGTGTAAAATATGAAACAAAAGACAACTGAAAAACACTTCATTGAAACAGTTCCTTTGTCCTTTTGACAATAAAAATTGAAAAGAGTCATGCCAGTTTGGCTATGTGGGTGGTCCTTTTTCTATGCTCACCTTAGCATGACCTCACAAAAATCACTGAAAATTATTTATTTGATGGTTCTAGAGATTTTAAAAATATGTTTTAGAAAGTAATAGTCCCATGCACTAGGGGACTTCAAAAATGCCATGTATTAAAAATGAGTTTCTAAGAGCTGAAGGATCTGCCCAGGAACTTCTGTTCCCCCCAGACCTCAGTGTACTTAGGAACCCACATATGTTCACACCTGGACAAACCTCTCTCTAGTCAGGTCATGCTCCTTGATCCTTTGGATTCACTTTTTCAAGGTCTTTCACAGGCTGATTTTGCCATCAAATGCATGTAATCGAGCTAAGTCAATGTAGGTATGATATGTATCAAATGAACTTAAAACATGTTCCCCATGGGAATATCTCTGACATTTCTTTTTTTAGTTCAGTAATTCTAGAACATTCCTCATAATGTCCTGAACTTCTTCAGAGTGCAGGAAAAAGGAGAGTTTGATTATCTGATGAAAAATGAAAATTAGATACTGTGTTCTGTTTCTTTTCTTTTTTTCAATAGATGTCTTTTACTCTTTTTGAGTTAGTTTTTAATTTCCTATGATTGTCTGAGAAAAATTAGTCCAGTTACCAGAAAAACTGCCTTTTGATTAATCTGCATTGCCACTCAGACAACTCAGTTTAATAGTTTTGAGAAATGAAAAATGAACCATGTACTTTTGCCTTTGGTTACCGTTTCTCTGTTAAATGAAATTTGATATTGTACCTCTAACGCTATTAAAATGATGCTGTCCAAAACTATCATATGATAAGACCCATTCCCTTTTTGTGCTATTATAAAGAAACTTTGTCTACTTTGTTTGTTGAAAAATAAAAAATAGTAAGGCCAAGGGCTATTGTAGTGATAAAACTCTGCTGAGTATCATATAGAGAAGCTTCAGGGATATTGCCATAAAGTCTTAGGAAACATATTTCCCTTGTCTATAATATCAGAAGATTAAAAAATTAAAAGAATAGCTGCTTTGTGATCTTCCTGTAATATGGAGTCACTGCAACAAGCATTTTTTAACACATAGCATACCTTTTGTTATTTGACTTGACATGAATAATGCTTACAGAATGTTTGGCAAGATTTGGAATACAAATTCCCAAATGAGTGTTCAACGTAGTTTAATTGAGACTGTTATTTCGTGTAGTATAAATACAACTGCTTATTAAAACATATTTATTGAAGATAAATAATTATGCAATAGAAACCAGCTATAGAATATAATAAGATGACTAATGAAAAAGACAATTTATTACAAATGACATAATTACTGAAGGTTAAAAGCTATGCAATGGATATTACTTGTTATTCCTCATGCAGACTTTAATAAGCATTGTGATCATTATTTAACATGCAATAACTCACTTATTATGTCCAACGAATGAGCTACTTTCCAGCTTGGTACACATGGCCTTTAAGAATGCCTAGGGGAGTCGAGGAGCTTATGGCTGTACCCATAGGACTGAGGAAAGACATTGACAAAGAATGTTAATCAAGTGTTACCAATTCTATTTTATTTTAGGAAATGCAAAGAAAAAAAAATCGAAGGCCTTTGATTGAAACCTTCTGCCTGCTTTGACAAATGTGGACTGCTGCACACTACAGAGGTTCCTCAGTTTCCACAGAGAGGATTTAAGACTACCATTCGAATTTTTGTGACTTGCTCTCTCCTAAGAATTTCCCTAAGAAATAATTTCATTACCATCATCACCCCTGAGGGGGTCTACCAGAGATTAGTAGCTTTGTTTTGACTCTGGCATTAAAATGAGTAGTTTCTCCCAATTTCTTTGTGGTTCCTTACTTTGTACAGTAATGTGATATCCTCAATGGTACCAAGAAAAGGGAGAGAATTAAAGAGACACAATCAGTAATTTATTACCTCAGTTTTAGGCTATGGAAATAAGGAATATGTTATGAACTTAGAATAGCATGTTTGGAATTAGTTTCTTCCCAAGGGCTTTTAAGGGACCCACAGATGGGAGTTGGAGCAAGGAGGAAAAGACTATGCTGAAGACAATTTTCAGCATATTTGGTGTGTCAGAACCCACTATCAGTGTTTTTCAAGGCATACAAAAATTTGCGTTCTTAAGCAAGATGTTTCCTTTGTTCTCTAAAATCTAGTTTTGATCACTCTTCTCCAAAATTCAAGGTTTCTTGTGCCTAAGAGAGGACTCTGGTATCTGTTCTTCAATATTTTTTACTGATCTCATTTTTCTAAAGGATATATAAGACTTGGCTTTTATTCAATGGTGAAAGGAAACTACATGTGCTTATGTATTTGTATTCTAGAGGCCATTAGAGAACAATTCCACTTAGAAGTTGTGTCTTTAAGATGTAAACAGATGTTATAATCACTGTTACAGTTTGACCCTTGGGTGGAATGTCCTTGGTCTTAAGATTGATAAAAGGCTTTAGAGAAGTCTCCACTTGACCTTTGTCATAATGATTAGCACAGCCCCAGCTTTTATCTTTTGGAAGGGCTAGGATTTGATAGGACTGATAGGATCTGATAAGACTGAGAAAGTGTGTCTCTGTGTAGGTGAGTATAGAATTCCTGTGCTCATTGTCTCATGTCTCTGTGACTCTGCTCAGCTGGCTGTGTTACCTGCCTTTGTGGTACCAGTATTCAGATCCCCTGATCCCTTCCTTCACTCCTACTTAAACTTAATTGAATGTGCTCGCACACGCACACACACATACACACAAACACAAAAACAAGCACAGTATAGGTAACTCTTATGGTTCTAGACTTTCTTCCTCCATACTCAATTCCTAATTTAAAAACAAACAAACAAACAAACAACTTATCTCTTTAATGTTAAATTCTCTCTGGGTTCTGCTGAAGGAGGAAAATGTTGCAGTGGTTTATTTGAGAGCATTGATTTTGGCCAGACTGCTTTGGACTTGAATTCTTATTCTAATACTGTATTTCTGCTATCTTGGCAAACCTGTTTAAATTCTCTAAACAAATTAATTTTTCTATGAATTCAGAAATTCAGTATTGTGTCTACTACTCAGTGTTGTCAAAATAAATTAGATGATCCATTGAAAACATTTATTTAGCATGGTGCCATTCACATAGTAAGTATCCCATGAAGTTGGGGGTAACTGTTGCCGCTATGGAAGAATCAGTGAGCACAGTGTAATACAATGTGTATCCAAATGTGGTGAGTCACACTGTCTCTCCTGCATCAGGGCATCAAGTCTCATAGGAGCCATTATCCTCCCTGAGCTCCACACATACTTCTGTCTTCACTGGTCTCGCTCCATTAATTCTAAGGTTTTTTTCATGGCTACTTGCTAGGGGCAATGGGCTATCAAGAAATGAATAAAAATAAGAATGTTTCATTTTCTTATTCATATGTGAGATTTTTTAAAAAAAACTCAATCTTATTTTATTTGATATGAATTTGACAATTATCTATTTTTGAAAGTTGTAGAAGAGGGAAGTAAGCCTGGGCAAAAGCTGGAGGAAGGAAAGGGCTGGTGGCAGAGTTGATTCAGGAGCTCTCTTATTTATTTTTGAATTCTAGGTCTGGTTCTTAAGGGCATATGGTGCACATGGTGCTTAGTAAGTGTCCACTGTAAGTGTGCATATGGTGCCTAGAAAGTGTGGGTTGTCAGTGAATGAATATTTCTCCAGACTCTCCAGGTAACAGAAACCACTGCACTCCAGACTGGTGGTTAGGCTGCCAGCATAGAAGGCATATACGCAGGTCCTTGATGTAACTGCCATGATAGCTGATAGTCCAGTCATTCTTATGAAGTTATAGGTCACTCCTTCAAAACTGTAACTCCCTGACTTGATGTCAGCGTAAGAAGGAGAATGGAAACACATTGCTTTGCTTTAGTTTCTCTTTTAAAGCAAGAAGACCTAACCTGAGATTAGAAAATTCAGTGGGTCTCATGTAAAAGTATTTCCAAAAATATGTTTGTGTATGGGGGTGTGGGGTCTCTGCATGCATTCTTTTTGGGGGAAATGAATAATTTTTTATTCTAAAATCAGATTCTTAAAGGGATCCAGCAACATGAAATGTTACCTCTGATTTTACAAACCATTCGCTTGAGGGAAGATCAAATAGAGGCCCCTGATTCCATTGCCATCCCAAACCCTCTGTCAATAAGAGTCCAACTCAACTGTCAGATTTAAATTTCAGATTTGGGAAACTACTGAATTATTCTATCCACACACATAGTTTTGAAATATGGCCTATAAGTAAACATTAAATCCTACAATAAATTGGGAGGATTTGGTGTAAAGTAGATGTAAGATGGCATAGAGTTTCAGAAAGTCTTTAGGGAAAGAAACCAAATTTTGATGAGAAGGAAATGTTGGAATTAGAACAAGCCAAATGTGTCTTGTGGATTGAAGAGATAAACAACCAGTATCAACTTGAGAAGGACATTGTGGGTTAGTGACTCAGTACAGTCCCTTCTGGAAACCTAGCCAACAACTCTACCTTTAAAAATATAATGCCCTGTTAAGAAACTTCAGGATGTTATAAAATGTTAGAGGTAGGATGGAGGAACTTGTAGCAATAGCATATCATCAAATGGTAACAGGGATAACATATTTTCATCTTTCATATCTGGGACTCTGATTATCACTCTGAAATTGGCAGATAATAGAGACTACATTTTATTCAAACAATTTTCAGAGATATAGTACAGGTTTATGTCAGGCTTCTTTTATAGAAAATATCCTATGTGTTTTGAAAACAGGATATGTAAACACCCATAAAACATATTTCTCCTTGAGTGGAAAAAATATGGCAATTGTGATTTAGTAAAAGGTGCATAATCTCGGCAATAAGGAAGAAGTTGGTTTGAATACCAAACCTCCTGATTGACAGTTGGCTGGTGTTGGAAGAAAAAAATTGTCACTGAGCCTCAATTGTTCCACATATAAATCAGGGATATTAATGCTTCATTCTGAGGTTGTTGTAAGGGTTGGAGGTTAATGTCTAGCTTCATGACTAGCAGGCAAATAATTCATAGTTATTATTGTTATTGTTAATATAAAAATGAATATAATTCACTTATATGTTATTAGGCAAAAATAAGCAAGTTTCAAAGAACAGAAACTTTTCTCCCGAAATGCTAAATTTAAAATTTTTATGGGATGTGCTGGTAAGTATGTCATTATAGTTTTGATTTGCACTTCCAAAATATTTATTTATATAGAACAATTCTTTTGCATGCACTAATGTCCATTTGCATATCTTCTTTGAAGAAATGTTTATGTTCTTTATCTATTTTAAATTTTTTGTTGTTGTATTTTAGGAATTAACTGTGTATCCTGGATATTCATGCCTCATGCAGATGCACGATTTGCAAATATTTTCTCCTATTCCATGGTTTGTCTTTTTACTCTGTTGATAGTGTCTTTTGGTGCACGTTTAAAAATTTTTTTTTTCATGAAGTCTAATATTTTTTTCCTTGGGTTTCCTGTGTCTTTGAGGTCATATCCAAGAAATCATTGCCAAATCTTATATCATAAAAGATTTTTCCCTATGTTTTCTACTAAGGGTTTTATAGTCTTAACATTTTCAGTTAGTTTTGTTAGTATTAAGTATGAGTCTTCATTCTTTTGATATGAATACCCAATTTCCAAGGCAGCATTTGTTGAAAACACTCTCATTCTTCCATTTAATGGTCTGGATATCCTTTTCAAACATCATTTGACCATATATTCCATTTCATTGGTCATGTCTGATTTTATACCAATAGAACAATATAGCATTATCTGAAGTAAGTTTTGAAATCAGGAAGTATGAGTTCCAGTTTGTTCTTATTTTGTTTTTGGCACTGAGGATTGAACTCAGGGGTACTCGACCACTGAACCACATCCCCAGCCCTATCTTGTGTTTTGTGTAGAGACAGGGTCTCACTGAGTTGCTTAGTACTTCGCCGTTGCTGAGGCTGCCTTTGAACTCGCGATTCTCCTGTCTCAGCCTCCCAAAGTGCTGGGATTACAGGCGTGTGCCACCACGCCCAGCTTGTTCTTCTTTTTCAAGATTATTTTGCTATCTAGAGCCCCTTGACATTATATATGAATTTTAGTATGGGTTTTCTATTTCTGCAAAAATGCCATTGTGATTTTGATAGGGACTATACTGAATCTATAAGTCAGCTTGGGTAAAGCTGACAACAATATTAAGTCTGCTAATCCATGAATATGGGAGGTGTTTCTATTTATTTCTGTTTTCTTTAATATCTTTCCAGGAGGTTTTGTGGTTGTCATTGAACAGATATTTCATGTGTTTGGTTAAATATATTCCTAAGTATTCTTTTTGATGCTATTGTAAATAGAATTTTCATATTTTCCTTTTCATATTATTCATTATTAGTGTAGAGAAATGCAACTGGTATTTTTGTGTCTTGCTACTTTGCTGAAGTCATTTATTAATTCTAACAGATTTTCTTTTAATTTTGATAGAATCTTAGAGTTTTTTTATGTACATGATCATATCACTTGTTAGAAGAGACAATTTTGCTTCATCCTTTACAATTTGGATGCCATCAATTTATTGTCTAGGTGCTCTTCCTAGAACTTCTGGTACTATCTTGAACATAAGTGACAAAAGAAAGCTCCTTGCTTTGTTTCTAATATTAAAGGGAAAGTGTTCAATCTTTCATGATTGAGTATAATGTTTATTATGAGTTTTCCACATATGGTTGTAGCAGTTTCCTTTTTTTCCTAGCTTGCTGACTATTTTTAACAGGAAAGACATTGAGTATTGTTAAATTGTTTTTCTGCATCAGTTGAGATTATATTTTCCCCTTCATTCTGTTAATTTAATTTACCATACTATATTGATTTTTTTCATATGTTGAACCATACTTGAATTCCAGGGATAGATCCCAATTTGCAATGACTTATAATCCTCATAATATGCTTCTGAATTCAATTTTCTAGTATTTTGTTGAGGATTTTTGTGTCAATGCTCACAAGGGATAGAATTTTGTTTCTTGTAGTGCCTCTTTTTGCTTAGATATTAGTGAAATGCTGATCTCATAGAATAAATTAGGAAGTGTTCATTCCTCTTCAATTGTTTTGGAAAAGTTTGAAAATGATTTGTGTTATTTAAACATTTGGTAGAATTCACTAGTGAAGCCATCAGGTACAGAACTTTTCTTTGTTGGGAGATATTTCATTCTAGATTCGTTCTTCCTATTTTTAATTATAGTTCTATTCAGATAATTGATTTCTCTGATTTAGTCTTAGTAGACTTTGTTTCTCTGGGAATATTTCCGTTTTATCAATGTTATCCAATTTTTTGCAAATGATTGTTCATAATATTCATTGATTTTCTGAATTATTTTTATAGTTTTCTTTCTGTTATTTATTTCAAATTCCAATCCATTGTGATCAGAAAAATGTACTTTGTATGAAATAAATTTTAATACTATTGAGACCTAATTAAATATTTTGGATTCAATGTCCATTTTTTCTATGTAAGCATAGCTACAACTTTTGTGCTCTCTTCATTATAATTTCTGTAGAATATAATTCTCATTTTCACTTTCATTCTATGTATGTTTTTAGATCTAAAATGAATCTTTCATAGCCAGCATACAGTTGAATCATGTGTTATTATTCATTATGCCAATTAATACCTTGATTGTAGAGTTTAATCTATTTACATTTAAAATGGCTTCTGATAAGAAGAAACTTCTGTAATCTTCCTGTGTGTTTTTATATGCTTTATAAACTTCCCTTTCATTTCCTTTAATATCTTCTTTTGAATTTAGTTGATTTTTTAAAGAATGAAATGTTTAGGTTATTTCTTCATTTAATTTTTCATATATTTTATAGGAATTTTCTTTGTTGTTACCATGGAGATTACATTTAATATCTAAAAGTTATACTCCAATTTGAATTTATATCAGCTTGAATTCAATAATAGACAAGAACAATGGTCCCTTAACAGCTCTATCTCATCCATTTTACTTGCTGATGTCATAAAATTACATTTTCATGTATTATCTACCCCAAAATACAACTTAACAATTATTTTAGATGCATTAATTTCTTAAATCATGTAGTAAGAAAAATGTGGAGTTACAAACCAAAGTTACAAAAACACTACTTCTTTTACTAATAGTTTTAAAAATGTATTGGTCTCAAGTTATATAAAAAACAAAAAATAGGGGCTGGGGTTGTGGCTCCGTGGTAGAGTGTGCGCCTTAGACGTGTGAAGAAGCACTGGGTTTGAACCTCAGCACCACATTAAAAAATAAATAAATAAAGGCATTGTGTCCAACTACAACTAAAAACATATTTTAAAAAAATGAAAAACAAAAAATAGAGTTATATACAAACATTTAAAATAATACTAGGTTTTACAATTATGCCTGTATTCACTGTTATGAGATCACATTTCTTCATAAGGCTTTGAGTTACTGTTTTGTGTCCTTTTATTTTACCTTTCAGGAGAGCCTTGGACATTTCTTGCAGGACATGTGTACTGGTAATAGACTTTCCTTCAACTTTTGGAATGTTTTAATTTCTTGCTCACTTTTGAAAGGCAGTTTTGTGGATATAAGATTCATGGTTGACAATATTTTCTTTTAGAACTTTGACTATATTTTCCCATTTCCTCTAGCATACAAAATTTCTGATGAGAAACCCATTGGTAATCTTAATGAGGATTCCTTGAATGTGACAAGTCACTTATTTCCTTTTGCTTTCAAAATTTTCTTTGTCTATTAAAATATTGATTATAGTCTGTTTTGGTGTGGGTCTATTTGAGTTCATCTTGTAGTTTGTTGAGCTTCCTAAGTGTTAATATTTCACCTTTCATTAAATTTGAGACCTTTTCAGCCACTATTTCTTCAAATATTTTCTCTGTGCCTCTCTCTCTCTCCTCTCCATGTGGAGCGCTCATGATGCATATTTTGTTCCACTTGATGGTGTCCTATTTTTCCCTTAGACTGTTCACTTTTCTTCAATATTTTTTCTTTCTCTTTCTCAGAAAGAAAATTTCCATTATCTTATTTTCAAGTTTGATGATTCTTTGGCTGCTCCAATGTGCCTTTGAATCCCTCCAGTAATTTTTTTTTTTTGTACCAGGAATTGAAAGGGTCTTACTAAGTTGCTTAGGGCCTCATTAAATTGCTGAGGTGGGCTTTGAACTTAGAATCCTCCTGCCTTAGCCTCCCAAGTCACTGGGATTACAGGCATACACCACCAGATCTGTAATTTTTTACTTTTATTTCCTATACTTTTCAACTTCAATATTTTATTTCAGTTTCTCTTTATTACTATTTTCATTTTGTTGATATATTGTTTTCTTCATTTATTTCCCATCTTGTTTTAGTTCTTTGAGCATTTTTAATCTATTATATCTATTTGGCATCAGGTATTTTTCAAGGACACTTCATGATTTTTTGTTTTTCTTTGTCTTTTGAATGAACTATACTTTGCTATTTGTTTGTATGACTGTGAGTTTTTGTTACAAAGTAGAGATTTGAATATAATAATGAGGAAACCCTGCAAATAAGTTATATATTGTTACTTTTTTAATTGTTAAGATACAAGTGCAAATCAGAAATCCAAACCACTCTTGACTTTTGGCACATTCTATTTTATTTTGTCATAGCCATTTTTTTTTCTCACTATGATTGGTTGAAATAGTGAACACATGCCTAGTAAATATCCATTTCTGTGGAATAAATAATGAAAGGACATAAAATTCAGTTTTTATCCCCAATGATAAATGTGAAATTCACAGAGGGACCATAGGGAATACCTATAGGAAATACTGAGGCAGCATGTTATCTCCTTGATTCTATTTCCCTTGGCTGATGATTTTCTTACTCACTTAGATATTTTTCTACTTTTGGGTTCTATTCTGCCATGAAGATATTACCAAAAAAATGCTATCATAAGTCATAACACTATACCACAAGGGATCAGGGATTAGTTGAGCAGTGTCAGGAGTAATTTGTAAACCGAGGGTTCTAATCCCTCAAAAAAGAGTTGATGATATATATAGTAATAATAGGAAAGCAAAGAAGGGCAGGAGAATACCTCAGTCTCTTTCTCTTCCTGTTTTGTACACACACATTCTCTCTCTCTCTCTCTCTCTCTCTCTCTCTCTCTCTGTCACTGAGTTTAGGAGTCTAAATAGTTATAAAAATTGCCTTGATTAGGCTATCTGCTCCTCTGGAGATGGCTCACATTCTCCTTTGAATGTTAATCCTTGCCTTACCCCAAAAGATGTCTATCTCTTGAGATAGTCTACATTCTGTCTTGAATGTGTCTCTGCTTTTCTAAATAAACCTGTGTCTTTGAAAAATAAAAGATGAACTTGATTAGATATAGTTCTACCATTTACCAGCTGCATGTCATTGACCTAGTCATTCAAGTTTTCTAAGCTTCAGTGCCTCATGGGTGAAGTCAGCTACCATTTCCACTTATTTCATATAGTTCTCTTGATAATGTTTCATTGTTTAATATGTTTAGCTATCATGTTTTGTCCACTAGGTCAAAAATATCTAAAACTTCTCCAATCTAAACCATTTCAAAGTAGTGAAAAGACTGGTTTTTGTATTGTTTCTAGTGTCTATAGATAAGAGGAAAGAAGGAGGTACATAACTACTAGTCTTGGTGTTTTTCCCCCTTTTGTTTTGCATAACTTTAAGGTCACCACATTCCTTGATTCAAACCACATTTAGCCCAAATCCCTCAGAATGTAACTATAAAATTTTCCATCTATTGTTCCTACAGTTAGCCAATTATATACCATCACATACATAATTGTCTGTCAATGCAGTGGTTTTGCTAAATTCCATAATGTTGAAACAATATTGACAGTGTTTGTGATTCTGGATGGAATAAGAGCAGCCCATAGACTTTTTATGGAAAGTGTCTTTGATTGCAGATACCACTACTAATTAGGCAGAATATAAGGAAAAAACCCCACCCAAACCCTTAAACAATATTAGAAATCATTAAAGGTATGTACGTCCCTATCTTTGTTGAAGATAATAGAGATTTATTCTGTTTGAGATAGGGTTTCCCCTAATGCAATGGTGTACACTTTTGCAGAAGATGAGTAGGTATTATAACTTGTAACAGTGCTCTTTCTTGAGGCCTGAAAGATTTACAGTGGAAAGATTATTAGGGTGACTAATGCTCTCTACGAATAAAATAGATACTTATGTTCTCCTCTGAAGGTTAGAAGTCTTAACCAAAAACCCCTCTTAGGGAAACTAAGTTTTTTCTTAAGGTCCACATGGAAATCTAGTTCTTAAAGGCAGATCTGAGATTCAAATTGGACTAAAATATATTGCCACTCTTCTATCTGGTGAGCCTTTTATTAGGAGCTCTCAGATACCTCATGTCATTGAGTTATTACTGATTTTAACCTTGAAACCGATGGTTGTATTAAGGTGTCAATTTACTTTGCAACTTGAGTCATATTACTTATTTCCTTCATTTGTCACTCTTTGTGTACCTATTTTAAAAATCACACATTATTTTGCTGACCCAGTCTCACTAGGACCTGATCAGCTCAGTTAGTGCTTGAAACTCTCTTCACCAGAACAGCCACAATAGGGCATGGCCATGCTGAGCTTTCTCTGGTCTGATTCTCCAGGGACCTGACACCAAGAGACCAGTAGGATTTGTAAAGTAGAATGGGAATTAGCAATGAAAAAAGTTGATTTATTTTTCCTTTTAAAATAATTCAAAATAGCCCTCTTAGCTATGTAAAGGTGCAGGGTGGCTGGGGGCAGCCTAAGCTCCTAGCTCTGTTGTTATTTCAGTGGAGAGGAAAGTATGGATGCTTTCCTACCGCTCTACCGGTTTAGCAGAAATACTGGAAGTCTGTCGATCAACTGGAGGATCCTTTCTTGTCTTGGCTTGTCTTGGAGCTGGTACAAGGGCTTGTAGTCTTAACCCTGTTTAATTTATGTAGCTTCAGAAAGAAAGGTTGTCAGGGCCCACACGATGAAGAAAGAAGAAAAGCAAATGAGACTGGGGACATGTCTAAACCTCCTCCAGCAGCACT
Source organism: Xerus rutilus (assembly GCA_028644305.1). Classification (NCBI taxonomy): domain Eukaryota; kingdom Metazoa; phylum Chordata; class Mammalia; order Rodentia; family Sciuridae; genus Xerus; species Xerus rutilus. Next base: position 134,007,811 of record CM053399.1, on the reverse strand, counting down.
GTCACCCTGCTCATCAGGTAAGAAGAAAAACAGATTAAAGCAAGGTCTTTGTTTCCAAATTCCAGGCTTGCAAAGGATGTATTATGATACGCATTTCAAAATATGGTTACATCTTGAAAGCATTTTTGTTAGAAAGGCATATTATCTTTAACAATGAAGCAAGGAAAAAAGCTTGGTTCTTTACAGTGGACTCTTAAAATACCTTAGCAGATCTGACTTTATGTATATCTTTTTACATTAGCATTCAAAAATCCTTGGCAGGAACAATAGGAATGGTTCAAAGTTCAATTCATAATCATAAGCAGACGTCTCTCCCACCCCCCTACCCTGCTTTAGTTCTCTGAAGGGGGTGGAGCGAAGAGAAAGGGGTTACATTTAAACACTCACCCCCCTTCCCCAGGATGAGCTCTAATTTCATAATAGGATAGTTTGATTCAGAGTTAACTACTTTGGTTTTGGTTCAAAATGATAATCGTAGAAAATATAAAATAACATTTTAAAAGCTCAGACTGTGAAAGAAAGGAATCGTGCAGCTTAGTAAAAGCATATGTTGCTAGTGGGACCTCACAACCACATTCACATCATGCTCTTGCCAAATCACGTTATGTTTCTAAAGCTCCTTATTTAAATTTCCCAAGTGAGGCTCGTAGGGCATGGTTTGTGTTTTTGCTATACAGTATTGAAGGAGGTCTTTAGAAATCTTTCCCCTTAAGAACCAACTTTTTCTTTTCTAAATAAAAGTCCAAATTAAGCCTAGTTTTCATTTATAGGGCTCAGGACTCCAGGCCACCGACAACAACAGAAAAAAACATCTGCTCTTGGCACTGTTTGGGGTTGTGATATTGGCCCACGGAGCTATAGAGCTGCAGAGCCTGCAGCGGAAGCTCCTGCCAACATTGCCGCGGCTATGCAGGAGTTAGGTTTGATCTGGTCAGCATTTGCAGGACCCTAAAACGCCATCTAATCAAGTCCCAGTCTCAAAGAAAGACTTTGTTAAAATCACCCCAGGCCTGTATATTCTTTTCTTTTAAAAGATTAAAAATACAAAGTCACTGCATTTCAGTTCTTTATAAAACCTGGAGTCAGGAATTCATACTGAAGTTGAATGTCACCAGTTTATGTATGTTTGCTCTCACGTTTGAAGCCTGTTTCCTCTGTAGCCTTCTGTTCTGTTTAGAAAGCCTGATTCTTTTTTCTTTTTCGCTTCTTTTCAGATTCTGTTTAATCATTGTTTATGATTTTGGTAGTTGTCTCCTGGCACCTCTGAGTTCTTTACAACTTAATTATCATATCTATCACTACAATGAATACAGCGATTACTCCCCCTCCAAGTCTTTGATACTGTTTGCCCATCCAAATTTAAAAGCAAACCACACGGAATTGTGTGCTTGCATTAGGCTTGGAGCTATTATGACTTAGAGATCTTTCTGAGTCACTTTCGGAAATACAGAGCACAACCAGAGAGAGAATTGATCCCTGTCCGCACTCCCTAATGGCTGTAAACTTATGCTCTCCAGTTTTGACTGCCAATAGCCGTAGGGGTCTTTCTAGTCTAAGCATCTATTTCCAGAAATGAAATCGTAACTCGGAATTTTATTTAGAAAACAAAAGGATTTATTGAGAGTAACAGAATCCATGTTATGGATGACACAAACTATGGCTTATTTAAACATAACCCTACATATGCATTATAAATCTGATTCTGTGGGGTCCATCATACCCACACCTGCCTTATGCCCTATTGCCCATGAACTAGAAATTAAAAAAAGGCAAAACCAGAACTCTTCTACAAGAGAATGGGAAAGCTTTGTTCTTTCTCATCCAGATTACTCCTCTCCTTTGTTTATTTAGGATCTGTTGATCTCTTAAGTGCTTTACCTGGCTTTTGTTTTCTGCCTATGTCTGCTGGGCTTTCACATTTTGTTTAAATTTCATTTAAAATAGACAAATATTTTCCTGACAAGCAGTATAATGTTGTGGTTATGAGCTCAGACTTTTTAGAGCCAAATGCCAGCTCTGAGACTTTGGGCAATGTACTTAACTTTTCTATGTATGTCTCAGTTTCTTAATCTATAGAATGGGGACAGAAATCATCCCTAACAATAAGATTGTTAAAATAATTTAATAGGTTATTGTATTTCGAGCACTTACAATTGCACCTGGCCTTAGGAGGCCCTCTCTTTTAATAACAGCCATTACTATTCAACTGTATTGCTCTTCAGAATGTCTGGCTTCTTTTTCTATCCACACAGCCTGAAGTTATTTGTCTCTCTCTTGTGCAAGTGCTCTGTGTTCTGCCTTTTTGTTCTGGCCAAAGGAGAGCCTGCATCGTGTTATAGCAATGAAAGGAGATGTGCACTTGGTTCTTTTTGTTAGAAAGGGTAGTGTCCAGATTTGAGTTCAAGTAGAACTCCTTCTCCCTAATGAGGAAAGACATAGAGGCTGTTTCTTCCTATAAGTTACTAAGAAACATTTTCTGAGCTATTATAGCCTTGTCCTCCTCCTCCGAAGTAGGCCATACTTAAATAAGACAATGTGTATATGTACAAAATCTGTTTTTTCCAAATATTCCATTTTCTGAGACGTTACTTCCATCTTTGTCATTTTAAGACACAGATATGTTTGTATTGCTTTTAGTGCCAAAAGAACTATGATTTAAGCTACTGTTTTTAAAGAAGGTTAAAATATATTACGCTGAGGACCTCAGAACTGTATGATACTAATCACTTCTCAATGGGTTCTTAGAACTACTGGACCTTCTATGCAGGGTAACACGCAGCTGCATAGAAGAAAAACTCGTTGGTCGGTAATGGAAGAGAAGTAGATTCATATGAAGGAAATAGTAATCAGAAAGTATGGGTTCATTTTCGTCACAAAATAATATAAACATTTTATCTGGTGTCCTATGATCTTTTAGCTGCTTATAAATTCATTTTGTATCACAGTAGGGATACATTTTATGTGAAATCCTGAAAGAACAGGCTTGAAATCAGATTTCCTGGGTATGAATTCTGGCTCGCCTGTTGATCGGCATTGGATGTTTGTGCAGATGTCTTAATCTCTTTAATTCTCAGTTTTCTCATCTGTAAAATGGGGATGATAATAGTACCTCTTTCAAAGGGTTGTTGTGATGGATAAATGAAATACTGTATGGAGTTGTGCTTGGAATATAGATGCATTGAAGAAGTAATAGCTCTTACTAAACATGGACAACATTGTTCCTCGTTGTCTTTGAGCATTTAATTTGCCCTTTAGACTTGAAACTAGTGGCCTGTGCTCTTTCAATTACATACAATAATGAAGATTTAAATGTGGCAAATAAAGAAAGAAAGAAGGAAAGAAAAATGTGATCTGACTTTTCCTCCCTACCTTTGTTCCTTTTCTTACCAGATATCAGAATGTAAACAAAATTCTGGTATGTAGCCTTTTTAGCATCAGCAGTTGAGAAGTGTTCTTTTAAATATATAGTCATCCCTTGGTATCTTCAGGAGTCTGGTTCCAGGAACCCCCTGTGGATACAAAACTCTGTGGATTCTCAAGTCCCTTACATAAACTGGCACAATATTTGCATATAACCTACACATTGTCCCTTGTAGTTTAAATAATCTTTCGATTACTAATAACAGCCAATCCAGTGAAAATGCTATGCAAATATTTGTTATACAGTCTTATTTAGGAAATAATTACAAGAAAAAGGTCTATACCTGTTTTGTACAAATGCAATTTTTTGGAACATTTTTGGTTCATTATTGATTGAATCTGAAGATATAGAACCAACTGATATGGATGACAGACTGTACCTTTTAAATATCTTTTTTCTTTGAGGCATGCTTAACAAATTCTGATTTCTTTTTTAAAGAAATATGTAACAATGAATCTCATTATTATGAGTGATTATAATGCACCAAGAAAATGGGGAAAAAAGAATATAGGGGATCCTGTGTGAACTTTCAGAGTTTTATAATTCATCTGAATTTATAAAGTCCTATTTTTGTGATTTTGAGTGTAAACGAGACCACAGCATTCATTAGACTCATCAAAGCATTTAGGAAGAATTCTAAATTCCTGGGAGCACTATGTGTACTAAGTCACAACGGCAGTCTGTATTCAGAAGCAGGCAACATTTGGCTTCCTGTTGCACAGAGTTTAAGATAATATAAGAAAAGACAACTTGGCAGGACCACAATTTCAGTACACAACTTGGCATTTTGAAAAGGTAGACATATTATTGTCCTCCACTCTGGGATGACAGGGTGAAACCACCACTTTTTATAATTATGTTAGGACAATAGATGTATACTGAAGCTGTTCTGGGTAAACATGAGTAAATGGTTCCCCTATGAATTTATATGTTTGGTATCTATTTTTTGTAGCAAATGATCCTCAAACCTAATACCAAAAAGTGGTAACCACATTAGCATATTTACAGCGTCATGGGTCAGTAATTCAGGAATGTCATAGTTGGTCACTTGACTCTATAGTGACTAGATCTTACCTAGGGTGGTTGAAATGGTCAGAAATTCTGAGATAACTTGATCAGGCCAATATATCCTGGACCTTGGTTCTGCTTGTCAGCTGGGTACCCTGGTTAGTTATTTTCCCCATGCCATTTGCAGTGGCTAGAATGGTGTAGCTATAAAGATCAAGCACAAGAACAGCTAAGAAAAATTAGGAAGGCACAGGGGTCCTTGTGAAAAGAAGTCCAGGCCTATCCTCAGCAGTAAATAGCTAGCACAATGTTTCCTAAAGTTCATAGAACATGTCCTTGGTGATCTTGGAGTGAACTTGATATTGACTATTGTCAAATCACATTTGAAAATTATTTTTACTTTCAATCTTTTTGATGGTTCATAAGAAAGAGAAAAAAAAATCTCCTTTGCTACTAGTATGTCCTCAACATGTATGTGTAACTCATGATGACTTCTCTCCTTAGCAAAGAAAACAGAGCTCAAGCCAGAGACTTCATGTTGAGCACCATTTGGCAATTACTGAAAAACATGGTTTTGTTTTCCTTATTATATTTTTCCACTATTACATCCTATTTTGACAGGTGATGTGTTTTTTAAAAAATTATTTATTGTGATACAAAGCTTTCTTTTAAAACACACACACACACACACACACACATATAGTGGTGATGATTATGTGCATAGTAAATATACTAAAAACCACTAAAATGTTAAAAAAAAGTCATGTGGTGTCTCAATGGGGACCAGAGCTACAGGGATTTCGGAAATTTGGGCTAGAACTGCTTGGTGTCGGCACATAGAGATCTACAGTAGCCAGAGGTCAGAGACAACCAATTCCATGAGGATGTCTACAAAACAAGGCCTTGAAAATGCAGAGGGAGCAATGAATTATGGAGCAGATCATGCATGCCTACTCCCACCCGTGGGCCAACAAGGTCAAAGATGAGTGAGAAGAGTAGAGAGGCCAACTTTACACTCCCCTCCTTTAGGTCTCTGAAGCCACTAACCTGGGCTGCAGTGGGCAAATCAATGTGTCAGTATGACAGAGAAAGAAGTTTTGAACTGTCTCATAACTAATAACTGAAAATGGAAAATTACAACTTTAATAGCTGAAAGTGCCTGGGAGATTTTGAAATCTACCCAAGTTGTGATTCAGTAATCTGTCCATAGCAGAGGGAGAATTGCCATGGCACAAGGGAGTGAGTTGAGAAAAAAGAAACTGCTTAGTCCTTTCACTCCACCAGGCCAAGATAATTCAATGATCACTCAGCTCTCATCTAAAAACAAACACAAGCAAATATATATTGGTCAAAATAGAGGTCACTAACAACAAATATTAAATAAAAACATCAGACCTGTAACTGAATATGGCAGTCACACTGGTGGTACAAGGATAATTAAAATTTGTGAAATACTTAACGTGCAAATGAGGACAATTTTCTAGCATGATTTCTAAAATGAGTTCCCGTTAAGTTCTTTTTCTTTTTTAAAAATTTTTTTGTAGTTGTAGATGGACAACCTGCCTTTATTTTGTTTGTTTATTTTTATGTGGTGCTGAAGATCGAACCCAGTGCTTCACGCGTGCTAGGCAAGCGCTCCGCCACTGAGCTACAACCCAGCCCCAAATTCTTTTTCTTTACTAATGAACTCAAGTTTCTGTTGAAAGGAAAAGAAATCATCTGAAAGTGAGGCAAGGAAAGGGCTAACCTTTAAGTCCTTGCTGATCATTGTCACAAAAAAATCCAATGATCAAATTGTTGGAGAATTGGTTGGTAGAGTTATATTGTGAATTTAGGAAGTCTCTGGAACTTGAGGTGTTGATTGGGAAGGGGTTGGTATATGCCAGGGATGCCACCAAACACTGAGGAGTAAAATGGATTTCCTCCAAAATTTCCCTTAGCATAAAAAGTCATGGTCCCTCACTGTTGTTCAAATTGTATTGTTTCTATCCTTCCTTTCCCTTTTTCATTGCTTCTCACAACCCCCTGTAGAGAGCCACCCATAGGCTGTGTGTGGACCACCATGCAAGAGTCCCATACAGCACCTGAGACATGAGGCTGACCTGTTGTAGCCACTCAGCCCCTCTGAGACATGTGTGACCTGCCAAGATGCCAATCAACCTGACTGCAAGACTCCGCCTTCTTCCTCTCAGTAAAGAATGTTTGATGGAAGGTCTTTGAAGTCCCCTGATATAAATAAAGCACATGCGGGGTCCATTTTGCCATTTACCATTTGCCAGTTGCCAGAAGTCAGAAGCCAGATGTCCTACCCCCACATTTTGAAACTATTTTCTGTGTTCTGTGGTTATTCACCATTTTATTTCTTTTAGCCAGTCCTTTACTGGTCAGGAAATCTCATCCTTACCGTCCACATGGGATACGGATGACAACCCCTCAAATTCCTGTATAGCTCTAAAGCTCCTGACATAGGATGGCCGCTGCTAACGAATGGTCTCCCTCATTAAACAGGAATAAAAATATCTAGAGACAATAATTTTATACATACTCAGACTGGTTTTAGCAGTTGAAAGTCAATATTCACAATAAGGAATTAAGAAGAGAACTTTTCCTTGAGAACAAAGTCTACATACATACGTGTGCTGTGTGCAATGGTTTTGCTAAGGAAAATGTTTTAGGAGAAAGAGCCAGAGTTTTCTTCCAGACAGATTTTCTCTGTGTGGGGCTAGATGTATGATGCACCATCAAGTACCATCTTCCTTGTGTACTAGATATTTGCCCAGTCAAGTTGCATAAACTCTCTGGGTTTCAGTATTCTCAGGTGTTACCTGGAGATAATCCTTTTTTCTTCTTTGGTTGTTACAAGGTTACAGCGAGACAGCATATACAAAGAACACAGTCAGGTGCCTGCAATCTGGTTTGTGCTCAGGAAAACTGGCAACCATCCCTGTTCCCTTTTATTCTGATTAAAAACATTAGAATCAGAGACAAATAGACACAAAGATCATATGTATGTATATGTATATATGTATTTGTATACATATTTATGTCTGTATATCTGTATTCCCAAATGTAAATAATCAGACAATCAATGCAAATTGTAAATACTGGAAGTAATGAGAAAACAGTCCTCCCAAATTCCTATCAAAGTGGAAATAAAAATTTAGTTAGCTCTGGGAATTCAGAAATAAAACCCAACAATCAAGAGCATAAGAACCCAATAAAAGTATAGATGTAGAAATTTGTTTGCAGATGAGTCTAAATCATTATCCTCTTGCTATGTAGCCTTTTAAGACTGGGCTCACTTGAAGAGCATTTAAGTATATTGATAAATTCAGAGGACTGAACCTTACTAAAATTTTGTCCAAAGGTCTTAGTCTTTTTCCTTTTCAAGTCTGTCTTACAAATCTCCTCTTTTTTTCCCCCTCTTACTTCCTCCCAAATCCTCAGTGACTCCAACAGCTGCAATCCCTTCCTCCCACTCTACCATTCAGGGTGGAACTGTTGCCATTGGAGACCTCCCCAGCTCCCAGAAGCCAGCTCTGTCCAAGAACTTAGGTGGTGGACTTAAAGTAGCAGAAAGTAGTCAATAATTAGAAAAACAGACTTTCAGCCAAACTGAATAGTAGAGCTTGGAATTTCATATCTGAGATATTGGTTTCGCTAATTAATTAGCACAGAAATAATGGTCTGTGGGGGAACATAGCTTTATAAACTTTTGGCTGGGACTATTACAAACGAACAATATGCACAGGAAAATGTTAATAGTTGGGGAGAAAGGCATTTTAACAAAGTTTTACAGTATGTGGCTTAGGGTCCTCAGGGCAAACATATGCATTACACATCTAACCCCACACTGAGAAAATAATCCCTAATGTTAGTTCCTCTGCTACTCCTATTAAAAGTTCTCCAAAATGTAAATCCTGCCAATTTCAGACTAAGAATAAATGGCTCATGGTTCCTTCTAAAACAGCATCCAAGATTCATGCTCTTAACACTGCACACAAAATCACAGGGGGAGGAGTATCTCTGGTCTGGGGTGCCAGAAAAGGCGAATGTGTTCATCCAATCCTGTTTAGTGTTTATTTCAGGCAGGGCACCCAAAGGCCACTTTTTGTTAGCAATGGCTTGTGTAGGGATTTGATGGTAAAGGAGGTCAGCTTTCATGTTTGCTTTTTGTACAATGTAATCAGAGTGTGGGACTTGGAACTCACGATTGGGGGGGGGGCTTTGAAACACATTCTGTATTCTGTAGGCTGTCACCTGTCACAGAATTAACATTCACATGCAGTAAGAGGGGAGGACTCAGTCAATGCATAACACTGGCCATTTTTGCATGACTTTAATATGGCATGTTCTGCTTTGGATCTCTAATGTCACCCTAAAGCTCATGTGTTGAAAGGTTTGTCCCCAGAGCAGCAATGTCCAGAGGTGGGGCTTTTGAGATATGATCACAAGGGCTCTGATTTCATCAGTGGATTAATCCATTGATAGCTGAATAAACTACTGGGAGGCAGTGGAAACTGGAGGCAGGTGGAGCATGGATAGAGGAAATAGGTCACTGGGGGTGTGCTGTTGGGGAATATATCTTGTCCTGGGCCTCTTCCCCTCTCTCTCTTCCTCTTTTTCTGCTTCACACCTGTCATGAGCTGAGCTGCTTTCCTCTGCCCAAACGTTCCACACAATATTCTACCTCACCTTATGCTCAAAACAATGGAGCCAGCTAACCATGGACTGAAACCTCTGAAACTGTGAGCCAAAATAAAACTTTCCAATGTTTAAACTTTCTCCAAGTTCTTTGTGTCTGGTATTTTGGTCACAGTGAGGGAAAACAGGGGCCTTGATATCTAAGGTTTTACTAGGCAGTCTCTCTGTTACTCCCATAGGTTCTAGGAATCTTTGTATGTGACCTCCATTTATATGATCATGTTCTCCTATGTCCTGTACTCCCAGAGGTGCAAACATTTAAACATGTTCCAAAAGCTTCTTTGTCTTGGAATATTATCCACAAAATGAGTTGCATGTTTTTGGCTGCTCCCAGGCCTGTGTGTTACTGTGTGTGTGTGTGGTGTGAACTTTTGAAAACATACAGAAGGGACTGATCTGCATTTCTGAGTATGAACAATTATTCAGACATAAGATACTCAAAGCAAAATCTTTAGAATGCTTTTCAAGAGGCATGGCTTTACAAATACTATCCGGTATTTTTGTTGTCTCTGAATTGGTCATTGAAAGTGTCATTTCATGATGACCTATTCTAATTCAAGCTCCCTACAGTATGACAGTGTTCCTTTTTATTTCTAAGACCAGCCTGTTTTCCACCTTTGCCCTCTTTTATGTGTGGCAAAGGAAAGTGTAATTCAGTTGTATATCATATGATGACAACTTTGACTTCACGTCTTTGGAATTTTGCCTGACCATAATGGATGAAGGGCTAACATTAGGTTATAAGCACACTGGACGCTGTTTTCAATGAGAAGAGATGCAGGACAGATCTGTCTGCCATAAAAGTACTTAGTTTTCCCCTAGTTGTTCTAAGTAAGAATCTGATTCTCAACAATTAAATCTGCTGTCACATTTTATTTATAATGGAATTTCAAGATGACACTAATAACTACATGTCTTAATCTTCCCTAGATTGAGGAAATGAAATGAGTATTCTGCTGTTGTGCTAGTATTAACCTTCCTTAGGAAATATTTTGGGTGCGTTTTGTGTTAAGGACTGTGACTCCAAGCAACTGTGATAAGAATAAAGCGGCATAGACATTCTTGGTGAGTGTCAAATTAGAAGTGCATGGAAATAACCACAGAGCTTTGTGCAGAGGTTGGGGATCTGTAACAAGCAGAAAATGGTTTCTGTGACACATCGTAGTCCCTCCCTTGATTTATTCCACATATGATTCAGGATCTTTTTAAAAAGATATAGCGCAGTAAAACCATTGATTGTTACAACATATGCAAAAGGACAGGAGATGTGGTAACATGTATCATGGTGGCGTGAAAACCGCAGTAGTTCAGAATAGATGTTCTTCATTTGTGTTGGGAACAGCCTTCTGGATAAAAAGGAAAATAATAGCATTGGATGAGCTTGGACAAGGAAAAAGAAAACATAGTTATACCAGATAAAGACCTTTATTCTTGGTCTATGACAAATAGAATGTAAGGCAAAGGCGAATGGTGCAGTTGTATGGACACCTCTTGTAACTAAATGAAGCAAGAGACCTTTGATACAGCTGCAATCCTTCCCTGTGTTCCCAAGGGCAGACAAGCCAGGGAATGTTACTGTGTGAAACAAATTTACAAAAAAGGTTTAGTCACTTACACCTGAGAAGGGCTAAGGATGCGACAATATATCCATGCAGTGGCTTGCCAATTTGGCCCTTCAGTCATCTGGGAAACAAGCAAACAAACAAAAAGATTTCTGGCTTTCACCCTAAGGGATTCCTGATTCAATGGATCTGACATCAAATCCAGGGATTTCTTTGAGCTTTTCAGGTGACTATCTTAATTAATAGTGTTTAGAAACCACTTGTATAATTAAGATAGTCTCTTAAATTCAAGACACCTGGTGTCCACTGTCTGCTCCAACAAATTAGAATCACTTCAACTTTCCATGTAATAATAATGTAGGCCACTCTTTTCTTCTAGGGCATGTGTTAAAGTTCTGCATGATCACAGATATGAAGAATAAATCATATAGAAATATGAATTTATGACTTCTTTTTAATTATTTTTGTACCTATACAATTAAAAGAAAAAGCTTTCACAATTTTGAAGATCTCTTTTAGCAATCTCCCAACACAAGAAAAAATAAGAAAAAGAAATACTTAGCCTGTTTTTGAGAAAACTAGGAGATAACTGAAATTTGGAACAGGGTGTTTTAAAAAAAGGATATTCTGAGAATAAGATGGAACTTTTGGGAATTAATATAATAGCTTATGTTTTAAAAAAATCATTAAAATATTTGGACAATAACATTATCCAGAAATAAAACAAATAGATGGACAAAAAGACATAAAAGATAGAGAACTGAGAGGTTAAACTTAATAGAAATTATGAAAAAAGGCAAAAAAAAAAATATAGAGAAAGGAACAAAAGACCTAAAGAGAAAATATTTTCAATTTGAAATGTTCCACTCAATACCCAAACCAAGAAAGGAAAGGTTTGGAATGAAAACAAGTTTTTAAAATTTCAAAGGCTAGAAAATAAAAACAGATTCACACATAAAATGGATCAGGCATCAGGATGCTTTGAGAACAGTAATCAATTTCCTGACAGTTTGTTAGATGATAGAAGATAATGGTGCCTTCAAAATTTTGAAGTGATCTTCTCTCTGCAATTTTCGGCTTCTAAAAATTATAAATAAAATACAATGGCAGACTAAAGGCATTTTCAGGCGTACGATGCCTCAAAACTTTTCATTCTAATTTACTCTTTTTCAGCCACTGGAGAAGGTTTTCCTCTAAAACAAGTCTAAATCAAGAAAGAAAAAAGATACCAAAACCAGGATTGAATACAGATCTGAAGAAAAAGAAATTTACAAAGTCAATTTCTAAGATAACATAAAGTTAGGTAGATTGGAGCAGGTGCATGGAAAAAGGCAAGCAGGATTATGTACATTTTAAAAAAAGAAAGTAACAATTTATCTAATGGACCCGATCATGCACAAAATTGGTTAAGGAGTGTATATAAAAAATGCTGGTAGATAAAGAGGGAAGTTTAACCAGAGATTTGAATAAACAATTAGAGTGTTAAAAACAATGATGGCATTAATAACTTCAGGAAAAACACAGAGTTTTACAATAAAAAAGAAAGAAAGAGGAGTTTTAATGCAGCATATCACTTGACTGAGCACTGAACAATATTCATGTACTCTAATAATAAAAGTCCTATGAGGCTGGGAATTGGAAGAGGGACTATTTACTAAAATAGGGATAATAAAGTCTAAATGTGACAAATCACAACATGGTCGTAAATACATATGGTTTAAAAAATGGAGATACATTTTGAAAGGACATAATTGTAAAAAGTTAAAAGTGCTTATGTTTAGAGAAGAGAATATACACAAAAGAAAGGAAATAAAGGATTAAATGCTTTTTCCAAACCTATTAATGTAATTTGATGTTTTAAGCTCTATATGTATTTATTTTATAAAAATCACAATTAATTTAACATTCAAATAAATATCAGTTAGAGTTGAAAAAGAATTGTGAAAACATCACAATTTCCTACCTGTGGATCAGTTTGCCTGCAGGTTTGATGTTGTTGTGGAAATCCTCCTTCCTCCTTTCCTTCACCATTTTTAAATACCCTTCCAAGGACTGGGGCTGCAGGCTTGCCTCAAATCTACAGTTCACAAAGGAAATTTGCTGGCTAACTTCTTCCATAGCATAGGTCACAAACTTTATATGAACTTGAAAACAAAGACCTCTGAGATTTAATTCAGAGATTTTTATCCAAGTGGTCTGGGAGGTCCTGGTGAACTGACTTAAACAAATATGTGAGATGAATTTGATACAATCAAAGGAGCCACTTACATAAACTTGCATAAATGTATTAGGATTAAAAATGTTAATATTTCTCAGAAATATGTATTAATTCATTAATCCCATATTTATTTGAGTACATTTTAGTTTAAGACACTTAATTTAGCATTGTTGAGGAGATAGGGTATATTATAAAGAAATTCACAATTTAGTCATTTGTAATCTAAATAAGGCTCAGCTTATCTCATTTGTAACTGAATCATAGTACAGAAACCCAGAGATTTAGTGCAGAAGAAATATGGGACCACTGAGAGCCCTCTACTACCTGAACCTAAAATCATCGTCTTTCATTCTGAGTGCAACACCCAAGTTTACCCCTTCTGAGTGTGCTGTTAACCTTTTGAATATGGGCTGCCTGGATACAGTTAAATTGCTTGAAATACATGTAAAATGTTGAATACAGTGTCAAGTGCACAGAAGGTCCTCAACAAATGTTGATCGCTTTATACTTTCCCAGTACTTTCTACTTGGAGCAAGTAATCCTGCTGTGATGTGACTGGCAGTACATGGAGGTGGTCAAAAGCACAGGCTTATATTTAAATCCTCACTCTCTACTCTTATTTGAGGTATATGTGTTTTTAACATTGGTAAGTTATTGGACCTTGCTGAGTTATAGATTCTTCACTTTTAATATGAGGATTTTGTCATTTTGTGGGTTTATTGAGACAATATATTTAGAGTACCTGACACTCTCACATGTATTTAAGAAATATTGGGACAGATTATTACATGTATTCTGAGGGAAGTCAGGGGTATGTGTGTGCATGCTTGTGTGGAACAGCACAAACTGACGAAGAAGGAGTAGCCAGCACCTCTCTGAAATTCAGAGTCCTGATAGAGGTGACTCAGGTTACGGTGAAAGTGGAATTCAATGATCAGAATTCAAGTGCACACTAGGAGGTGAAAGGGTCATTCCTACTCTTTGTGCAGCTCTCTTCCATTTTACTTCATAGAGGCATCCATTCAGTTTGTATGTCCAGGACTATTCTCTAATGCTTTCAGCTTTATTATTAGCTTAAATTCTAAGCATGTGATTGAAAGAGAATTTTATAGCCCCGTCATTTTATATTTAAGTGGGAAATTTGAATCAGGATAATATTGCTGACTGCATTCCAGGCTTAGATAAAAGATATTGAAATAGGAAATGACATGAAAGTTTGTAGTGAGCAGCCCAGAAAGGAAAGCCAAGTGGTGGGCTGACCCCACAGCATCTTTCCTGGCTGCAGCCTGTTCAAGGAGGGAATGGCAGCAAGCATGTCCTGTGTAGAGGGGAGATTGCCTAGGGTGCTGTCATAGAGCTAAAGAGCTGTGAGGATGTGGGACCATCACCATATGTTAGGGACAGAAAGACTGTCAGATAGCTATCCCACTTTCTTATGCACATAGACACTATTATAGTCTGAATATGTGTCTCCTTAAATTCTTATTTTGAAATCCTCACCCCCAAGATTATATCAGGAAGTGGGGCCTTTTGCAAAGTGACTGAGTCATGGGTTTGGAGCCCTGAAGGATGCAATTATTGCCTTTATAAACGAGGCCCAAGAGAGTTTGTTCATCCCTTCTACCACATGAGAACAGAGTAGAAGGCATCATCTATGAACCGGAAAGTTTGCTCTCACCAGACGCTAATCTGCTAGTTCCTTGATCTTAGACTTAGCCTCCAGAAGTATGGAAAATGAATTTCTGTTGTTTATAAACCACCCAGTTTATGGTATTTTGTTATAGCAGCCCAAATGGACTAAGACAGAGACACATGCTCCTAACACAGACTGAGGTTTTGGCTGAGAGCGCCTGCAGCTTGGGAAGTGGGTTTGGCTCAGGAAATCTCCAAGGAGGCCCCGAGTGGGCCTCAGATGATAGCAAAAAGAATCTGGCTGCTTCGGGCTCACTCCAGCATTAACAGGAAGGCAGACAAGGGAAACATTCCAGTTTCCTTTTTGGTCAATTGAGCCCAATGTTATATATATGGTATCACAGGAGGTTGCTCAATCTATCTTCCAAAGAAAGGAAGGAAGCAGAAATTCCAAGCCAAACCATAATCAGTAAAAAAAAAAGACAGGATACATAAGGATTATGTAAAGTAGAAGCACCACAACCTGGTGGAAAGAATTTGGATTTTATAGTCAGACAACTCCTAGCTCTTTTAGTGCTGACCTGGCAAAGCCATCTGACTTACCTGAGCTTCACTGAATTTCCTGCTTTGAAAATATCTCACTTGCAAATTGCTATGCATAGAATATTCAATGCAAATGAAGCTCCAATGAACCTAGCATATAAATAAATGTGGATTGGATGAGAATTCGCATCAAAGTTGATAATATAATAGTAATCGAGTTCTCTTTATATTTGAGTATGTTTTTCTAGCATTGCTAAAAATATTAAATGTCCTGGTTAACTGGAGTGATGTTAAAGTCAGAAGGGCTAGAGGAGATGTTAGAAAAAAGAATGAATGAAGCAATTATTTATAAACTTTAGACTTAGATGTCTACCACTTGACTGAATTCCTTGAAACTCAAACTGTTACTCATTTTTTATCTTTTGTACACCTAGCACAGTACTGTCTACTTTTGATACATCGCCAGATTGTGTTATGGTTTGAATTTGGAATGTCTTCCAAAGGCTCATGTGCTAGAATTGGTCCCCAGTGCAGAGTTCAGAGGTGGCGCTTTGGGGAAGTGATTGGATCATGAGGGCGCTCCCCTCATTGGGAGATTAATCCACTGATGGATTCATAGTTGAATGGACTATTGGCTGATAGTAGAAAATGTAGGAGATGACCTAGTAGGAGGAAGTAGGTCACTGAGGACATTCCCTGAAAGGGTATTTCTTTTCCCTGGCCCCTTCCTCTTTTTCTTTACTTTCCTGGCTGCCAGGACTTGAGCAGTTGTTCTTCACCATGCCCTTCCTCCACAGTATCCTGCCTCATCTCAGGCCCAAAGCAATGGAGTTAGCCAGTCATAGACTGAAACCTCTGAAACTGTGATTCAAGATAAATATTTCCTCCTTTAAGTTGTTTATGTCAGATATTTTGGTCACAGCAATGAAAAGAAAAGGTAACTAACAGATTATTTATATAAAAGTGAAATTAATCACAGCTTAGGGATGGAGGATATGTAAAATGTAGACTTGAGTCAAGTAGCATTAAGAATAAGAACTTTGAGGCCTGACAGCAAGGTTCAGAATCGTGGCTGTGCATATCCTCAGGCAATGAGTTTGACCTCTCTGTACTCAGGTCCTAAATCAGTAACATGGGGATAATTATAGTATTGACCTGAAAGGAATAAACAAATCAATCTCTTTGAAGTATGTAGAATGGTATCTGGCACATAGTGGGTGCTAAATAAATGTTAGCTGTTGTTATTTTAAACTTTGAGTATGGCATTCAATGTAATTTTTACTCATAACATCATGGCTGTACATTTTTTTTTACCAGATATTATTCTTTAAAATGTTAAGGCTATAAAGCAATAGGTCAAACTAATAAATTTCCTAGTAAAATTTGTATATAAATTAATAAGCAAACTTGTGTATAAATTTAATGAGGAGACCTAAAGCTGCTACATTTCTAGACTTGATATATATGCAAAAAGCCAGCTTGAAAATGATTCCTAGTCCCTAGTTATTAGAGGAAATCCAATTCCAAAATTTAATCATCTTATTTTTCCCTACCACAGTGTATAATAATAGATAAAGTCATTTTCTACATTTTCCATTCAATTTGATTACAGTTTTCTGAGTGGTATCTGATTCTCCCTTTGGGTGGATCCCAAGGTCTAACTTTAGGTCACAGGTTCAAGCCAAGTTCTCTAATCCAGCTTTTGCTGTAATAAGACTGATAGTTCAATGCATACATAGAAAGTGAATGTGTTTGCAATAGAGATGAAATTTGACCTTTCAATGGGAAGAAATGGTTTACAGAAAGACTGAGGAGTTGAAAGCTGTGAGGTATGTTTCGGAATTGAAGTGAAGTCTGATGTGACTGAAACAAATGGAGGATAAGGCCAAGTTCATCTCTGAAAGTACTTCTCCTTATGTGACATCAGGTAAACAAAAGAGAAGAGGACAAGTGCTTCTCAAAGTAATTATTCTGGAGTGTTCTTGGGATGCAGTTATCCAGAATAGGGAAGTATGGTGATGGGTCACTGAGCCCCATACCTGAGCACATAACCTTAAACTCCATTGATTGCTGAGAGGAAACAGGTGGGTGAGAGCCCTGCTCCATCAAAGGAAGCCCCAAGCAATTGGGTAGAAGAGACTCAAAGTTTCCTGAAGTGAGATCTTGCCTTGAGGATAGGGCAGCTGTTGATTTCCTGATCTGTGTTGAGACAGAGACTTCGGAAGGGAGAGGTATATTTTGTTTTCTTTACAAACACTTGACCTGTGGCTCTTTACCTTCTGAGCACAGCTAATGAATTTGAAGAGATTCAGCCCCAATATATGGCTGGGCTCGTACTCAAAGGTGTTAAGATTCCTTGCTGTTCTGAAACCGATCTCTGATCTGACTACTATGCTTGAAAGTGTCAATTCAGACATATCTATTAATTTCTTGGGCTTAAAGAATTGTTTTAGTACAAAACTTACAGAGAATCCAGTTCCCTTACTTGTCCTCTCTTCCTCTGCCATAACACACTGAAGGACCTCTTGATTTAATGGAACACACTGGCTTTGGGATCAAATTAAATTGCCCTTGCTACCCAGTCATATCACCACCTGGTTCTTAGTCCAGTTCTTAATGTCTCTGAGACTCAGTTTCCTTATTGTAAAATGAGAATAGTAACACTTTTTTGAGGCTTTTTGGGGAAGATTAGGCATTTTTATGTGACACAGGAAGTACCTAGAAGAATGCCTAACACATAGTTACCACTCAATAAATATCATAATTAACTAGAGCCTTGAGATCAGGTGAAACATTTCTTGTTACACACATTTTATAATCCCCTCACTGATTTTTTTTTTCAAGAACATTAAACTCAAGGGATCCATAATTTTCCAGTGGCACCGCTGGAGAAAACAGTCTCTTGACCTGCCTTCCACACAGGCTTGGAAGCTTAGCCCAGGAGCATCGCTTTTCCTTAACAGCCCCGTTTCTGGGCTCAGCCTGTGGAAAGGCAAACAATGAATAGAGCAGAGATCCGGGGGACAATGGGCAGTCTTCTGCTGCCATCTTACCTTGTGTGCTGGGAAAAAGAGAAAATATCACTGTGCCTTTCTGGCTTCTTCCTCTCCTACCTCATCCATTTGCTGGCCGCCTACCTCACTCCCACCTTCCCCACAAGCCTTTATTTAGAAACCTTGCTCATTGTCTTCTTGTTTCCCATCATCTCTGGTTTTCACCATTTCACTGTTGACAAGAGCATCTGAACAATTATTTGTATGTTAATGATCCCCAGAAACCCTGGTAGATAGTAATTAAATATTGTTAACTGCAGTGTTGTGTGACACCCTCTGTGCCTGGTAAAAAGGCCTGAGAACAATAATACCCAAGACACTCTCATACCTGTTTCTGGCCCCGAATTCTGCTGACGTTATCTGTCCTAGCTTAGAAAGCTTAGGTCACCTGCCATGCCCCTGGAGTTCTTTTAGTAAGTATTTGTTTGCATGAGGGGAGAGCTGGCCATGTTCTGGAAAATTTTTGCTGAAGGGACTCATTCAGGAGTTTGAGCTCTTCTGTAGGGAAGCTGGAGTAGCTGTGTTGTTAGAAATCATTTTATCCCCTAATCCAGCTCCAAAACTCTCTTCTCTGTTTCCTGGAACACTCTCCAAAGAGATATCAGGAGAGCCTACCTCCCAGGGGATATTTTGTATTTATGGTTTACAACATGCAGTCATACCGTGAGGAGATTGCATAATGATTGCTTGCATTCAGAACTCCATTTAAATCCTAGGTTTGCCCTGAGCAGTTACATGAATCTGGGTACATTACATGATATTTCTGACTTTTTTTTTAAAATTTGCTTAATCATTTAAATTGATGTATGAGTGCTTGGTTAAACTGCCTAATAAATCAGCAAGTGTAGATAAATGGCTTAAAAAGGCATTTACTCTTAGCTCCTTGATACCTTCTTTATTTAAGTCATTTCCTTCTTTTCTTCATTCTTGCTTTATAAAGCACACACACATACACACAAATACACACATGCACATTCAAACACAATTTGACATGAGGTGACTAAATAAAATATCTCAGAGAACCAAGAACTCTTCCTGAAAGTCATTTATTCCTGGCAAAGGGCAAATGGGTCTATAGCATATCTTCTTTGGGAAGAAGATGCATTTATTTCCCTTTGTTTCTGGTTTTTGCCATTTTGCAAATCCGGTATCAACACAAATGAATGTGATGGTCAATAGGGACAGAAAGGATTACAGTAATTAATAGTACACTGTGCTGTTTAAAAGCTGCATTTTGGTCCTTGGATGTAGCTTAAAGGCCCTCTTGCAAAGGCTGTCTTCTCCAGGCCTGAGGATATTCATAATTTGCTTCCTGCTAAACACAATTGAATGATCCAGGTCATCACTGATGACAGTGACCCTGAGCCATCTGAGGGCTTCTACATTCAAGTCTGGGAGGAATTAGTGGGGAGTCCTGCTGTGAAGGCCTCCAAAAGTCTCACCCATCAGAATTCACAGGCACATGCCAAGTTCTTTATGGATGGGTTAGGACACTTTCAGAGATAGATTATAGGAGAAACAAAGATTACAAGTCTTGTCAACTCAATTTTCTCTTCCTCTCAAAGGAAAGATCCTTGAGCCTTAGCTCTTTATGAGGAAGGAAAATTCTGTAGGGATTTCCTGCTTCCCAACTAGGCTTTGTTCTCTAAACTTTGTATTCACAATCCTTATGCCCACCTTTCAAGTCTCTTATTTGATAACACTAAGGAATTCCTAGGAAAATTGCCACCTCTTCCATAGCATGAAGCCTTTCCTATTTGTAACACTATTGAGTCACTCTTGGCACTTTAGCCAGGAAGGTATTACTTCTGGCTGTCCCCTAAAGTAGGAATAAGACATAAAAGAAGAATGGACTTCTGTTCTAGGAAAAATGGTAAACATGGATGCAAATTTGAGTTTCCTTTCAATTTTTTGAAAGTGGCATGATGGTTTTTCAACAGTGGCATGATGGTTCCTTTACTAGTTATGGCACAGATCTTGCTCTTCAAAGTAATGGTTATCATTTTTTGCTTGAGGGGTGTTTGCTAGATTCCTGCTGATCTGGAGTGGTCTGGAATTATAATGAAGAATTAATTTAATGACCACTCTCCATGCAAATCAAAGATGGGAATCAGCTTCTTATTTCATTTTTTGATGAAGAAAAGTCCTTTGATATTGATTCCTATCCCACCTTTAGTTTCTAATATAATATTGCATTTGCTTTATCACCACTTATGTTTAAAAAGTTGTTAGTTCCAAGGAGCTAGTGTAGATCAGAAAGGGATGGAGATTTCTTGGTCAAAGATGACTGACATGTGGCACAGAACTCAGACTATTGAAATCTATTATTGGACTATTACTACACTTGTGTTATTCAAGAAAAGTCAGTAAGTTCATTTTGGCCAATGATCTAAGGAAATCTCATCCATGTTTTCTGCAATATAAGGTGGAGTCTGATTGGGCAAGTCCTTTTGGTTGAATTTCACTGCAGCCTTAAAGTTAATAGGAATTAAGTTAAAAGAGAGAGTTTCATTCTAGCTAAGTTCTGAGTTGTAGAACTTAGATATAACTGATCTCAATTAAGGGTTTTACTACTACCTTGGAGAAAATTGAGAGTTATTCACAGACTTCATTATATTGATACCTTTATGATATTATTTTCCACATATCCATACATTTAAGGACTCAATAATTATTAGCAGAGACAGTGTAGTATAGCAGATAAGTACCTCAATTTGGGTTAGCCAGACCTCTGTTCAAATTGTGATCTTGATTATCTATTTACTTTGGGCAATTTATTCAACAAGCCTTGGAGTTTTCTTATTAACAATGGAGGTCAAAACATCAAAAGATTTTAGAAGAATTTAAAAATTAATGTATAAAAAGTACCCTGCACTGTGAATACCATGCTATATTTAAAACAAATGACAAATGCACCTATATTCTTAGTAAATCATACATGTTTCATTCTATAGGGTAGGATAAGCCATTCAGCCAAGATAAATTTTACATGTTGTATTTTAAAGAAAGTTTTGTAGTTGTACTTAAGGAGAGATCTCAGAGTCACATAGATCATACTGACATATCTTGGATCATGTTGTCCTGAGTCAGAAGGCCAATAGTTTTCCCATTGAGAAATAAGCCTAAATAGATGTTGCACACTTTTCAAAACTTATCTAAAAGCAATCTCAAAGTTTTATAAACAATTTTGGGCATAAGTCAGTAATGTGGAGAGACAGTTTGCCATTGAGCCTTGTATTTCTCTGTATGTTGCATACTTAGTGACTGATTGCCTTTATTCTGAACTATCTTCTCAAAAATGTTTGTATAATAAACAGACTTGGAAGATAGAAATGAGTGAAGGATATGTTTCTTCACAGTCCATTGAGGAAGAAGATCACTCTAGAGCAAAGGACAAATGCCTACTGCCCATTATAAAAGATGTGGCTTCCCTAAGCTCATGGTTCCTCTTCTATAATATAACCTACTGGACCCATTTGTATCACTCTTGTGGTATCTGGGGACAAGGGGAACTATTATAAATATATTACTTGTGCTGTACTACAAATAATAAAATCATTTGTCTCTGAGATGTAGGAGTCTTCAGTCTTCTGACACCATCTATGGAACTATTTGACAAACAATAATGAAGAAACTACTCCCTTTTCCACGATGAATATTTAAGTGCTTTATATCAAGTGCTTTAAGTAGACTATTTAAAATGTATTTTTTCCAACATAAAAATGTCATCCCACATTAGTTCCCCAAAGTGGAGCTAATGCATAACATGCATGAAAGTAATGGGAGACTTACTAGGTAGGATTTTTCCAATGCCTGTTTAGTCTATGTAGGTAGGTGTTATTCTTCAGGGAAAACAATTCAAGTCTGCATTCATGTTTGTAGGCCACTGGACTTTAGCTCTGCACATTAGAGCATAAGGATTTCAAATGTGACCTCAATGATCTAGAAGAAATTTATGTGGCTTTCGAATGTGAGTTTATAATGAACAAAGCATAGATAATACAATGGAGGAATGTAGAAAAACACAGGTTATCCCAAGTCCAAGCAAGTCTTCTGCTAATGAGGAAGGAGAAAAACCTATGGCTTGATCTCAAGATCAACACAGGGGCCTGAAATATGGGAGCTGGTAATAATAATGTTGCAGAGGAAAAAAACATTCCTGAGGAAATATCAATGGGAGCAGAAGACTGAAAAAGAATTATGACTTAAATTAAAAGCAATCCCTGTTAATGTAGATTACAAAAAAATTGGTCTATACTCTACACTGTCTATGACTTTTGGCAGTAGTTTTGTGCCATGCTTGTAGAACAATACATCCTGTATTTCTATGAACACACAAATACCTTTTCATCATTAACAATCACACTGTATTCTATGTAGAGAGGCCAGTACTTGTAAATATTTTGATCATCTACAATATTACCATTTCATTGTACATATTTTCATTGGAAGCATCTAAGATTTCTCAAAGTATTTGTTGAGCTATAAATATGAAAAGCCATACTTGATAAAGAAAAATGAAGATTAGCAAGGAGGAGAAACATGAGTAAAGAGCTCCAGATTGAGAACAATTTGTTTGAAGATGGAAAAATTATTTGCTTGGCATCTAGTTCAGGTATACTTGGTTTTGCAATATGGTCTATATTTTACAATGTCATCAATTAGAATCACTCTGAAGGATTTTTTTCAGGTCAAAATAATCAGAGGATTCTCTCCATCTCTGTCAAATATCCTCACCTCCACAGTGAAGTTTGCCTCAGATGGAGGCAAATAAAGGATTCTAATTAGGGCTCTTGGGAGACTGCAAAGCAATTGTCTGAGACTGTTACTCAACTTCATGAGCTCATTAATAGGCATCTTCTGTTTGCATAGTCAGAGAAAGAGCAGCAAGTTCACTGTGGCCAAGCAGGCATGGACCTGTGAGAATACATATTTTATAACAGAACATTATTATTTCAGTGAGGAATGATTGAGTTCAAGCAACAAGAGACTGTGGATAACTTTAGAAGAAAAAAGAAGAAGAAATGTACTGAAGATTATGGAACTCTAGGATTGCATAAAAAGCACAAGACTATATAACCAGTCCTTAGGTGAGGAAGCAAGGAAGCTCTTGGAACTTATAGGCAATCTTTTAAAGTTTTGAGTGTCACAGTGTCACAATGAAAAACCAAAATATAATTTTTATGCAGAACAATTTGATGTTTTTAAAAAAATTTTTTTTAGTTGTAGATGAACACAATACCTTTATTTTATTTATTTATTTTTATGTGGTGCTGAGGATCAAACCCAGTGCTTCACATGTGCACAGTAAGCACTCTACCACTGATCCTGAACCCCAACCCCAATGTAATGTTTTGATATGTGCATACATTGTGGAATAATTATATTAAGCTAACTAAAGTATTCATCTCCTCAGATACTGATAATTTTTATAGAAGTACAAGTAAAATCTATTTTTTAGCAATTTTGTTATATATGATACATTATTATTAACTATGGCTACCATGCTGTTATGATGGATACTCCTATATAATTGAGACTTTGAACACTTTGGTCAACATTTTTTCATTCCCCACTCTCCCATCCCCAGCCTCTTCTAATTGTCAGTCTATAAGTTTGACTTAAGTGCTGCTATATATTAAGGTTTTTGTTTGGTTTTTAGTTTTCACATATAAGCAAGATCATGCAGTATTTGTCTTATTGTGCCTGGTTTATTGCACTTAGCATAATGCCTTCCAGGTTCACCCATGTTGTCACAAAGGATTTTTCTTCTTTTCTAAGAGTGAATGTATTTTATATATATATATATATATACCACATTTTCATTATCCTTTTAAGTTGCTTCCATATCTTAGGTATTGTGAAAAATGCTGGAGTACATGAGAGTGCATATATCTCTTCACCATACTTGCTTCAATTCCTTTGGATATATAACCAGAATTGGGATTGATGGATCATCTTGTAGTTCTACTTGTAGTTTTTTTGAGGAACAACTGTTATGTTTTTACAATGACTGTACTAATTTACATTCCCACTGACAAAGTACAAGGGTTAACTTTTCCCCAGATCCTCACCAACACTTGTTATCTTTTGTATTTTTTAGAAGTCATTCTAGCAGGAATGAGGTAATGTCTCATTGTGGTTTTAATTTGCATTCATCTAATGATCAGTGGTGTTGAACTTTTTTTCATATATCTGCTGGCCATTTGTGTGTCTTCTTTTGAGAAATGCATATTCAGGTCCTTTGTCCATTGTTTAAATTAAGCTATTTGTTTTCTTACTGAATTGAGTGCATTATGCATTTTGGTTATTAATCTCTTATCCAATGCATGGGTTGGAAATATTGTCTCCCCACTGTGATTTGCTGTTTCACTCCATTATCTCCTTTACTGTGCAGAAGCTCTTTATTTGGATGCTGGCCCATTTGTCTGGTTTTGCTCCTGCTGCCTGTGCTTGTGGTGTTGCATTCACAAAATTATTGCCCAGACCAATGTTGTGAAACTTGCCTCCTGTTTTCATTCAGAAGTTTTATAGTTTCAGGTCTTATATTTAAATTTTTAGCCTACTTCAAGTTGATTTTATATATAATGTGAGATAAGTATACAATTACATTCTTTTTGTGTCCCCACACTATTTTTTGAAGAGAGTGGTTTTTCTATGACATGTTCTTAGAATCTTTGTTAGAAATCAATGGACCATGAATGAAGCAGCTTATTTTTCACTTTCTATTTCATTCCATTGGTCATTGTGTCTGTTTTTATACCAGGACCATGCTTTTTTGATTACTTTAGTCTTGTAATATATTTCAAAGTCAGTGTGATGCTTGCAACTTTGTTTTTTTTTTTTTTTTTTTGCTCAAGATTGCTTTGGTTATTCAGTCTTTTGTACTCATGAATTTTAGGATATTTTTCTATGTGAAAAATGTAATCAAAATTTTGATAGGAATTGCACTGAAACTACACAGTGTGGATCATTTAATCATACTAACTCTTCTAATTTATGAACATGGGGTATCTTAACATGTATTTGTGCCTTTCTTAATTTCTTACATCAATGTTTTATAATTTTCAGTTTACAAATATTTCACCTGCTTGGTTAAATTTCCTTCTAAGTATTTTTTTATTTTTAAATGTTGTTATGAATGGAATTGTCTTCCTAATTTCTTTTTCAGATAGTTTATTGTTAGTGCATAGAAATGCTGCTGGCTGATTCTCTCTGCTTCCTGGACGCCATGAGTGGGGCAACACTCTTCCATCACGCCCTCCTATCATTATGTCCTGCCTCACCATAGGCTCAGAGCAATGGAGTCAGCCCACCATGGACTAAACCTCTGAGACAAAATTTAAAATAACAAAAATTTATAATTTTTTTTTACTTAAAACAAAAGTAAAAAGAAATGCTTCTGATGTTTTGAATATTGATTTTGTGTGTGTGTCTTGCAACTTTATTGAATTTATTTATCAGTTCTAACAGTTGTAGACTGGAGACTTTAGGGTTTTCTATGTGGAAGATCATATCATCAGAAAACAGAGATGATTTCACTTCTCCCTTTCCTGGTTGTCTTTTATTTCATATCATCAGAAAACAGAGATGATTTCACTTCTCCCTTTCCTGGTTGTCTTTTATTTCTTTTTCTTGCCTAATTTCTCTGATTAGAGACACATGGATATTTGGCCCAATAGTCATACATTTCCAAACACATTAGTGTTTGATTGATGGGTTGATTTTCTCTTTCTTGTACATTCATATTTTTCATGCAATGAAAGTGTTGGTAGTATTGTTTGTCATCTGAGATAGGGAAAGACAGGAAGGTATAGTATAGCAGTATGGCAAACTGAAATGCACTAAAAACAGAGCAGTTTCATGGCTGAAGTTCCAGAAGACCATTTGGATAATCTTTGTGATTACAAATAGAAATTATTTCATATCAATGTTTGGTTTTTAGTTTAAGGCAAGTCAGTCATTGATGTTATTCACATTACTCTCAAAGTTGAAACCTCATTGCTCAGAAAAGTTCAGATTCAGATTAGGTATTAGTGGGCTAGAAAAAAAAATTCCTTCATTCATTGAGCACCTCCTAAGTCCAAGGATTCTTCTAGGGCTTTAGGGTCCATAGTAGCCACTAGCCACACATGGTTATTAGGCACTTAAAAGAAAGGGCAGTGTGAATGTGGAACTGATTTTTAAAAATTTTATTTCATCTTAATTTCAAATTTAAAACATCGATACTCAATTTAATGTCTGGAAACATTTAAGTACTTTTGGAACAACTAGGGTATGTGAATATAATTTTTCAACTGTAAATTTTAACAAATCTAAATATAGATTATTTCCTTTGAAAATTTAGTGTCCTAATGGAAGCATGTTGTATGTGTAAAACACACACTGGCTTTTGAAGACTTACTAGGGAAAAATTTTAAATATTTTATTAACATAAGCTTGTCTGATTAGGTCTTGAAATGATAATATTTTGGACATGTTGGATTAAAGAAAATATGTTACTATAATTAATGTTATGAGTTTCTTTTTCTCTTTTTAAAATGTAAATACCAGAAAATTTAAAATGACAAATATGGCTTGCAGTATATTTCTGTTGGACAGTGTGATTCTGGTGACTTTTACACATTCCATTTTATTGGATTGCTAAAATAATGTACTCTAGTAGGCACTCCTCTTCCCATATTTTATAGAAAAAGTAATGGAATGAAATACAGAAAAGTTGTTGAAGTTTCTCCACGGTTTAGAGTTGATGAGGCATGCCAGGACTCAAATTCAGTTCTGGATGGCTCCATCTTTTCCTGCTTCTACTCCATCATGTTGATATTTATTACTTTTTCTTAATAAAGTAGGGACAATTTATAAATTTTCTCTCTTGACTCTTCATAATCAATAAAATTTTGATGACCCCATTTATGAACAAAGTTAGGTTGAAGCAAAAAATAAATACCTCTCTTCAAATGCCAACAGGAAGAATATTTTAGTTCTTGCAAAATGAATGAATAAAGCCCATTTCCATGAACAAATAGGGTTTTAGAAGTTAAGACTAAAACATGTTTGAAATAGTACAGAGAAATTTGCTTAGCCAAGGGCCCTGAATATTTAATTTAATCCTTTGAGATAACTTTCTTTATTTTGGTATTTTTAGAGAATTTGAAATTCTAGGACCTCTTTAAAAAAATAAGTAAAATTTATTTAATCAACACGGGGTTGATTACATTAGGAACCCTCAAAGCTGCATTCCTTATATGAATAGCATCTAATAAATGATCATCACAAAGAATGTGGAAAGTCATTCCCACGCACTGAGTTTTGATGTGATTAATTAAAAATCCACTCATTTCCTTTCTACCTGATCTCTCCACTTTCTAGGAGTTAGGGGAAGACCAAGCCTTCCTACATCACTTGCCCGGTTGATGACAAAACAGCAGAGTGGACTAGACTGGACTAGACTCTAAAACCGAAGAAGGGGAGCCAAACTTTCTCTGGAGGTTCACAAGCTTACTCCCCCTGGGAGGGAAAAACGTGTTCACATTAGTGAGGCAACCATCTAGCAAGCCACCTCTTCCACCGTGCTAGGAGCCAGCTACTTGCCTTGGAAAGCAAACTCATCTGCCCTGCACCTGCGTGAGTCCCTGTGTCTCCTAGAACAGTTTACTTGCCTAGATCGTAACATGATTAAGCATGCTCAGAACTTCAATGACACTTCACTTTGAGGAAATGTCATAGGGTCGGGGAGGGGGAAGAGGGACAATAAAAATGGGTAACTCTAAGGCACCAAGTCCTCTCTCCCCAGGTTTCCTTGTCAGACCCTTGAAGTCACCTCTCTTGGGCACATTCCCTTTGTCATTACCCAGGGGACAGGGAAACAGTGTTCCGGCCAAGACCATGTGATTGGCAATCTTTGCCTGACCCTCCCCCATCATGCTCTGTCCTGGGCAAAGAACAGGCTGCTGGAGAGCATTGCTATTTTTACTTCTCTGTGAGGGGATCTCAGGTTTCAGATTATATACCGATGAGGTAAGTTACAGGTACAGAGACTCATGTTTCTAATTTAGCTTGGCACTGGTTTTGAACATTAAACAGTCTCTCGCCCCAGCTCTCCCTGTTTCCACTCTCCTCCCATCTTGGGCATCTCGTTTCATACTGATTCCGAGGGTCATTTTCCTTTCCTGCTGGATCTGTAGCTTTTAGGCTGCTTGGATGGGAAATCAGGGAGAGTTAAATTTCACACAGAGTAAAGTTCCCTGCTTGTCCTCCATGTCCTCAGCTGCAGCAGCACTACACACATTCACATTATAGGTGAATATTTGGAAGATATTTTAGAAGTTTTCAATTGCTTTCATATTGTCACAGATAAGTCTTCCAACAGCTTGGAAATGTTGGGATTATGGTCATTATCTACAATTTGCAGATGAGAAAATCAGGACTCAAAGAGGTTAATGATTTGACTAGGAGTCCCTGGCCAAGAGGAAGTACAGAAGCAATGGATGAATAAGAAACAAACTTCTGGTTGGAGGTCTCTCCCTCAAAACCTGAGTCTGGAAAAGTAGGATTCTCTCTTTTTTGCTCCCTCCATGCCTCCTTCTCCATACTTCCTTCCTTTTTTCTTTTCCATGTTCACAGACCAATCTCTTGGATTTTAGTTGAAATAAGTCTTTCTGAAGAGAGTTTGATGACAAATACACTGTATGTTTTCTGTATTTTGTCATTTTAATTTAAAGCTTGAGTGTGGATATAATTAGAATGAACGTGTTAGGGAATAGGGGACACTGAAGTTAAGTGAAAATAAACCAGGGTTATAAAGAATCAGAATCCAACTATCTGCTTATTTTTATTTCTTGAAAGCTTAACGTATCTGTCTACTCAATTGGCATTCATACAATATTTTTATCTTAGCTTTGATAAGACTTTATAGGGACTTTAAAGTTCTTATATGGCACTGTACCCATTGTTAAGGAGTTTATGGCAAAAGAAACAATAGAATTTTTTTTTTGAATTAGAGTCTTAGAGTTATTCATAGTAGTTGGGTGCATCCCCACAAACTCATACATGCATGGAAATGGATTTAATTTCATTACCCCTCCTTTTCCCTCCTGTCCTCCCGCCTCCTCTTCTCCTTCCTCTACTCTACTAGACTTCCTTTCACTCATCTACTAATTTGTATTTGATTGGTTCCTTATATAGTCTTATTCTTCCCTACTCCTTCTTTTATTTTACTTTAGCTTCTGCAGATGAGAGAAAGCATTCAACCTTTGAGTATCTGAGTTTGACTTATTTCACTTAACATGATATTCTCCACTTCCATCCATTTACCAAATGCCATAATTTCATTCTTTTTTATGGCTGAATAGAACTCTGTTGTGTATATATATATATACACACAATCACAAGTTCTTAATCCATTCATCTATTACGAGGCATTTGGGTTGATCCCATAAGTTAGCTATTTTGAATTGTGCTGCTATAAACATTCAAGTGTCTGTATCACTGTAGTATGCCAATTTTAGGTCTTTAAGGAAAATACCAAGGAATGGGATAGCTCGGTCATATAGTGGTTCCATCCTTACTTTTCTGAGGAATCTCTATATTTCTTTCCAGAGAGGTTTTATTAGTTTGCAGCCCTTTCAGCAATTTGCAAGTGTATGTTTTCCTCACAACCTCACCAGAATTTGTTGTTCATGTGCTTGATCATTGCCATTCTGAGTGAGATGAAATCTTAGTGTAGTTTTGATTTGCATTTCTCTGATTGCTAGAGATGTTAAAGATTTTTTTTCAAAAATTTGTTGGCCATTTGTGTTTCTTTTGAGAAGTTTCTGTTTAGTTTTTTGCCCATTTATTGATTATTTGTTTTTTGGTGTTAAATTTTTTGAGTCCTTTGTATATTCTGATTATTAATCCCCTATCAGAGGAGTAGCTGGCCTTTCCTTCCATAGCCTTTCTCTTCACTCTTAATTATTTCCTTGGCTGTGCAGAAGCTTTTTGGTTTTATTTCTTGTGTTTTAGGGTTCTTGTTAAGGAAGTTGTTTGAAAATAAAACAATTTCCAATCAGATTTTTGCAATAGTCTTGGCAAGAAGCTCTAAGTTGAATATGTAGTTTTGAACTGTGGCTATTGTATTTTAAATGGTGCCATTACCGGAGACTTTAGACACGTTTGTCATTATACCTACTTGTAAGGCATTCAGACATGCACTCATACGGGTGTACCCAATGTTCAGTTATCTCTCAGCCTGTCAAAGTGCCTGTTTTGTGCTCTTTGACTATAAGATTGTGAGCTGCTTAAAGCTAGAAAAGTGCTTCTTATTTAATTTTACTTATTTACTCCTTTATTTATCTTTAGTAATATCATCCATACAACATAGATAACACACACCATAGCAGAAAAAGCATGGGAATGGTCTATGCCTTGGACAATCTTCTTACTTCTTTGTGCCACCATTTTCTCATCTGTAAAATGAGAGTAATATAAACGTACATTTTAGGATTGTTGGAAGCATTAAATGAGAAAATCCCTAAGAATTAGTTAGAATGGGTTCAGTAGCTGCTTGCCTTGGAAAACTAGTCTGTGTTCAATGAAGACTGGCATATATGTTTAAAATTTGATGTAAATGTACATTTATATCCCCACAACAATTTACATCTAACTTTTTGCATGGTCCATTCTAAACAACCTCATTCCTCCTCATGTTTTCTTCAACATTCAAGCACTGAAGACATTTTTTTTTTAGATGAATCAAGGAATGACTTAGTAATGATGAAAGAGTTATAATGTTTGTCACAGATGCTTCCCTTTGCCATCACAGGTAAAGTGTATTTGGGGGAAAGGAGTGAGTGCTATTTGAGAGTGGCTGAGAATTTGATGAACAACTCCTTAAGATAAAATGGAGAAATCAGGACTAAAATGCTACCAAATTTCACATGATCATGTCAACTTTTTTTCTCTCTGAATCACTTGAAGATTTGAAAGGAAATTTTAGGCTCACATAACTTTAATTTGTACTCTACTTACACTTGATGGTGGCATGGCGTCATTGTTGATGAATACTTCATCCAGACTGATTCATTTATTCCTGGTAAAAGAAGGAATGGGTGGGGCTCACCCTCATTGAGTCATTATTTTTCCCCTTATAATAAAAAAATAGGATTTTAGTGTTTTGTCCAATTTATTATGTTTTCCTTAGACATATTTTCTTTACTTTTTGAGATAAAACTTATATATGATAAATTGTCCCACTTTTAATGTTCAGTTTGATGATACTGGCAACTGTGTATAAATACATAAGCAATATCACCATCAAGTGACTTCTGTTACCTGAAAACATTCTCCCTAGCTCCTTTGCAATTGATTACCCACTTTAGGCCCATCCACAGGCCACCACTGACCTACCATTTTGCCTTTATGTCTGGCGACTTTTACTCCCTATCATGCTTTTGTGATCCACTCATGTTGGTGCACGTACCTATTGTTCATTTCTTTTGATTGTTGATTATATTCTATAGTATGATAGGTCACAGTATCTTTATGTACCAATTGAATGTTGTTTTCAGTTTTATGTTATTAATTAATAGTGCTGCTGTGAACATTTATGCACATGAGTTATTTTGACATATGTTCATTAATCTTAGATAAATACCTAGGATGGATAGTGCTGTGTTAGATGAAAATAAACATTCAGCTTTGTAAGGTAATGCCAAATGTTTTCCAGAGTTACTCTTATTTGTATGCAAAAGGAACAAGCAAGTTAGGATAGTATTATTTGAACTACATCCCCACCAACACTTTGCATCATCTCTCTCTTAAATTCATATGGCTAGTGAGTGTATAGAGCTATCTCATTTCTCTTTAATGCTTACTGGGGTTAAATAACTGTTTAGATGTTTATCAGTATTTATCTTCTTCTGTAAAATGGTTCATATGTTTGGCCCACTGAAAAAATTCTTAGGGTTGTTTTATTAAATCTTAAGTATTCTCTAGATGCAAACATTTTGTCTGATACATGTTTTGTAAATATTTTCTCCCACTCTGTATCTTTTTTTGCCTTCTTAACCTTATTTTTCAGAGAGCATATGTTTTTATTTGTATATACTCATTTAATCAATTTTTTCTTTTCTACTTTGTGCTCTTTGTGACCTGTTTAAGAACTATTTATCTCACTATCATAGATTTTTTCCTAATTTTTTTCATTCAGAAACTTTGTTTTTAGCTCTTATTTTTAGCTCATCTTTTTTTTTTCTTTTCTATGATCCATTTCCAGTTACTGTCTGTATGTTGCTGAAAATAAAGGGCTGCTTTTCTTTTTCTTTTTCTTATGAGAAAACATGTTGCTCTAGCAGCATTTTTTAAAAAATTAACCTTGGCTGTTGAATTACCTTGGTACCTTTGTTAAAAGTCAGTTGATGGTTTAAGGCTGACCCCACTTCTTAGTTCTATCCCATTGATCTGTAGATCCGTCATCAATGTGAATTTACAGTAAGTTCTGAAAACAGATAGAGTAAGAATTTCAACTTTGTTCTTTTTAAAAAACATTTTTTTTCAATTCTAGCTTTTTTGCTTCTCCATGTACAATGCAGAACCAGCTACATCAATTCATCAATTTCACCTCTAAAACTCTCTAGGATAAATGGACTGTATAGTCTATTAAATTGTTGTGTGATTATTACTGTTTAGTTCTACCTTTTTATTATTCATTTATGTATTAGTCCCCATTCTATTTTGCTTTTATCTTTCTTCTTTTCAGCTTTTTGCAGATTATTTAAATATTTTTTTGAATTCCATTTTTTATTAGCTTTTTTCAGTGTACAGATGTCAATACCCTGGTTGTAATATTGTAGTTTAGATATTCAAGATATTGAAATAATTGGGAAAATAATTGTCTCAAAGTAAAATGTTTATATTTGAGATTCATATTTAAAAAGAACCAAACTCCTATAACTCTACAATAAAAAGACAAATGGCCTGATACCTGATTTTTTAAAAAAATGGCTAATGATTTGAACAGAAAATAAAATCCTATAAGAAGATATATGTATGTCCAACAGAAACAAAGAAAAGTGTTTGATATCAGGTAAAAGGAAAATGAAAACTGAAGTGCCCCAGAACGGCCAAAGTTTAAAAAACTGACAACATTGAAGGTTGGCAAAGATGTGGAATAACCAGAAATCATGCACTGCTGGGAATATAAAATTGTACAACCACTTTAGCAAAAGGAATGAAAATTATTGTAAACTAAAGATACTAGGATTTAAAAATACAACTAAGTCTTTTATCAAGAGCAATAAAAATATGCCTATGAAAGTTCTTGTGTAAAAATTTTCAGAGCATCATTATTTATAATAACCCAAAGAGAACACAGCCCGGGTGTCCATCAACATCTGTGGCATGTTCATACCTTGAAATACTATTCATCAATAAAAAGGAGAGAATTGATACACACAATAGCATGGATTTATCACAAAAAATAGTACACTCAGTGAAAGGATAGGCATTGTACAATGCCATTTATACGAAGTTCTAGAATAGGCAAAACCAATTGATGGGGAAAAATCAGAACAGTGGTTACCTAAGGGGGCGATGGTGGGTGGGAACAGACTGGAGTAGGGCATGGGGGAACTTTCTGTGGAAGTGATGATGTTCTGTCCTCTGACAAAGCCTTGAATCATGCAGTTGCCTACTATTTATCAAAGCTCATCAAGTGATTTAGGTACTTTAAAATTATGCATTTCATTATATGCAAGTATTACTTCTAAAAATACAAAGAACTATAAAAAATCATTTGGTCAACATGGTATTTGATGACATTAATGAATCTATTAATATTGTTTCAGATTTTTCTGCATTAGCAAGTGACAACAAAATATCAATGGCATGTATAGCCACAGGCATCTATTTCTTGTGCATGTGTCAGTGCATTGCCTGGAGTGGTTCTGCTTCAGGCTGTGCATTTGTGAGTTGTTGGGATGGCTCTAAGTTTCATGTTGTGCCCAGGATCTCTCCACATGTTTCTTATCTATGTTGAACCAATGGTTATAGGAAACATAATCTCCTGATGTACAAACAGGACTCTGTGGGAGCCTAAAGCCAATCATATGAAGTACTCTTCAAGCTCTGCTCGGGTCATGTCCTCTAACATCCCTTTGACGTAAACAATTCACATGGCCAAACCCAAACTTAAGGAGTTGGAAAATACTTGATAGGTATTTCCTTTCAGGGTATGAATTCTAATAAGGTGATGTGTGTGACCAATTATGACCATGAATTCAATCTACCAAGACGTGATTATGGTGTTATGCTAAAAATTTTCAGGGAGAATTTTTAGAGATGCGTACCAAATTACTTATGGATTAAATGATAGATATCTGGAATTTATATTAAAATAATCAGAAGGAGGAGAAGTGGGTGGAAGTGCAGAGGAAAAAATTCTGGCTACGAAGCCTATAATGATTGAAGCTAGTGTGGGTACCACGGACTTCATCATACCATTCTTTCTACTTTTGAACAAATTTGAACTTTTCAATAATAAAACATTAAAAATAAGCCAAAAGAAATCATGTGTTAAATTTGTCACTTTCATGTATGAGAAAACAGGCTCTGTGAGGGTGTTATTTGTTCTGTGATGAGACAGCTAGTTATTGGCAGAATGGAGCCAAATCCAGGCCAATATTTTCCAGTTAATGTGGCTTTCAGTCATTTATTTGGTAATTCCTCAAATATTTATTTAATACTAGACTCTATAAAGTGCTAGGGATAAAAAGATAAAAGTTTCTACTCCCTCAATGGTTATAGGAAACATAACATAATCCCCTAGTTTAGTGGGTCAAGGTATATATCTAAACAGATCGCAAGGATGGGGAATGCTAAAATGCTAAAAGTGTACTCACAAAATGTGTGGGGACAGAGGAAAAGGTGTCCCTAAATCTGACTGAAAAGCAAAGAAAGCTTCATAGCTGAGGTAGGTTTGGACAGAGAACTGCAAGACTAGTTGGATAAGCCAGAGACGACACTGTAGCCCCTGGAAGCATCATGTAAAGAAGTGTTGAGGTGTGCAAGAGCATGATATTATGGCACTTTAGGGATATTACGTGTGACTTGGTGCAGTTAAGGAATAACTGTAGTGTGTCTATTTAGAGGTTCTAGGGAGAGAAGCAGGAGCGATGAGGCTGAGCTCACATATTCTGCAAAGTTGAGATTTTAATTCTTTGGATCAGTGTTGCCTTGTCTAATTATAAGAATCACCTGGGGGCTCTCATTAAAATATAGGACCTTAAGTCCTAGCTCTGCTCCAATGAATCAGAAGCTCTAGAGGTGAGACAAGTTTAGAAAACATGACTATGGGAGCTGAAGAATTTTAAGCAGAGGAGTGATGTGATCAGATTTGCATGTTAGAAAGACCACCCTGACAGCAGCAGGTTAGATTGGTGAAAGGTAGGTGCACAAAGCCAGAGTCAGAAAGATGAATCAGACGGCTGCTGCAAGAGGCCATAGAAGGCATAATGAGTGCCTGCACCATGACAGCAGCAACAGTGATAGAGAGGAAGAGACGTCCTCGAGCTGGGATTGGTGGGCTCTGGTGAGTAATTACCTGTGGAAAGTGAGACAAGGATTCTGCTTTGAATGTCTGACTTGATGGGTGGTAGGTTAGTGCTATGCTCTCTTGCAGGAAGGGAGTTCAAAGGTTCAGGCAGGGTGCAGCAGGATAGACAGTGAACTCACTTTGGGCTTTGTGTAGTCCCTGAAGTGATTTTTCGGACATACAGAGAAAAGTGATCAGTGGGCAGGTCTTGAGTTCAAGAGAAAGTCTTAGCTAGAGATTTAGAAAGTGTCAACATGGAAATGCTATGAAAACTCTAGGTTTGTGTTCAATTTCTCAGGTAGTTCATGCAGAGCCTAGGAAAGCAACGATTAGGCTTTAAGGGAGAGTTAGAAGAGGAGTCTTGGGGGAAAGAAGAGAAAAGGGAAAAGGTAGTATTATGGAAACCAGGGAGAAGAAGATGGGCACAGAGTGACAGATGTAGAAAGGCAGAAATGTGCTCACTGGATTTGGCAGAAACAGGTTATTTTTGAGTTTAGCCAATAATGATATAGTGGAATACTGAAAGCAGAAATCAGTTTCAGACGGAGAATTGAGTGGAATTAGGGAAGAAGAGATCAAGCATAGGAGACTCTGCCTAAAGAAGCTTTGGGAATAAAGTACTTCTGTATTCTTACTTGGGTAGGAAACAGGACATGCTTTTAGCCAAGGGAGTTACATAATGAAGTCTGTTGCCTCTTTTCACCTGATAAGACCTGTGTTTCTTGAAAGATATGCAAGTTTATTCATACATTTGAAATAACTGATAAGAAACCTTTTTAGTATTTTTGTTGAAAACTCATTGATTAGCCATCCATTATTATTTTATAGATTTAATAATTTGAAGTAAATTTGTATTACAGAGTTTAGATGTATACACTACAGTATTTATGAGAGAATACAAATTAATTTTATTCATTGAGCAAACAAATGTCTGTAGTGAACAACTCTTCTTATGTTGGTGACATTTGTATCTGTCTGTATCAGGAGGGATATTTTTATACGTGCTTGTGTAAACTTTGAAACTGATGATATACTAAAATTCATCCGGTCTTCCCTAAGTTTTCAAGATCAAAACTCCCAGAGAATATTGATAGACAACTAAATGTGAATTTTGAGACAAGCTGTCATGAAAATCCTTATGTTAATATTAATTTTTTTCTCCATGATTATTTTTTTTTCTTCAAGAGCTCTTGGGGTTCCTTGATAAGGTTTTAGAATGCATATCTGTTTATTTTAAAGTACTATTTTATGTTTTATCTCTTTATATAATAACTTCAGTCCCTCTCTTTGAACTCCATGTTTGATTACATGTTGCATTCTATTTCACTCAAGCAGAGCATTTATTTCATTTCTTCAACCCTGTGTAGCTTAGCTGACATGAAGCAGGATTTTTAAAAAGAACTTGTTCTTAAATTCTGTTCTGAAACTTGTTGACACCCCTGCCTCACCTTCTTTCTTTCCCATTTTCACCAATGAATTTGAGAACATTTTCAGGCTGATAAGAATCATGGGAAATAAATGAAATTCAAGTGAGTTTTGTAATTTTGCTACAGTCAAATGTTTCTTGCCTAAGTAAAGAATATGTCATAGGTAAGGACCTAGAGAAGTGGACACTAGGAGTTTGATGATCCCTGATAAGAAGATGGGAGAAAAATGCTGCCATGGCTCCTGCTGCACCTGCCACATGTAGGCAGTGACAGCTTTAATGCTCTGGTGTGAAAGTTCATGTCCCTGTGCCCAGATTCCTATGTGGAAATATTAACTTCCAAAGTGATGGTATTAGGAACTGGGGGGCCTTTGGGGAGGTGATTAGTTTCTGACCTTATTAATGGGATTAGTGCCTTTACAAAGAGAACCCAAAGAGCTGCTTTGGCTCTGCATCCATTTGAGGAAGACACAACAAGAAGCTGCCATCTATGAAGCAAGAAGTGATTCCAAACTAGACACTGAAATTTTTCTCACCTTGATCTTGGACTTCCCAGCCTCTAGAACTAGAAAAAATAAATTTCTGTTATTCATAAACTACTCAGTTTATGGTAGTATGTTATAGCTGCTGAAATGGACTAAGATACTTAGTCCTTGGCAGTCATTGTCTGCTTTGGGCCTACACTTAATGCCCAACTGTGGCTCCTCTTTGGCCATGTCTGAAAGGTTATGACCGTGTCTTCATGCCTTGCTGATGCCTAGGTCACCTCTGTCTGAGACAATACCCTGAAATCCCCAAACCTCAGAATTTCCAGCGCAGGTAGTCCCAAGCCCACTTCCTGGGGCCTTATGGTTCTCGTCTTTGAATGCACCCCCTTGAGGTTTCCTCACACCACTGGGTATGGATGTAGGAGTGGCCAACGTGTGCTGTTTGCAGAGGACTGTGAATGGCGCTTTGGTCTCAACATGTGACCATATGAATCTCTTTGCCAGATAGAACTGAGATGAGTAGGAGGTGGGTTTGGACTAGCAGCCTTGCAAGGCACATGCCCCCATACCCAGTGTCTAATTCTGTAGTATCTGAGAGCTACTTATTCAAGCCTGAGCTTATAAGTCATTCCAAATATATTTTCCAACTGTAAGGAGAGAATATGTCATCAAATTGTTAGCAATTAGCTTGATTTTAATGTTTTAATCCAGTTGTGTCGGGGCCTTAATTGTACTTTTCCTCCACGGTCCCACATGCTAGAGGTCGGCTGATTGTGAGCTAAGGCACCAATCACAGATGCACCCCTCACCCCACATTGAATTCTATGAGATTGAAACCTGTTATGGTTTGGATCTGGAATGTCCCCCCAAAGTGTTGTGTTGAAAGCATGGTCTCCAATGCAGCGAAGTTCAGAGGTGATTGGATTGTAAAGGCTCTGACCTCATTAACCACTTGACGGATTAATCCACTGATAGCTAAATGGACTACTGGGAGTGGGATCTAGTTGGAGGAAGTGGGTCATTAGAAGTAGTAGCTCTAGAAAGGCTTATTTTCCCTTCTCTCCCCTCTCCTCTTCCTCCCTCCCCTTTCTTCTCCTTCTTTCTCTTTCTTTCTCTCCTTCCTGGTTGCCATATGCTGAGAAATTTTCCTCAGTCATGCCCTTTGGCCACAATGTTCTGCCTCACTCAAGTCCAAAGCAACAGACTCAGCCCACCATGGTCTGAATCTTCCTCTGAAACCATGAGCCAAAATAAATCTTTCCTCCTCTGAGTTGTTCTTGTCAGGTATTTTGGTCAAAAAATGCAAAACCACTGTAACTGTACTTGTGAGTTGTGATTTGAGCTCCATTTCCCTGCTGAAGTGTAACCTGCTTTGAATACCAAAGCTATGGCAACTTGAACTGCCTCTCCCCAGAGGTCAGACTCCTATCTCCTCTTTCCTAGGCTTTGGCTGGCTTTCATTGAAGTAAATATATGTGGAATCAAGATGGACTTACTTAACTCCTAGTAGCAGGGACACATTAGTTATTTCTGTTTTGTCAATTATGGGTCAGCTGCTTCCTCAAGTCCTTCATGAACATAATTTATCCTTCCTGAAGGTAGATGTTATTGTCTATAGATGGGGAAATTGAGGCTCAGAGAGGTAAGAAAACATGCTTAAGGGCACACAGTAGGTGGAGAACTAGGATTTTGAACCCACATATCTGACTCTAAAATCTTTACTTCATTGCTTAGGGATTTCCACTGCCACATCCCATTCATTGGCCGACATGCTGAACACTGTAGCCACTGTATGTACTGAGGCCCGGATCTACGGATGGGTTGTGCAGTCAACCTTGGGCCATTCTTGAAAAACAGGCCTATGTCTAAGTTAGACCTCCTACTCTATATTTTGCCTTCTTGGTTTGTCTTTCTTCCCCTTTGGCCCACAGCTGAGCTTCTGTACTATCTTGTAGCATATGCACATGATTCATTTGTTGGCTGAAGTTGGAAGTTATCTTCCATTTGGGCCTGAA
The DNA here is from genome assembly GCA_028644305.1 of Xerus rutilus. NCBI lineage: Eukaryota > Metazoa > Chordata > Mammalia > Rodentia > Sciuridae > Xerus > Xerus rutilus. The sequence goes on along the minus strand of CM053399.1, from coordinate 133,968,172 downwards.
TTTCACCAAAAGAGTGCAACAATTTCCTAGTCAAAGCTCTTTTATTGGCAAACTGAGAAGGATAAACAGATGCATTTAATGTACTAGAACACAAAATCCAAAAAGACCCCTAAAATCTGTTAACATGAACCTTATCCCAAGAACCTATAAAATGAAAACTTCATATTAATTTCTTTAAAAATACCTTATTAATATTTCATAAACTTTATAGGACCAGGCCACATTGTAAATTCAATGTCAGGCTGAAAGCAATTGAGTTCAGTGTCAGAGGTGAATGATCTCAGTTTACCACTGAGAATTATTTATACTTCAATGAAAAGTTTCTCTGTCTAGATTAACCTAGCTGATTAGTAAATTATGCTAATGAAGGAAAATCAGGGTTTGATAACTGCGTGAGTCTGTTAATATTTCTTGCATCCATGATCTTAGATATGACTGGAACTGGCCAGCCTGGCTGAGTTTTTTCTTTTAAACAATTATACACCAGTTGTGGCAAGTGGAAAGGAGAATGGGTCTGGGCCAGTGCAGGAAATTCATGCCTTGCTGATGTAAATCAAAGATCTTATTCATTGCTTTCTTGTCCATCCTTTGATTTATTCAATAAACATATTGATCAGCTTTCTTGATGTTATTTAGGAGGGTTTTATATCATCATGTTATATAATTCTTACAACAAAGACATGATCTCCTTACATTGGCCCAGAGTGATTAAGAAAACCCTAGATCCGAGGTACCTGGGAAAAGCTCAAATCAAAATTCAAAGCCAGGTTTCCTACCTCTTATCTTCATGATTCTTTTCCTTATACTGTGGCAATTACCTAAGAGCCTCACTAAAATAGCTTAATTATTTTACAGAAGTTTCCTAATTCAGTAAACAAAGGTAAAGATCATTATATTGATATATTTACCAAAATTATGATTTTAAGAAATGTTTTATAGACAAGAAGGGAAATCAAACTGTAAATAATTGCCAACAGGATATTTCAATTGATTCTGTAAAATTCCACCAAAATATTTTCCTCAGCTTAGTGAAATACAGTATATATGATTTTGAGATAGTGAAACACTTTGAGTCCATGAATAGCTTTACTATCAATTTTAACAAAAATTATACTGATGATCAACTTTATTATTAAAATGTTTGTCTGTAACAATCCTCATTTAGCTAATCAAATATCTTGGTCAATTTCCCTTAATGGGACATTAAGCCTTTTTCAAAATTTATCTTTTATATTCATTTTAATAAAATGATTTTTATTGAGATAATGTCCCAGAAAATTTTACAAGGACGAGGCATATGTCAAACTTTAGCAGGATAACTTCTGTCATTATTATTACTTTTTTTTTGCTGTTAATATCTTTATCTAATTTAATATTATGGGTCTAAATTTCATCAAGACTTTTCATCTTCATAAAAATATGGCAAAGATATATAATTAGATTGATATAGACTTTTAAAAACTGGACAACCTGATTGTAAAGTTAATGTTATTTTAATTTCAGCCAGAAAAATGCTGAAAATCACAATCATGAGAAGATATTAGCCTTAGAAGGTGTTAAAAATATTCTAAATGTACAATGATTAAAATAGCATAGTCCTGGGATGTGAATATGGATCAATCAATAAGGAAACATAAAAACTATAAACCCAAATATATGAAACAATTTAGTATATAATAAAAGTAGCATTGAAAATTCTGGAGCAACTGATAAAAGCTACTGAGATAACTAGGTAGCCAGTTCACATGAAAGGAAATCGATATGGTTCTTATTTAAAAAAGAACCAACCTCACTTATAGTAAGAGAAACATATATTAAAATTATGACGAAATATCATTCTTTACCTACAATAAAAACATGAACAGGAGTTTTGAGTGCACTGCTGGTGGGACTACATATGGGCCAATTTCTATGAGCAATTTATTAAAACTGGTCCAAACTTATGTTGAACACAGCATTTTACCCAGCAATTCTATTTCTGAGTTGTATTACTATTGTGCCTTTGGAAGGTCTACAAAAACTTTTTCATTGCTGCTTGGGTGGCAAGTGAGAGAGTGAGATCAATTCGTTTTTTAATTCTATATACTTAATTTTATATCTTTTCTATTTTACACATAGGCATTTGTATTATCGATTTAAAATAAAAATAGTGAAAACAAAAATTGTGTCTTCTATTTATTTTTTAGTCAAATACAAATTTACCAGGTCAGTTTTTTCAAATTTTTAACAATTTTTCCAAGCGCAATTTTGGTCATTGTCATTTTCATTTCACGTTGGTTATTATTAATTATTAACTAAGCCAAAAAGCTGACATTTTTATTTATTTTTTTGGCTACTCTATGAGAAAATTGTGAGACATTCCTCTTTGGTATATACTAGCTGTCGTCATCATTGGCAAGGCAACAGCAAAAATCAGAGAACATCCTCAGCTTGAAAATGGTGAGGTGAAAATGTCCCGTTGAAGTGACAGAGCTCTCCTTTAAGATAACCTTGAATGCTACTGTGAAAGTCATCTAAGTAATGTTTCCTTTCTTTTCACAGGCTCTTCTTGTGTAACTATTTTCCTTTATGATCTGTATGTAAATGGGGGCTCTGGTATAGATAAAGACAGATCGAGAGTGATATATTGGATAAATGTTTTTCTGATTAAAATATGTTGGTATGTGTGATTTTCAGAAACTTGGTAGCATCTAATGTCTCTTAGAAAACCAGATCCTGAACAGTGGTCCAACCAGGATGCTAATATTAAGCCCTCATGTTCAACTCCTAAATGATAGCAGCTCTTGTTTTCAATATTTGAAAAAAAAAATCAATGATTATAAATGTTGATACAAATAATAGTATAGACATTTACAAATCCTGATTAAATTGGGCATTTCCTCCAGTTTTTTGTAAATCTGATATCCCAGCACAGGGCTAATTTTTTCTGTCCTTGGAAAATTAAGGAAATGGACCTGCTTAAAGAATTAATTGTTTCATTCAACAGCATTTATTGAGTGCTTACTTTACACCAGGCTTTAGGCTACACAGGCATTGAATTTATGGAGATAAGTAAGACATGTCTCTGCATATCAAAGGATACTGGCATTTATTTAATCCCTGGATTTTCCTATTGCATTGCCAGGTAGGTGGATGGAAATGAATGTGGTTATTTGTTAGATTTTTCACATAGAGCCCTGGGACAATTAAAGATTTCAGCTTTAGAGAACAGCTTAAGAAAACTTTTTTTTTTTCTAAACCAGTAAATGATGAAGTTCACTCTTACAGTTCCCTCTATATCCTGTGCCATTAAGATGCCAATTGATTGCTAATTGCTCTGCATTATCCATAAGCCAGCTACAAACATGTTTAATGGCATGCTCTTTGTTGTAATTTAGGGGCAGTGACTGCTGTCTCTCTCTTTGTGCTTTGGAACATTTCTTCCTGAGCCTACAAAGTGTTTGGCTGGCATGCAAGGGCCTGAGGAAGCTTAAGCAGAAATCTGGTCCCATGAAACATAATCCTACCACACCCTGAAACAGATAGATGGCTGCGCCGTGCCAGTGTGCACACACAGACGGGTAAGTGGAAGACTTGTCAGCCAGAATTGTGAAAGGTGCCACCACACAGCCAGCCAGTTCTGCCAAAGGAGAAAGCCACCTGCCAAGGGCAAACGTGTGAATGGCCATGAAAATCATGTTTTCCTTCTGTCAAAGTTGGTTTTGAACACTGAGAGCAGAGACTGAAGTGAAGCAGACATAGCTACAAGGACATCCTTTTCTTCTCTAATGACTGTCTTTTGAGTTCAAGATTCTTCTCTATCAGAGATGAAAACCTGATTTTCAAGTAACTCCAAAGCAAACCTTTAAAGATGGTCAAAAAACAAACAAAAACAAAAAAACCTTAAAACAACAACAACAAAAATCTATTGTGTTGTCCTGATAATTGGGACTCTGAGATGGATAGAGAGAGAGAAAGTTACTAGGTAATAAACCAAAATAAAACACGGTTTAAGGGATTCCCATGGTTCCTTATAGATTCTCTTAGACGGCTGAGGATAACCGGGCTAGCACTATTAAAAATAAGAACAAAGTAGGCCATTTATATATCTGGAAGAGTTTTAGTTATTTTAGCATTGATCACATCTTAAGTCAGTTCCCTGAATTTTCACACTTTTCTTTTTTGCTTAAAAATGAGTAGATTTCTTGAGTTTTTTTTTTAAATCTACAATTCTGTAATTGTTTCCTAAATAGAGTACTCTTTGGAAGAATTAGTTCCCTGACAATATGGGACCTTTTTAACTGTATCTCTTGTCATCTCAACTAGTTCCCATTTTCTGTTAAACTAGACTATCACTGTGTTTCTTGCTAAAGATTGTTCTCAGTTCTTTTCCAGATTTACAGCATGGAGCATATATTGGTAAAAATAGATCTTCCCATCTGTTGTGAATGCTCTTGATGCCCCATCTAGACCCTCTTCACCAGGCCTGTGCTAATGCTCTTGAGAGTGTTCCCTCTTAGCATGTAACTGTGCCTTCTATGGAGAATCACCCTTAGCTCAATGAAAGCCTTTGTACCCTGTAAGTCACAGCTTATAGCCAGTGACTGAGGAAGTGTAAAAGTCAGTTCCTGTCTCAAGGTAGGGCCAATTCTGAAGAGAAATTTACACTCCAGAGCTCCCTGGGGGACTAGGCTCAAGTTAGACTCTAGCTAGGATAACATCTTTCTTCAGCTATATTCTGCTGCCTTAGCTGCTCTTCCCCTGAGAGATCCAACACACGAATCCCTGTCTCAGGCTCTGCATCGAGGGGACCTGACAGGCACCCTCATTATGAATGTTTATGGCAGGTGGGTAAGAGTCTGGGAGTGGTAGTGATTGGAGAGGGCTTAGCACATAATTTATCCTAATAAGTATTTGCTAAATGAATGGATTTTCCAGGCTTGATGTTTGGATTAAAAGTAACCCAGCTATTATCAACAGATCTATTTCCCAAGAAGGGCCAGGCTCCCTGATTCACTCCTGGACTGGAAACGAAATGACTAGGAAAATTTCATAAGGCTTATTGCTGAATAGAAAGAAATTGATGATTGTTAATGATGTTAATTAATCAACAGGGATTATTCAGTGCCAGCTTTTCCCAGCATGTCACTAAGTACCCCAGTCTGTGGTAGGTTGGATGAAAAAAACAAAAAATAAAAAAACCAAGCTTTTATCTTATAAGTGAAATCTATTTATCTCACTGTGGAGACAAAACTTATTCGAATGAAACAATTAGAGAAATTATAGTGTGCTATGTAATCACCTGCTAAAATGGACTTTATAGGTAATATGTTCCGAAGGATTTCAGAGAAGTAAGAAACCAATGTGGGTGTTTACCAGTTAGGCAAGTCTTGGAGGAATAAGTGTGTGGGAGGGGCGGGAGAAGGAAGCCATTCCAAATGGGAGAAGTGGTAAGAACATAGTTGTGGAGACAATAATGAGACTGTCACTCTTTGCCAGCATATACAAAATCAGAAAATGTTTCCTCTGAATTCTCTTCCTCTTCATGATACCATTTCACTTCCTCATTGCCATTTATTATTCATTCATTCATTTATTCCTCTAGTCACCAGATATTCTTCCGAGCACCTGCTCTGTTCCAAGAACTGTATTAAGCTTCCTGGATACGGGAATGAAAAGAAATCCCTGTCTTTACTCTCAGGAAACTGACAGTGTCCGGATGGATGAAGATCCACATCAGGCGATTGCAGTTCAGAGTGGTTCTGGTGCTGTAAGAGTAAGCAGAGGCTGCAAAGGGAGAACAAAGGAGAGGTGTGCCATCCAGGCTTGGGGAGGGCAAAAAAGGTTTCCTCAGGAAGTGATATCTAATTTGAGACCAAACTCCGAATTTGGCCAAATGAAGTAGGGTGCAAGGAAAAGATTCTAGACAAGTGGTGCAGTGATATATATGGAGGACGGAGGACAGAGAGGTGGAGGAGTCACAATGACCAGAAGCCAGGTGAGCAACCACTGTGTGGCCAAGCAGAGGAGTATGGACTCCATCCGAAGGGTTGTGGCAGCAATGAATTAAATAATGATATGACCATATTATTAATTACAACATTACTAATATTCTGAAACATTAGTTTAGATGGAATTGTTTAAATGGGTTGGAAGAGAAAACTGGGAGCTAATGGGCACAAGAAGAAGCTTTGTTTTACTTGTGATCAATGGGGGTGGGAATGGAGAGAGGCAGAGGAATCTCATGGTTTCCAGAAAGGAAAACAAGAATAATACTGGAGAATTTAGCTTAAACAGCCAGGGTGAGGAGTGATGACATTTTTATCAAGTTAGGGAACAGAAGAGGAAGAGCCAGAATGGGGAAGAGATGATTGTTCAGTTTAGACATGTTGAGTTTGAGAATCCTATGGATATTCAACTAGAGTTTTCAAATAGATGAGCCTGGAAGTTAGAAGAGGAGTTTTGGGGTGGTGATACAGATTTGGGGTTTGACTCACATTGTTATCCTACTTCAATGGTATCACCACTGTTCCAACTCTTATTAGAAATTTTTATTTCTTTAAAAGAAATATGAGATTTATGTACCTCCCTGAAACTATATGCAAACTTTTGGGTTTGAGTGAATATCTTCATTTTCCCAGTATTATGAACCCTAATTTTTGTGGGAGTTTCAAAGGGTTTCTTGACTTTCACTTACCACAATAAATAAATAAATACATACATACATACATACTAAAGCAGGAGGATCACGAGTTCAAAGCCAGCCTCAGCAATATAGCAAGGCCCTAAGCAACTTAGTGAGACCCTGTCTCAAATTAAAAAGGGCTGGGGATGTGGCTTAGTGGTTAAGCACACCTGGGTTCAATTCCTGATTAATAAATAAATAAAAGTAACAGAAAAATAAAACACAAAAATAGTTGGATCTCTTTTGTCTCTCTTTTAAATATTTACTCATGAGCTGGATGTGGTGGCTCATGCTTGTAATCCCAGCACTTTGGGAGGCTGAACAGGAGAATCACGAGTTCAAAGCCAGCCTCAGCAACGGTGAGGCGCTAAGTAACTCAGTGAGACCCTGTCTCTACATAAAACACAAAATAGGGCCGTGGATGTGGCTCAGTGGTCGAGTGCCCCTGAGTTTAATCCCTGGTACTAAATAAATAAATAAATAAATAAATATTTACTCATGAATCAATTTCTGCAGTTTATATAATGATATCTATATTACTTACCTTTCTTCATTGCTAGTTTTGTAGTCTAGATAATTATTGCTTGCAATTTTAACTATTTTTATTGTAATGATTCGACTTCCCAGTACATACATGTTCACATGTTCTTTACGCTGCTACCAACTACATTGAATCCCAACCTTTATGAGCAGCTGAAAATGCTACCTTTGTCAGTCCCTTCCAGTATTCATCAACTTAGTATCTTGATTTTTGCAATCCAGTTATTAAAATCTCAGGTGCAGTTCAAATCACTGTATCTTTAAATTAGACATTGCCAGGCTGCTGGAGGCTGAATGCAGAGAAAGCGAGAATGATCAGTTCTTTCTTTCTTTCCCTCTCAGGGCCCCTGTTCTTCACAGTTGTGTCAGGAAGGTCAGGGCGAGTGAAGGGTATTCATTCCTGTGACTGCCAGCATGTTAGAGGTGGTAAGCTGGCAGTTCTTGCCATCAGCTGATGCTTCACCTTGTCCAATCTCTGGTTGTAGGAAACTTGCCTCACTTACACAGTGTGGTGACAGGTGGATTCTGATGCTTAACCAGTGGTCTTATGGGGACAGTGCTTCTTCCTGTCTTGACAGGTGGCTGGCTGTGTCCTCCTCACCCATTCATCAGTATGGCTGGCCTATCACTACCCACCTCTTATTTAGTGACCTGGACTAAGTCTATAGGAAACTTGAAATCCTTACTATACCTGTCTGGATTTGAGTCAAATTGGAAGGTGGGAGCAACTTTAGTATCTTATGATTCACTTGTTTATTCCAACTTAGGATGTCTAAGGATGTCTTAGGATCCAACATGTTCTGTGTTTTCCTGTTTATGTGAGTTTCCAGATATATGGAAGGTTCATATCAATCTCCACTTCCTAATTACACGTTCAGATTTGTAAGTGATTCTCTAGGGGACACTTGGTTTGCTTGGGCTGTGAGAAATATGCCCAACTATTTCCCTACCCGTCCCACTTGGAGAGATGAAGAGGGTAGATCCTCACTCACAAACTCACTTCTCTCCCAAAGATGATGTCTCTTCTCTCTGTTTACCTCATAGGGGATGCTCTGCTAATTCTTCTGAAAAGTCCCCTTTTTAGCAAATTCTAAGCCTGGGCTATTTAGCATCATTGTCTTTCAGCTTTGAGTAGTGTCTAATTGGGAACTTTAGGAGGTAGGGTTCTTGGTATTTTTTACAATTTCATCTTATTGTCTCTTAACTGGTACCTGTGATAAAATATCTTTTCTCCTCCATATGTCCTTACATATGTGATTCCTCAAGGTCAAGACAAATCTCAGACTGGCTTCCTAGGTCATTTAAAAATCTGACCTTGCAATGGCTGGTGGCACATGCCTGTAATCTCAGCCACTTGGGAGGCTGGGGCTAGAGGATCACAAATTCAAGGCCAGCCTTAGCAATTTAGTGATGTCCTCAGCAACTTAGTGAGATTCTGTTTAAAAATTAAAAAAATAAATAGGGCTGGGGATGTGGCTCAGTGGTAAAGTGCCCCTGGGTTCAATCCCCAGTACAAAAATATAAATAAATAAAAAACTAACTTTAATATACTTTTGCAGTGATATCAATAAATAATACAGACATTGATCAAATAAGTCCTGTCCTGTCACATCTCCATGGTGTCACCCATGTCATTCTATCTGACTGTGACATCCTTTCTTTAATTCTGATTGAACAAACTTGTATTCCTTATTTAGGTTGACCTCACATTGTCATTTTCTTCATAACATCCTACCATTCATTCAATAGAGATTTACCCCCTCATGCTCATTCCAACATGATTTTATCTATCTGGTTTCAAGAGATACAGGGAACATTCATTATTATTCATTATGTTATCGACACAAGCCTAGCAAAGTACCTTGGATATAGAAAATTTTCAACAGTTCAGTCAGACTGAAATAACAGCAGATTATATCTGGAGCCTCAAATGACCTTAAATACTATTTTGGTTGGTATCTATTAGAGCCTTTGGAGAGGAGACATACAAGTCTCTCAGGGTCTTTTAACTTTGCAATTTATAAAATGCTCTCATTGCAATAGCTTATGAGCTTTCACCAAACAAACCACACAACTATAACAAGAAACCATGCTCACAAATTGTCACTGCCAGTCTAACAGACACTCTCTGCTGTCATATTTGGGGGACACACTAAAACCATGTGTTTGGATCTAAAATACAATCAACAAGTAGGGGCATGGAGTCCAAAAGAAGATGAAATGTGGGTATTCCCCAGAAATTAGCACCATGCCTAATGTCAGGTCTCACATTAGACAGAGATGGGGGCAGACAGAGCAGGGTGGGTGGGGTGAAGGAGTGTCACCAGTTTCAGCTGTGCAGTGGTGATGAAGGAGAAAATGAGGTAATTTGGGCCAAGTCCTGCTAGTGGGGAATGAAGTCCATATGGATGTCAGTTGGCAGCCTGAACATCCTGTGTTGTACAGCCATGTAGCCGGTGCCATCAGGCATCTGAGCATCTGCACTCCAACAAAGCAGAGCTTCTGGATACACTGCATCTTCAAGGGTGGCTTTAAGCAGAGGGCTTCAAAGAACGCCCAGGAACCTCTGCGCAATGCTCAAAGTCTGGCTACGCTATAAAGCCCTGATTATATGAATAAAGTCTTAGCTGTTCTTTAGGCGGCTCACTTGACATGCTTGAACCTTATAAACCATGAGACAGATGTAAATGTATGGTGCTCTAAATATATTTGGAGGATCATCTCAACACATCAAAATTGAATTTAGTTTGCTAATTTTTAAGAGCCAGATCTAATGATGTGCATGCATTACTCATTCCATTAATACCAACCACATATACTTTCAGCTGCCCCTTACCCTCATATACTTCTTCATCTGATGTGCACACACCTGCCTCCTCATAGGACCCCACACCCAAGCAACCCTTCTCTTCCCCTAGAGGCATATGCAGATGCAGATGCAAACATCTTCACCAAACCTGGGGGTCATACATGCTTTCTTTCTTCTTTCAGCCTCTCTTGCATCATGCAGCTGTTTTGGGTCATTTTCTGACCCACCAGCTACACTCCAGGTGGAACAGCTGTGGTCACAGACTTGGCCAGGACTTGCTGCCAAGAGAGGGCTGGAGGTGACTGAGTGAGCAGCCTTTGAGTGTAGCTGTGGAATGTGGGTGGGGCCAGAGGAGAAGGGGCACAGCTGATGCCACTTTTTCAAGAAGAAGGTGGGAAACTCCCTTCCCATCCCAGTGAGATGGCTGAAGGCAGCTGTGGGCTGCTGATGCAAGGAAAATGAGATGGTGGAGCTTAGCTTCAGAAGCAGCAGCTGCTGTGGTCTGCAGGGCACCGCCAGGTCGTCCCTGGATGATGGGCATGGCTCCAGTGCCTGTGTGTAGTGGTGGGAGGTGGCTTCAGTGAGGCTCTGACCACAAGGTGTTGGTAATTCATTGAGTTTCTTTGTCTCCGAGGGACAGTGTGTGGTCGTACGTGTGAAAGGACACATTTCCATGTATTACTCATCTACCTAGATACATCTGGCCTGCAGGATGATTTTTAAGATTTCTGAGCAGTAGGAAAAGCTGAGTTTTAGTGGAATCTGCCAAATGCATCAGATGCCCTTGCACGCGGCCTCTCTGCCTGCAATGTTAATGCTTTCGCTATTGTTGAGAAGCAAGATCCCTGTTGGCTGGAGAGCCCTGTCCAAGGCATCTCACTCCATGCTCAGTTTTGTCCTCTTTCCCCAGATACTCATTCCAGGCTGAAGGAGACCAGTGGGGTCATGAACTGAGTAAATGATACTACAGCAAAGTCTGGCCTTGGTAATTGATACTAACCGTGGTCCCACATTCTGAAGCCAATTGTCTTTCACACAAGAGTTCATATTTAGTGAAATTATGGGAAAATAAAAGACTTAAGTGTGTGTGTGTTTACCACTTTAAGTCCCACCTCGAGGTTTTTTGATATCCTTCCTTCCCTCTATGAGACCAGTGTCCTCCAATAGTTTCTCTGTCAGGCAGGTCACTCATTAAGCTAATCTATCCAGAACAATCTTCTACTTGTAGTATCCTAGTCATTCAGTTATCACCAACAGTAATGCAGTGACTGGAGAAGGACCTGTGGCTATAGAAAGACCAGGCTTAGTAACTAAAAACCAACTGCTGGCTGAACTTCTTTGTCTTTGGCATATACCTCCCAACTTTTGAGCCTCTGGTCCCTTTCCATCATCTCACCTTGCACCCAAGTAGATGCGGTCACTCTCTTTGATTCAGCGATGGAATTGGCCATGTCTTTGATTTCACTCCTTGGCCACCTCCTCAGCAACAGCTGCCTTCTCAGCTTGACTTCAATCTCCATATTCGTTATGGATAAAGCTACAAGATGAATGCATCTGTCTCTGGCAGCTGGAAATTATAATCTCCCACTATGTGATTCATTTCTTGGGCACAGGGTAGGGCAACAGAGCTTAATTTGAATTGAAAAGTTCCTCCTCTTCTTCAGTATTTTGCATCAAAAATTTTTTTTTCACTCAGCATGGTATTTGCAAAACACCAATTGATTGTAAGAATTCATACTAAAGTATGAATGACTACTAAGATGTTAATACAGTTTATGACTCCCTGAAAGAATGATTTCAGAGGAAAACAGGTTGTTTCTGATTTGTTCAAGAAATGAGAAGACCCTTTTCCAGGTTCTCAATCTCTAAAGGATCTTCTTTGACACACCTCTGGCCTCCTGATTTCTGCATTTTTATTCCTTTTCTTTAACTACATGACACTATCTCTTCCAAGGACTGGGACTGTAGCCCTCTGGATAAGCACACCCTTTGGCCATCTTCAGTGAGGCTCCATCTTTCCTTGGGGCTGAAATTTAGAAATGTAGTCTCCCACACTACCCTCTGATAGCCCTCACACATTAGTACATTAGCTCACTGGGAAGTGTGACAAGGTGAATTTAGCTCCTCTTCAGTAAACCCTGCCTGATTCATGCTGTCAATATATGTTTAGGAAACCACACCATTTGCTCATGTGTATCAAATTTCATAGGATACATTTTTCACAGGCAATTTTTCCTTTCTGAATACACCTACAAAGAATATAAAAAAGTTTGTTTATATTCTTTTATTAGAGATTCATTGTAATTATGATAATTATAACATCTTGAACATATCTCATTTGTCATCTTAATCTCCTGAGATGATAATTACTCACTCTATACTATAGTTAAAGGAACTGAGGTTGAGACATATTCAATAATTTGCCTAGAGTCATATAGTCAACCAGTGGTTATTATAGAGTTCAGATCAAAGTTTATCTAATTCCAAATTCTGTATGCCTTCCACTAAATCTATCTGGGTAGAGATGATCTGTTGTGATGAATAAGTTGATGTTTTCCTTCTTTCAAAGGTGAAGGCCATCCTAGTGACTAATGGGAGCCTTGCTCCTCTTCCCAGCATTTTTCACAGTTTATAAAGTAAGGAACCTTGAGGCTGACATGTCCTCATTGATGGTCAACCAGCTGATTCATCTGGGCCCTCAGCTTTGTTGCATTGGTTCTTAATAAGTAAGGTAAACCTGCCTTGCCATTATATCTACATTTCTATGTCATGTATGCATTGTGTGTGTGTGTGTGGTTTTTTTTATATTGCACTTTGATATCTTAATAATATTTTTAAAATCCTTTACAGCTGAGCAAAGCCTCTCCTTGGGGTGAGTGTTAGAGCTTTAGCCAATTCTTCAAGAAAACAAGGATTAGCTGGAGTTTGCCTTTGATATGCAAACCAACTATTCCAGAGCCAGACCTGTTCTGTTAAACCTGTACCATGCGGGAGGCTACTGTCCTCTGTTCTCATCCCAGGATCAGGGACCACCACCATAGCTTAGACCCCCCAAATTATTCAGAAAAGCTCATCCTAAACTGCTGGCACTGCCCTGCCTTGCCCTTCCCTTGGAAAGCCCAATATGGTCTAGACCTTCCCCTCAGTCTTGTCTTCTGCCTGATTTTCACCCCATCTTTCCCATGTGACCCTTCATGGCTTACTGTGCTTCCTGTCCCTAGGACCTGTGAGTCTAATCAACTTAAGGTTCTTTTTCTTTTAGTCTCTCCTCTGTCCTCACTTGTGGCCATACAGGACTGAAGATCACATAAAAGAACAATTTTCCACAGAAGAGAAGTAACTTGTACTTCTCTTTATTGCAGGAAAGCCAATAGTCTTTTTGATAAGCAGAAAGTTCAGCAAGAGAAGTTAAAAGCAAATGTACAGTTTTCTCCTGACCTATGGACAGAACATAAGCTTGGGACACACAGCTTGGAAACATCCTTAACCACAGAGTCCCAATGTGAATTTGTGAGGCTTTATAATGAATACTGTGACGGCTGTTACTTAGTGGCAGCTGATATCATCTGCCAGTTTTGCATATATTCCTCTTCATTTTCTAAGGCAAACCACAGATGTTTTATCCCTTGCAATCACACCTGCAGACCTAAAACCAGTTTTAAAAAAAATGGGACAGCAGATGTTTTGAAATTGGAACAGTTATGCAATTGGACAGGAAAAAGAAGCTACCAAAATGATTCCACTATTCCTTTATTTGTACAAATGCCAGAAAACAACTCCTTTTTTTTTCCCACTATGATACAAAAGATGAGCTGTCCTATATTTTTCTTCTTTCCCTAAACTAGAGGGCAGTTTTGACATTTTATTTACATAAAAGGTGATAGTTTTTATTCCAGTCCTGAGATTCAACTCACCTTTAATAAATTGTCTTACTGTATTCCTGAGCCACCAACTTGAAATAAAAGAACACTTTTAAGTCATATGAGGGCACCACATTTGCTGATGCAAAAATGTGTTACTTTGATAGGAAAGTTAATTAAGCAATAAGACATGACATGACGTGAATTATTGTGTAATAACTCATGCCTTCAGTGTAGCGAGGCACAAACCTGAAGGCCAAGTACCCCTGCAGCATCTGGGCATGAATTATGCTACAATAACTCAAGCCCTGGAGTTTTTCCAGTGAAGCAAGAGAGGGGGCAGGGATGAGGACCAAGGACAAAAATTGATCTCTTGCAAATAAGAGAGAATGAAAAAGAAGCACTATTTAAAACTGCATATGCTTCCTTTAAAACAATATGTTTATGACCACAATTTGAGGATGAAGAACACTGGGATTCCTTTTATCATTTCTAGTTGCTTTGAGAAAACACTACAAACTTCTAGCTTTGGGTCTGTTGAAGAAGATGTTTTACCAGAAGTATAGGCACTTGGAAATTCAGCAACTAAGTGGATTCTTTTTGACAAAAAGGGGGAAATAATTCATAGTTATAACTTCAGAAATTTCACAGTCCACCTCTGACTCTGCAAAAATAAATGTGCCTAGAATCAGAAGCTGTGGGTCTTGTGAGGTAGGGGTACGGTAACTGATCCATGAAAACACTATTTCCCTTGTTTCCTTGTTCTCTACACTATATTGGGGTCCAGGCTTATCTTCAGAACTAAGGCAATGAAGGGGGCCTGATTTCCCAGGCTTCTGTTGGCCTGATGAACTAAAGACAATGTGAGCTGTGCAGAAATCACAGCTTAAAGAGTTAAATAGAATGAGCCCATTTGGAATTGCGTACACAAAGAGGGAGCAAAATTAGGTCCACAGAGAGATTTTCCAGCTTGCTGTTCTTTTCTTTCATGGACATATTGATTTAATGAATGATGATGTACCTAACAAGTCCCAATTAGCGGATATGGTCCTGTTAATCTCACAGCTGGATAGCTTGACAGCCAATCAGATCATTCTTTGTTAAAATCCAACTTAATAAAAAAATGTATCTATAAAGGAAGCAGCAGCACTTCTCCCATTTACATGTGGACACCTGGGACTGACTGAGATTGACAAGAATGTGCCCTGTCCAGCCTCATGGAACTGAAGCCACACGAAGAACAGCTCTCCCACGTCCCTCCTGTCCTCCTCCTTTAACCTTCAGCCACAGCCTGGGTGGAGATGAGCAGTTCAGCAAATCTGAGACTTCAGATCTTACAAGTTTGCTGGTAAAGTTCCAAAATTCGTAGTCAGACCATGCCTCTCTCCATACGACTAACATATGGTATTAACAAATTTTATCAACACTGTATAAAGGGAACAGCTCCAGAATGTGTTTCTGTTATTCTTACAGTTACTCTGTTGCCTTTCAGTGTGGCACTGATATTGCCTCTCTTTGGTCCTATTTGAAATGCTTATTTTAACATTTATCTCTCCTCTTAAATGGCTTCATTATGGAATTCTTATTTTATTTAATAAGCTGCAAATCATTCTTTTCATTGAACAGGTGGAGATCTTGGAATTTTCTGTTCATATTATAAAATTTTGAGTGTATTTGATTAATAAATTCTCATGGGGGAAAAAGTGTGATGAACAAGAGATAGTCTGTGGCAGAGGTCTCTAACTTTCTGTAAAGAGCCAAATAATACATATTTTTGATTTTACCATCCGGTTATAGTTACTCAGTTCAGCTATCTTGGTTATACACAGCCATTGGAAACATGGAAAAGCATGAGTCTGTGTTCTAATAAAACTTTATTTTAAAAAAATAGGCAAGGCAACAGACTGAATTCAACCTAAATGCTGTACTTTGCCAATGCATGGTGTAGACAGTCCAAGAGAAGAAGAGTACGATTTTGTTCCCCACTTTGCATCATGGATTTTCAGTAGCTGAGGATATGAAAACTGAGTTGTCAGGATGTAGGAAATTTAGCAGTGTAGTAAAAAGGTAAAGAATCTGGAGTCAACCACTTTCTCCTGTATGGCTTTGGGAAAGGTATTTAATTTATTTGGGTATACTTTGCCCATATTTAAAAGGTAATCATATTATCTAGGGCAGAGGCTGTTAGCTATGCATAAACTTTGGTCCTTGACTACCTCCTGGTCTTAGAGCTAGACTACGTTTCCCAGTTTCCCTTGCAACGGAGGTGCTTCCATGTGGTTAAAATATCATCAATGACTGTGCAGAGAAGATGTGGGCTCATTTTGATCTAATGCCTTTAAATAGGAGGACCCATTTTGACCATATCTTTCATTCTGCTGACTGGAACCTGGACATGGTGATAGAGTCTTGGCTGAGGTACAAGATCAATGCAAGGTAGAATTAGAAGAAGCCAGGGGCAAGGAGTCTCATCCCTGAGACTCTGCATGGAGCCCTGCTGCCTGATGAGCTGAAGTACTCATTGACCGTTCTGTGAGAGAAAAGCACATTGTTCTTAAACTGCTCATGTTAATGCTTTTTTGCTTTAGTGGTTCAGTCTAAAGTAAGCAATGTAATATCTAACTTGCATGAGTATTACGAAGACACAAAATAATTCATATAAAGTGCTTGGCATTTAATGGGCATTCCATCAAAAATAGCTTTTATCTGTTTTGTTATTCAGGAGGGTGATGGCAAAATTGGCCTTCTTGTATCCATTTGCTCCATTATCATAAGAATAATTTTGCAAAATGTAAAGCTGGTTATGTCACCCCCCAGTTTAAAATCCTTAATAAGCCACTTCTGAACTCTTTATAGATGCAAATCAGAATTCTTACCATAACCTTCAAGGCCCTTGCTGATCTGGCCCTTGCTGACATTTCCAGCTGCATCTTTTGTCACTCTTCCTAGACCTTGCCCCTGGTCTGTCTGTTCTTGCAGTTATCTAGACATGCTATAATGTCCCTGCAGAGCTTGTCTGCTCCATGCAACAAAACCTTTTTAATTATCTTTTTTTTCATTTCTGCTCAAATGCATTGAGAAGCCTTCCTTGATATCAAGTTAGTAAGTTTCATGCAGCACTACATACTTTTCATTTCAAGCATGTTTCACAGATTGACAGGAATGTGTGACTATTGGAGGTTTTCCTCTCTATAAACACCTCGATGCAGGAATCTATATCTTTTTGAAACTATTAAATCTCTTTAACAGCTTCCAATATCACAATTAAATGTTGTGTAAGGGAAGTTGTGTTAGTCAGTTTTCCATTGCTGTAACAAATAGTTGAGATAAATCAATTTATAAAGTGGAAAGATTTATTTTGGCTCATGGTTTCAGAGTAGATGATCACTTGGCCCGGTTGTTTTGTTGTACACATAGTGGGAGCACAAGGCAGAGGAGGACTCTTCACTTCATGGCAGCCAGGAAACAAATGGAGAGAGAAAGGCATGTGAACTAACTTCCTCCACTAGCCTCACCTCCTCAAAATTCTACCACCTCCCAATAGCACCACAAACTGGTGACCAAGCCTTTAATACATAGTCCTTTAGAGGCATTCAAGAGCCAAACTACAGAAATTGAATCTCTACATAACACTTCACATAAAAATAATTCCAAAATAGATCAAAGAGTGATTTAGAAGAATAAAATTTTAAACATAGCAAACCAAATTTTATGGGCAATATGTTATTTTGGTTTTTGAATGGAGAAACCCTTTTGAACAGTTACAGTTTATTATCTAAAACTAACACTTCTAATATAACAATAATATCCACCATAATAAAGGCACAAAAATACATCTACAATACACACAGTACATAAAAGGTCAATTTCATTGATATAGAAAGAAAATTATAAGTCAATAAAATAATTCAAGAGAAAATTAGAATATGAATAATTCATAGGAAAAGTAATAAATTTATGAAAAGGTATCCAACCTAACTTTAAAGGAAGGGAAATGAAAATAAAAGATTCATTTTTACTGCTCTCATTAACAAGGACAGATATAATGATGATTTCCTAGAATGAAAAGAAGCTATCATATTGATTATGGAAATGTACATTGGCATGTGATACTATTTTGCCAAGTGAAAATTTTAAATTCACATATCATTTGACCCAGTAATTTTACATCTATGAATGTGCTCTAAAAATATGCTACATAATTGTTCTTTAAAATATATGAATCTGTTTATGTATAAACATGTTGGTCACAGCATAGATGGCAGCGGCTCTGCTCTGAATATTGCCAAAATATGCATCCAAGTGGAATTTAACAAATAAATTGTAATATAACATTAAGTTGGAAATAAATGAGGTAATGAAGTAGATGTTTATGCAGTTTGGAAAATTGTCCACTATTTATTAGTCATTCACTAAAAATGAACAAATGATAGAATAATACATATGCTATGATTCCATTTATATGAAGAAGTATATACACATGATATGCAAATATTACATATGCACATATTGTGTGAAGTGGATGAAAAATGTCTGATTTTGAGCCTTTGTCACTGACTGCTTCTGAGGAATGGGTTTATGTGTCAGGGATGTGGGTGGGGAGTATTTATCTTTTATTTTAACATACTTTAATTATAAGTTTACATTTTAATTTGTAATAAGGGCTATATATAATAATGCCATAATAGCTTACAATATTCTTGATATTTTAACAAGTTGCTTCTCTCAGTAGCCATATACGCAAGTTCTAGCAAATTAGTGTCTGAAAGGATTTTCAAAACACAGATTGAAGGGTTTCAAAACCCTCAAGGTTTCTGAATTAGTAGAACTGGAGTGAGTTTTCTGAGGGTTTGCATTCCTCATAGGTTCCCAGGTGATGCTGATGCTGTTGGTCAGGGAATTAAACTTTGAGTCCCATAACAACATTATTTTAAGTGATAGCAGGACCTACTTTTGTTTGAGATGAATAGTCCAAGTATTACAATTCTAATTTTCTGGAAATGTTTTTATTGTTACTGTTATTAATTTTATCATTAATATCATTGCTTATATTTTGAATTGATGGTTTATTTTTCCACTTTTGACCTACTTATCTATGTGATGTTTCTATTAATACATTTTCCCATTAAAAAACTGTAATTTTATTCTTGGCATTGCTGGTGATCATAACAGATTATGTTACTTTATTATTGCATTCAATTTGCTTATTTACATAGGATTTTCCTTCAATATTCATAATCAGAAAGAATATTCATAATGCTCTTGCTACATTTTAGTGTTCCTTCCTACAAGGTTTATTTTCAAGATTATACTAGCTTTCCAAAATTAATTTTAAGAGTTCCCATCTGTTTCTATGAGCCGAAGTGAAGTTTATTCTGTATGGAAATTACCTGTTTCTTGAAAATGTGAGAAGTCGTGTTGGAAGACACATCTGGTTTGGAAACATTTTAGAGAAAATTCTTTTAAAATCTTTAATTTTTTTCTAGGCAGTTTTTCTATTTTCCCTGTAAGTATTTGGATTTAGTTTGAGTAAAATGTACTTTCCAGTATAGGTGATCATTTCATCTTGATTTTCAATATTTTTAGAGACTTCTGAATCTGCTCTTATTTTCCTCTTCTTTCCTCTAATTTTGTGAATTTATTTTCTTTTTTTCTTGACTAGATTTGCTATTTTATAGATTTTGTATTTCATTATATTAAAAAGAATTTGATCTGTGATTTATTGACCTATACAGATTTTCTACTTTGGAATTTGTTTTGCTTTTTAAAAAGTAGTTTATTTTTTTATTTTTTTAGGCTTTTTTAACATCTTGAATTGAAACCCTAATTTAACTTTGCCAGTTTTACACTGTAAAAATTAAGTTGTATAAACTTGTAGTTTAAGAAATCATACTAAAAACAAAGCAATAAATAACCAAAAGTTACTATTTCCTAATTTTTACTATTTTATTATTATTTATATTCTTAATATTAGATTTATATCTATTGTATCTAAGTGAAAATACTATGCTATACATAGTATACAATTGAAAATAGTACAGAACAATTTTGGAAATCTTTTAACTGGTTATTCAGTTAGCAAAAATAATTTATTGCAATTACAGAAAATTTTGACATGTGTCTTCATTGCTTTGCTTTTTTCTTCACTCATTAATATAAACATAAATTAAAATAGTAACCAATATTTATATTGGTTCTATGTTGACTTGGCAATTATAGCCATAGAATGACTATAGATACAAGCGTTATGCAAATTGCATAGTATTATAGTATTTTTTAAGAATCAATTGTCTCTGTGGAAGTTATAATAAAGTATGTTGTATAAATTACCATTATATGTAAATTGTGTGCTATTCAGTCTTTATATCAGTAATACTTGTAATAAATCTACATATGCATATCTTTCTCAAGTCAGTTATTAAGTATTTGCCACTGTACTAATAATACCTAGGTCAAGTAAAAGAAATGGATAGGTAGCATCTTCTATGACTGGAGTGTGTGTGTGGTGTGTGTGTGTGTGTGTGTGTTTGTGTGTATTTTGAAGCATTCTTAGATTTCGATCTTATTTTCTTCCAAAGGCAAATTGTGCCTTAATATTCATTTTTAAATAATTTGAATTAAACATAATCATGAATTCTAAAGAGATGAAAAATTGAAGAACACCATGAGAAAATATAATGAGCAGAGCAAACTTCATGATGTTTGATGTAAGTTTTATTTATTATTCTATCTGTGAAATTTCTGGATGTCAAGGTTGGGATGAGATTTATTCTTTGTTTTCATTGTAGTATTCACCATACCCAAAATATGGAAATGACTTAAATGTTCATTGAAGAATAGCTAGATGAGGAAAATTTGGTGTGAGATGTGTGTGTGTAATATTACTCAGCCTTAATAAAGAGGAAATCTTGCCATATTCAATAAAAGATAAATCTGAGGATGTTATGCTAAGTAAAATAAAATAGTCACAGGAAGACAAATACTGCATGATTCCACTTAGATATTTTTTCCTCATAAATTAGAATTTTTTCTTCTCAATGAATAATTTTCTATTTAAAGATAGGATTTTTGTAAGAGGATTAATAGTGATATAGGGAATTGGTTTGTATTAAAACAACATACTCATTTCTTGCCTACTATGTGAGAGGGTATTAATTTATAGGGTGAGGTCTGGTTACACCATTTTTGGCTGAGGAATAAGAATTAGCTATCCTGGGGCTGGTACAGTGTCTGTGGTTTTCCCTATGAGCAGTGGTCTTAATGACCAAACAAGACTAGGATCTTCAATCTTGATGGTTAATTGACCTATAGACAGGTTGGCCATTCTGTTTTGGGGAGGGAACACTCCTTCTCAGCACCTGGGAAGTCCAGGAGGTTCATTCCTCATTCCATCAGACAAATATTAATAAGGATGTACTATGGGTAGGGCATCGTGTTAGGCACTACTGGGACATACCATTGATTGAAATATTGGTCCCCCCTGCCGCCCGCCAATTTAGGAGGTTAACTAGGTCCCTTCAGGTCTCAGATCATCTTATGACTCAATAATGGAGTAAGTAAGGAAGGCTAGACAAAAAATTATTGTAGTAGTATAAACTCATTGATAAGAAGAGTTTAGTTATTTGTGATTTTTCTTATTGTTAAGGCTGACTAGGATTTTTTTAGGGAGGATTCAGTAGAATTTATTAAGCACAGTGCTAGGTATAAGAAGATCAAAGAGATGTAGAGCATAGCCCCTGAACTCAAAGACCTTCATAGAAGTTTGGGAGACAGCAAGGTGAACAGTTAATAGCTATACCTTATTCTTGAAGATAAAATTCACATAACATAAAATTCACCATTTTAGCCATTTAAAGTGACCACTCTGGCAGCATTTAACATGTTCACAATCACCAATATCTAGTTCTGGAATATTTTCATCACCCCAAAAGGAAACCATGTGCCCTTTAAGCAGTCAATCCCCATTGCCTTCTCCTCCTGTCCCTGGAAAATTGCTAATCTGCTTTCTGTCTCTATGGATTTAAGGCTGGTTGGATTTTCATTTTATACAAAGAATTGTACTATGAGAAAAAGACAAGAGGTCAAATCCCCTGAACTAGCTGATGAAATTGAGCAAGACAGTTTGGCTTTTTGAAGTTCAGGTGCTTTATCTACCAAATATAAATAATAATACCTTATTTCTCTGAAGACATGGGACAAGACCAGATGATCTTTAAAGGTTGCTTTGAGTTCTAAGCTTTACGATTATGTAATTTCAGGCCATTAGTGAAAACGACAAATTTATGCTTTGCAATACACTAGCTAAAGCTTTATTTGTTTGTAACCTTAGTAATTAAACTCTAACAGGCCATCACAGGCCTATATGTAAACAAATATATCACAGTACTTGCATGCTCTCCAAATACTGGAAAAGCAAAGCTCTAAAATGACCAGAAATGCTTCTGAAAGCACTACTTCTTTGTGTGGTTAGGATCTGCATTAGTCACACCACGATATGAAGAAAGAGGGAGGTTTGTCATGTTTTCCATATATGTTTTACTCTATTGCAATAACAACCTGTAGGAATTCTCAACTGCCGACCTGCACTCAGATCTCTCGCTCAGCTACTATAGGACAATTCCTGTTATTATAACCGAAGAGAAATATCTGGAAACACAAACAGTCCAAGATGTGCCAAAGTCAGAGTCATGGAATTTCAAATACACATGGAGATGTGTAAATAATGAAGGGAATATCAACACAGAGGGAAAACTCCCTTGCCTCCTGTCATTTGTCTTGAATGCTGACTTCCTGGCCTGTATGAAGGCAGTTATAGCACCCACTGCACCCGTTGTTCTTCCATAGGGTTTTATTCTCCTTTTATTATCACTTCTCTTACTTAGACAATAATATGGCTTAAAAAAATGGTAGAAGGGAGTAGTTCCATGGATTGACATTGTTTCATAAAGATACATTTAGCAATAGGAGCCTTTTAGATTCATTTTTGGGCTAAAGGACGATCTTGATTTTCTTGAGTATAATATTTTTTAAAGATATGTTAAATGTGCTAAGCATTAGCAAATAGAGAGGACCTGATACTGAAGCCTTTCTTGTTACTTTTAAAAGAAAAGACAGCTATAAATAGAAGGGGGAACATCTAAGCCCCATAGACTCTACTTAGCTCTCCATTTTCCCCTTTCCCTTCGTTTTCACTCCCTGTTTCCTTTAATTTCTCTTCATTTTTCCATTATCTGCAAACTGTCAAAGACTGTCAGTCATACCACAGTAAAACAACCTAACCTGGTTCTCAAAGAGAAGACTACCCACATCAACATCCTGCATGATCAGGTTGGATGACCCTGGGCTTTCAGTTTGTATCTTTGAGATACTTGGGACCCTGTGTGGTTTCAAATTATGAGGCACTTTCCATGAAAATAAGCTAGCATGAAGCCCTTGGGTCATTAGTTCTGCCTGGATTGAGTATTGCAAAGAGCATAACTCTTTTCCTTTGAAAGGAAAATTCATGAAGAGGAAGCTGTTGTAAAGTTCTGGGTATTCATTAAGATACATGTAAAAAGTCAAAGAGACCCTCAATTTAAACTAAGCTGAGTAATTTAAGAAAATGTGCCCATGGCATAAAGCTCCCTGAATGGATTGTCCTTACTTACTTACAGCTGTGTAGGATTTGCCATTTCTTCCATGTTTTATGTGACGATAGTGGATGCCGGCTCTTAGCCTCCGACACTGATTGCTATTCAGGGACTGGGATTCTGGATCTGCTCCAATCATGTGGAATCTATTTTGGACCCATCATGTCACACTTGAACTCTAAAATATGCCTATCGGTGAAAGGTTCTGTTTATCCCTCTCTTTATTCAGACTCACACAGAAAATGGAGCTCAGTCTTCACACCATCAGACGTTTGCTCTACCCTAAAACCGTCTTGGAGTCCTCAGTGGCAGTCACAGAAACAACACTGTTCCTAATATGGTGGCTGGCTTTCCTCTGTGCTCTGGTCTCAGCCTTCTGCTCACAACTTGCCCTGCTCCTTCCTTCCACTCACTCCCTTCTTTTCAAATCTCCCACGTGGGCAATTAGGATTGCGATTTACATTGGGTTCCTTCTGCTTCACACAGAGCAAGCAGCTCAGTTCTTTCATGGGACACACTGCTGTGGCTGCCTCTAGGGGAAGGATTCCACGGCAGAGCGTGTGAGGGTTGCCAGAGAGAACATCAGAGGTGACACTTCATAGTCAGAGAAGACTGCATGGAGGCCAAAGAGAATAGAAAAGGCAGAGAGGAGGGGGGATACTCACTGAGCATAAAGAAATAAATACGGTGGGAGCAAACCTTCAAGACAGGCCCAGGAGGTCAACTTTTGGGCAGAGGGCAAAGTTCGGCATCTCCCAGGAAGATGGAGATACACAGGATGCTTTATGTACCTTTGTTAAGTTCCAGTCCATAGGAGGTTTTCTTTCTAACTATTGTAGGCAAAGAGTGTATGGCAGGCCTGCAAATAGTTTTTAGTAAATTTGTTTTGAATTCAGAAGATCATTTGAGAAAGCCTTTTGATATTTTCCTCCTCTGAGTTCATTTTTTCCCCCTGAGTAGTGAGCCAAGAATGTAGTTCAGACTTTTTGGCTGCTGGGGGTTGAGATTGGAGTCTGATAAAATTGTCTAGCCTAAGTGGGCTACAGTCTTTTTTGCTTGGCGAAGGGAGGGCTGAACGAAGAGAGAAGGAAGAAACGTTCTTAAAGTTCTGTAAGAATGAGTAACTGATTTTAGAAGAGAGCCGCATGGCTTGTTCTGGAAGGCCTCTCAATCCTCCAACTCCGATGCCTTTGAAAGGAGACCCCATATGCGATGTGGCATGATTGACAAGAAATTTGTCGGAAATGACTGAGAGGCCCTCATTAGGCGGGGACTCCTCACCATCTGGCCTTGAGTTTCGATAATGGGGTCAGGCTCTCTTTTGGTCTGTGAGTTGAATAGCTGAGCGTAATTTGTTAGTGATTGTGGCTAAAACGCAAACATTTTTTAGTCACATTCACAGGAATTTGAAACTAACCGCAGTCTTGGGGCACAACAGTGAGAAAACGCGTTCCAGCTGCACTACCGTGCTTGGCGACCCGGTCGAGGAGCGCTCTCACCAAGCTGCCTGTCTCACTGCGGCTGGATGTGTGCCATTGGAAACAGAAGTGCAACTTTATCACTTGACTTCAAGAAGAGGTTTCCTAGAGGCATATGGAGATAATATACAAGACAGACCCCTGCGGGGAAGAAGCTTCTCTGTCACCGTGGGGAGACTGCGTGGGTGCTACTTCCACCAGGTTTGAGGGGAAGAGGTGAGGAAGAGGGGGAGAGACAGGCAAAGGAAAGGCCGGCTGGGCCTGTATTTTTCTTGCAAAAAAATGTTAACTGATTTCTCCCTCAACTGTAATACAACAGATGTAAACTTGAGGCTTCATATTTGCCCATGAAAACCGGATTAAGTCCAAATTACCACCCCACAAACCAGCACTGACAATAGCACGCACAATAATCACTCTTAGAACTTTCCCCTGGGTGCTTTCTGTAACTTGGACACAGAAATGCTCCAAACCATTTTTTGTTGTTCTCTCACTATCCCAACAGTCTCCTCAAAATCAGAGGTGTACTTTGCATTGTGACTTTGATTTGGGCTCCTTAGTGGAGAAAGGGGTAACAGCTTTGGGTGGGCATCTTGGAAACATAGCACTCAGCTCACCTGAGGATCTGGCCACCCCAAGTTCCACATGGTCTTAACAGTAGCAAAGGTCCAGGAGGAAGTCAATTAAAAACTGTTATATATATATAAATAAAATGGTACAAAGGCTGTTAGACTGTGTGAGAACTAATCATAGTCTGAGATACAATCATACTTTATGCACCTTTCCAAGGTCAACAGAGAAATCATTTACTCTAAAAATTGTGAACACATGTTTACCACCTTTCATAGACTACAGGGGAATTCACTGATAGCTGTAGATTACAGATTCATTCCTGATTTTATGTTTGTAAATATGTAAGAAATTGCATGATTAAAAATATCTTAGAAGCTTTGAGTTCATCTATACATATTTTTTCTTCAATATGGGAAATGCCAGTCAGGAGTACAATTAGAGATGCTAATGGAGGAGAGACACTAACTTAGTTGAGTTGACCTTCATGTTAATCAGAACTATAGTTTTCTTAATACTTAAAAGTGTATATGTGTTCATGTAAGAAAGAAATTGAAAATGGTTTTAAAGATTCAACTACAAGAATGTTCAATGTAATACTGTATAAAAATGGGTATGGTGAAGTGTTATAAAAGCCCAAATTAATGAACCATTAGATCTTGGTATACAAATGCAATTAAATACAACATGCACTTCAAAAACCAACCAACAGATATCCTATATGCACATCAAAAGAACATAGAAAATACATTTTATACATTGACATGTTGAATAAGCAGGCTACAAAACAGTAAATACCTGAATTTGGGATTATGAATATCTTCTATTTTCTTTTTTTTAAATTTTTTAATTTTCTTTAAACATTTTTTTAGTTGTTGATGGGTCTTTATTTTGTTCACTTATTATTCATATGTGGTGCTGAGGATCGAACCCAGTGCCTCACGCATGCTAGGCAAGCGCTCTACCACTGAGCTATAGCCCCAGCTCCTATTTTCTTCTTTTTGAAGAACAGCACTTAGTTTGATAATTTATTTTTTTCTTTTGATGCTCTTTAGATTATCTGCATTATGTAGATAATACCTCTGTAATAATCAACACTATACCTACTACTTTTATAATATAACAACTATACATACTGCTTTATGTTAAAAATTATTGAGCACCGTATTTTTATGAATTTTTAAATTTTATTCCAAAAGGATTTGAACATTGTAAAAATGCTCATGATCTTGGAACTTTTAAAAGATGAAAATGAAGTTAATAGGCTAAAGTAATAATGAAATCAAGCAATAATGTAAAATGTATGCCATGAAATTTTGAAATTATTAAAGATCTTTCTCTGAAATTTTAGAAAATTATACAAAAATGTCAAATGTTTCATTGTGAATCAGAGATCCATCTATTCATGTGTAAAAGCATAGTACTCATTAAAGCCTTGGAGAGTTTTCTATTGTGAATTCCTTTAGTATAGAGTGAGGGAGAGGCAGCGTCATCACAACTTTCTAGTAAATTCTAGGCTGATGGTCTCAGAACTGTTCTGTAGACAGGGCCACCAGTTGAACCGCTCCAGGGGATGCTATTCACATCATAGTCTGTAAAGGCATCCTCAGAAATTGTACTCTGCTGCCATACCTGGTGGCCCTGTTAATAGAGTTCACTAATCAAACTGAGATCATTGAATTAAATTTAGGAAGATAATTTTAAACATTATTTGAATCTCCAGTGAGCTGGATTAGTCTGGGGTTAAGACGATGGTTCATATATCTGGCAGGAATATTTTCTCTCATGATGAAACTTTTAGCACATACTGGGCAGCTGGAAGACTAGAGAGACCTGTTTTACTTTACCAATCAGCACAAAGGGAGGTAGGTTTAAAGAGTGATTCCTGGGTTCAATGTGTCCCACTCCATGCTGAAGATCAAGGCAATATTGTATCAATTTTATATTCAACTTCTTTAAATATGACTAATTGTATGGAAGATGAAATGATAACAACATGGTGTCAAGAAACGTTAGTTGGGCACATTTCCCTCTGTGACCTCACATTAAAAATTTCCTCAGAAAAGTTAAAACATGCATGACTATATTCCCTGAGGTGGATGAGAAAGACCAGTTTTTAACTTCTGAAAATTTAAAGACAAATATCAGAAGTAGGGAGCTACCTCTAGAATATAGGTCCCAGGGTCAGGTAGATTGGAGTGGAAGATCTTATACCACTAACTGGCTATAAACTGGCCAAATCATTTGCCTCTCTAAGCCTTAGTTACCACAGCTCTAAAACAGGCAATGATGCCTAAATCAAAAGATTGATGTATGTACCTTAAGCACACACAAAGTTCCTACCTGGCCCGGGCATGGTAGCTTATATAATTTTTGTAATCTCAATGATTTGGGAGGCTGAGTGAGGGAATGTCAAGTTCATGGTCAACCTCAGCAACTTAACAAGGCCCTAAGTCTTAGCAAGACCTTGTTTCAAAAAAGAAAAAAAAAAAAATTAAAAAGAGCTGGGGATGTAGCTCAGTGGTAGAGCATCCTTGGGTTCAACATGCAGTTAAAAAAATGCAAGGAAAAAAAAAAGAAAAGAAATGTTTCTAACAAATTATAATATACAATAAATGGTAGCATTTTGCTTTTAAGGAAAATAAGAAGTATGTGGGGGAAATAAACAAGAACAAAAAATGGGCAATAATGCACCACTGTCCCTTGTGCTTGTGCTACCTGGCCCTCTTCCCTGTTCCCCTATTTGTTCATTACTGTGATAGTTATTGATACGTGTGTTGTGATATGTCATGACACATAGAAGGGTGTTAAAAGGTCATGAACAAATGGGCTGGACAGATGATTGTCACAGCCTGAGCTCAAACAGAGAAATGCCAGCTTGGCACATTGTCAAAATGCTCTGTTGTCTCTGTTGCTTTGGGCCTCTTCCTTTCCTGCACTTTCCTGGGCTGCAGGACAAATTAAACCTATTCTGTTAAATAGAAGGACCCTAATTGTGTATATGCAGCCATCCCATTGTAAAATGCATCTTCAGAGACAAAAGTATCCAAAGCCCTCAAAATTATCTTAAAAACACGAAGCTCTTAAACCAATTTGAGTTTTAGATTAGACTGAACTTTCCCAGCCTCTGAGGATGGCATGATTTCCCATGGTTCCTTAGGGGGGTTTCCTCTGAAAGAAAGTTGGAGGAAAGGCAACATGATTGACAAGGGCAGGTGATGTAAGCTCAGACATCCTGCTGAGTGGGCTCACTTAGGATTCCAAATTAAAGTCAGCCACAGCCCCATGCTGGCTTGTGCTGCCCCCATGCAGACACTGAGTCAATTCTGTGCTAAGTACTTACCATGTACAGATTAGCAAATGCAAAGGTTGAGGGTCTCAGTGCATCCCCTGTCTTTCAGAAATAAGTAGACATAGTTGCAATAATGAGGAAATTAACAGGGAGCTGACATGAAGCTTTCAAAAGCATTTCCTCAGCTTTATATGTTTTTCCATGTGGTTATTATGAGGTTCCTTTCATTGTATTGTATAATTTCATTCAAAATGCTTTTATTATCCCTGTACTGTCCTTAAAACTCAAATAAGGTACTCTGGAAAAGAAACTGATATTCATAATTTTTTAGGGACATAATTAAATTAAATCCTCTAATTTTGTTGTTGTTGTTGTTTTGTTTGTTTTTGTGGATACTTAGGCAAGTGCTTTACCACTAAGCTACATTCCTTGAAATTTTTACTATAAATATCAATGACCAAGTTTCCTTTGATATAAACTCACAAAAGCCAACACAGCAAATGATAGACTCATAACTTGAATGAAAGATTTGTATATAGATGAATAAAATGTAATCCTGTCTTCAGAAAGCCCTAGTTACCAGAAGAATAATATATTATTAGAAAATCACAATCTAATATAGACCAATATTTACTCTGTAATGAGTGTCCAATATAGAGCTTGACACATAAGATTCAATAAATGTTCATAGTATTAATACATAGAGAATAAACATGGGTAATACACATAAAAGCATCTCTTGACTATGAACTCTGAAAAAGGGCTTGTATGACAACAAATATATATTCAATTAAAGAATAAGAATCTGTGAAATGAATGACATGGAGCCTGGATAAATTTAATCTGCTCTCTTTGGAAGAACTCTTTCCATTACAATGTAGAGATTGATTTGCTCTCAAAGTGTGTTATTCATCTTTTGTAACTATGACAGAATACCTGAGAAAAACACCTTAAAGGAGGAAAGTTTTATTTTGGCTGATGGTTTCAGTCCATAATCAACTGGCTTCATTGCTTTTAGACCTATGTTGGTCTAAAAGGCAGAGCATCATGGTGGAGAGGGCACAGTGGAGTAGAGTTGTTTGCCTCATGGCAGCTGGGAAGGATAGAGGGTGAGGGCAGGCTGAGGACAAGACAAATCCTTCTAGGCCATGCTCCCAGTGACTTATGTCATTCACCTAGGCCTACCTCCTACACTTTCTGCCTCCTCCCAATAGAACCCATCAGTAGATGAATCCACTGATAAAGGTAAACACCCCCAGTGATCCAATCATCTTTCCAAAGGCCCCACCTCTGAACACTGCTGCATTCGGTACCAAGTCTTCAACAATGTGTGTTTGGAGAACTTTCCAAAACCAAACTATAACATGATGTTTCTGTTTGCCACCCGGATCACATATGTTACTTCCATGTAGAGCAATGTGCTACCAAGGATGAGGTCATCATGGGTCACATTTTTGTAATTCCTTTCCTTGCTTACATATTCCAGACATAAAAGGCATCTCATTCCAAGTGTGTTCTGATGTATTTGTAGTCCTAGCAGAGCCAGAGCTGACATTTAGCTTTCTCTGGTGAATGCAGTTGGTGGCACTTTTCCTCACTCCCTGTCTCACCTCCCCAAGCAGCTACTTGCATCCATACATTGACATGACAATCAAAGATGAAAATAAAAGGAGATAAAATACAAATGGCCACAAATGTAACAAAGGTTCAGCTTTCTTTTTTTTTTAAACTTCAAGATGGTGCAAAAGTGACACACATTCAGTAGAAACTATACTTTGAACTTTGGATCTTGATTTTTTTCCCCAGACTAGCAGCAGTACTCTTGCTGCTGGGCAGTGGCAGCTGGTTGCAGCTGACAGCCACACAGTCACAAGGGAAACACCCAATACCTGTACTGTGTGGCTAAGTAAGTGACAATGTTTGGTAGGTTGGGTATATTAAATGCATTGTGGGCTTAGTATATTTCCAGCACACAGTGGGTTTATCAGGATGGTAACGTCTTTATAACTCGAGGAAAATCTGTATATGAAACATTGTCTTCAGCAAGAATGAGATTGTAAAGCTGCAAAACATTTAGGGGAAACAGCGGGTCCTTGAGAGAAAGAAGGCTTACTAAGAAATCCAACTGGAGAGCAGGGGGAAACGAAGAACCATCCAAATAGTTGAAATTGGGCTTGGAACCTAGTCTCAGTGAGGAATTGACATGCCTGCCAGGTAGGGGATAGGAATGACAGAGACTCCATGTGGAACCTAAAGAGTTTGTGCAATCTGTGGAACATCTAAAATAAATACCCAAGTGCAGGACTCCTGACGGTTAGTAGAACAAGGGTGCAGGAATCTTTTCTGGTTTTCCAGCACACTTCTGGTTTGGTGGGGGCCAACCAAAACCAAGTATTAGGGACAATAATGTCAGGAGATAAAACTGAGGACCTGCCTCAAGAGCAGAGGGTGAGGACATTATGACTGCTTGGCTGGTCCTGGCAGTGGGACCCCTGAGGATAAGCAGAACTACAAGTCCCAGTTTTACCAGCAGAATTGTGGGTTGGCAGCTGAGGGACAGATAGCCCAGGAACCTGCCAAACAGTTCCACAGCTGTGGAGGAGGATGGAAGACCTGGGTGATTTGTGAGTGTTCTCCTCACACTTCTGGGACACCCACAAAATGCTGTGTGGATTTTTCAAGATTTCCTCAGTGAGCTGGGATGTTTTCACTGTCTGAAGTAATGTTTAACTTTCTCTCTACATCAACATGGATGATTCTCCAAAACAAAATGTTGAGTGAAAAAAAGCAGATTGCAAAAGGATAAGTACAATATGCTGCCACTTATATATATATTCTAAAATACATGAAACATTGGAATATATTTTTTGGATGCTTGTACATATATATGGTGACATTTTTAAAAAACATGGACAGGGAGGAATACAAATGGGATGGTATTTACTTCTGAGGAGCTCACCTCTGAGAAGGAACTCTGTGGAGGGATATATGTGGCTTAGAGTTCATATATTCCATTTTCTCAAAAAACATTTTTGAAGGAAATACTGAACAATTTTAATACTTGTTATATCTAAACACTGAGCACTTCTTGTAAATTAGGCTTAATTATTAATGTTAAAGCATTTGCATACATAGGCTGATGAGGCCTGAGATTTTTGGTCTATACTCATAACTTTGTTATATTTAAGGAGAAGGGTTAAAATTATCCCAGGGACCAACTTTTCTTGTAGATTAGACACATAGAATGTTTCAGCTTTATATTTCACCTGGTTTTGAGTTACCCAAATACTAAGGGTTATCTTTAGTTTTTGTGAAGGTAGAAATGTGATATTTTTCATTACCCATGTTTAGCTAGACAGCAACTGAGGACATTATTTTCAACTTCTTCAAGCTTTATCTTTGGGATAAGACCAAGCATGAAAGTGTTCAGATTCCAAAAATGATAATGCATAGAAATTTCTGATTGAGTAAAAAAGTAACTTACGCAGGAACTCTGTATAATTTTAGGTATAGTATGCTCAACCACCAATGCTATTTTCTATTATTCCATTTCAGACTAAGCTATTTGTCTCTACACATTCATGCCTTCTCTTAGACATAGGTTTTGGTTTTGATTTCTTTTATATCAGATAAATAGATCGAAAATAGAATCCTAGATACACAATTCCCTGACTTCAAAGAAAATCCAAATGTTTTAAATTTTCTATTTTTAGTATTCTTTTCCCCTTCCTTCCCATCAAATGTCTAAGCAATAGAAAAGAAGTAGACTAGCCATGTGTATGTATGTATGTATGTATGTATGTGTATGTATGTGTGTGTGTGTGTGTATATATATACATATATATATATACACATACGTTTTTTTTTTAATTCCAACATGGGACTGGAATTCAAGAGAAAAGTGACTTAAGAGATTTGCAGAGAAAATCATAGTTAGCTTGTATGTGTGTGTGGGGGGGGTTTGTGTGCAGGGAACTCTTAGACCAAACGTGTGGTCTATGCTAACAGGACTATGAAAGTCATTCCATTGGTCCTTCGGAAAGACAGCCACTGTCTGAGACCTAGTCTCTTCCTTCTCTTACATATACTTTCTCCACATCTCTTTGTACATGGAAACTGATTCTTGATTTCCCCTAAGCATTCGAAAATACTGACCACTCTGGTAACTTCTATCTTATCTACAGTAGGCACATACACATAATTGCGCATGCGTGCACACACACACACACACACACACACACACACACACACCAAGAATCACTGCATCCTACCTGCTAATAAGTGCTGGTAATTTCATGAGTACATTTCTTTCCTACAAGAAGAGTGTATTTTTCTTCATTATATGAAACTTATAAGGTTTCCATTTTATTTGCTTGTTTTTTCTCCTTTTTTTTTTTTAGTTCCTATAGCACTAAAGTAAATGAGAAAAAATGATGACTCCTAGGCACTCCTGGAAGAGACTGCCTCCATTATATATAGGAAGTAGAAGCACTGAGGGTAGAATGTTTTGTCCAGTGACATGCAACAAATGTACTGGAGTGAGTCCAACCCCTAAGACCTGTTGGGTTTGGAGCCTTGCCCTGGTCTCAAGCCTGCTGGGGTAAGAATCTCAAATCTACATCCTCAAGACTTCTCTCTATACAATTTAGCTTGATATGGGTGGGAAACTATAAAATTATGAGTCAGACAAACCTGACTGGCTTTAATTAGTGGGGTTACAGAACCTTCACTTCTTCATCTCCAAAACAGAAATGATAGTATCTCCATTTAAATTTTGGTGAGGATAAATTTAATTTGAATAATTGTATGTTCGTTGCCTAGCACATACCAGATGCTCAATAAATGTTAGTTCCATTCTTCTCTCTGCCAGCCCGTTCTATCTGGCAGCTGGCATCAGCTTCATATATTCCATGCTTCAGGGCTTAAATCTTTTTCTAAACCCAACCAAATGACAAAACATGTCAACTACAAAACTGTTCTTCTGTCTTGAGTTTCAAATTATATAGTTCTCCACCTACAATATCAACCCCATTTGGGTATAAATGACAATTCAATTTGAACCCCAAATTGTTATGGTATTTGAAGCTTCTGATGAGAAATGCGGGCTGTATTTTTAAACATCAGTTAGATTCAGACGTATTATCAAACCACTCCCTGTCTTCCCTTTGCTAATGTTCTACATCCTCCATAGGATGCCCTGTGGCTAAGCCTGCCCTCAGATCTCTGTCCATGAAATTGGAGCTGAGGTAAGGTTAGAATACAATTCCCAAGCTCCTTCCATGCTGCCTGCCCACAGTCAACTCCAATATATAGTTGCTGATTGAGTTGAAATACAGAATGATGGACCAGTCCAAAGCAAGTGAATTTGTGAATGATGGAGAGTGGGCAGAACTGTACCAGAGAGGAGGATGGGACTGTTGGCACATGGGGCCAGAAATAAAAGGCTGAACTGGTAGATATTTAATAGACTCTGTCTTATTGAAAGATGTTGGATAAACTTTTCTACTGAAAGTTTGGAGGTAGTAAATAATATAGCATGTCCAAAGGTAACATTCAGGAGCAGTTTCTTTCCAAAAAAACTTTTTAAGTGGATCCATTTACCACATTAACATACAACCAGCATTTAATTTATCCAATTGCATTATTCATTTGGTAAACACTGATTGAGCACCCAAGTAAACCTGATTGAAGCATCTCTTCAATTGCCTTAATCTCACCTGTCTCCCAGCTCCTTGTCTGTCATTGGATTGTCATGACTGCAGCTAGAGGTCCTCATGTCTCAGGAACACACTTTCTCTGTCCTCCATTGAGAGCTCAGCTCTGGCAGTATCATCTTCATATCCTTCATTTTAGAAGCTATTTAGTTCTGGAGCCTAAATTTAACTTAACCAAACCCATAAGGTTCTTCTTTCTCTTATCATTTTGTAATTTAAATGCAGCATTCCAACACAGAGTAGGTTATCTTGCCTTTCTACTAACTGCACCAAGTTAGTAGAGGGATTGAGAGTGGAAGAATTGAGAAGATAACTGCCTATAGGGGAACTTTGATCAATTACTGTCTTAGTCTATTTTTTGTTGTTGTAACAAAATACTTGAGACTTGTTACTTTATAAGTACAGTGCTTGATCTGGCTTGTGATTCTGATGTCTAGAAGTTCCGAACAGTTTGGCACTGGCATCCTGGCAAGGGTTCTTTGACTACATTACAATATGGCAGAGAAGCAGAAAGGCAAATGGCTGCAGAAGAGACTAAGCACATGGGATGATCTCGTTTTATAACTTGCTCTTGTGAGAACTAATTCCCTCCTCTGATACCCAGGTCACTCCTCAAGACCAGTATTAATCTATTCCTGAGGATGGAGTTTGCTCATTTCACTGTCTTATTCTCTCAGTTTTGCTGCCCTGGGATGGGATCTTCCAAAAAAGAATTGACACTTTAGTTTTGCCTTGAGCATATTTTGTGGAGCTCTTGCTAGAGAACGTAAGCAGATTATGTGAACCTGACACCACACTCAGTGTGGGACATCAAATGGTGAATAACACAGACATAGTCCCACTCTTAACACAGTTCAACATAGTGAGAGTAATAGAAAATGCTCTGTTAAACAACAATAAAAGAGAAGAAAACATGACAAATTGACTTCTGAGAGCAAATAGTGAAGGAGTGGTACAGAAAGTGATGAAATCAATTTAAATATGGAGAATTAGGATGGTCAGCCTGAGAAAACTATGTTTACGTTGAGACACAAATCCATGGAAGGAGTTAGTCATGGGAAGAACTGAGGGAAGAGGATTCTCAGCTTCCAGAGTGAAGTTAGAAAGCAAGAATGGGCTTTCAGCATTCCAAACACTTAAAAAAAATAAGATCAAGGCAAAGAGTGACCAACTGGAGAATGGGAGGATGCCAGAGTCAGATTCTGTAGACTTTGAAGGCATTGTGTCATTCCAAGTGCCATTGGAAGCCATTCATTTGTTTTGAGCAGAGATGTTACAAGAGAATCCAGGGGAATCTTAATTCTAATCCAGGATCCTCCTTAGATAGCTTGAACAATACTTTCTTCTTATAACATTAATAATAGAAAAATAGAAGAATTCTAGAAATAAATATCTGGAAGTAAATTTTGTAATATATGAGTTAACACAAGCATAAATGTTATACATACATGGTTATAACCATAGCTCTCTCCTAAGAAATTATGATCTATTTTAATACTTACTTCCTTTCCTTTCCTTTTTATTCTTTTTTCCCCTTACTTTCTAATCTGGTTCTTTTTCTACTTTACTTCATGTTCATTCATGTTGGTTTGATCATTTCCTTGTATATATTTTGGAAAGTTCACAGTATTTGTGGCTGCAATTTCTTAAAGTACAGAGCCTCTTCTGGTACAACAAGACTTTCTTCATTAACTGAAGTTCTATTGCTATGGCTGTCGTTAGTGCAATCTGCCAATCCACAAATTCACAGAAGTATGGAAATACATTTTGCTAATGTGCACTGCAAAATGCCTCCTATGAAACACCTCCCATATAATGTTATTGACAAATTATATGCTGCAATTGCCAAGGCGGGGATTTTACAGACCAACCTGGATTAGGGCGAAAGCAATACATCTTCTAGGTAGAGAAAGCTCTCCTCTATAACCTTGTGAAGACTTTTCTCCATGATTACTACCTGTCTTTGTCAGATGTTCCCAGATTGCCTCTCTGGAGTTAGGTATTTGACCAATTCATGCCTATGTAAGTGTGCTCTATTAACAAAGGATTGCAAGGATTTTGTATGGTTGTTTCACAAAGCAACAACTCTTATGAAAATTTAAACCAAATATTGACGTTACTCTAGCCCAAGTCATACTCAAGCAAGATTGGCAGTAACCTAACCTCCATGGCATGTTTTGAGAGGCAACACAATTGTTGAATAATCCACATATATTATTTTATGACTAGAAATTGCACCATGGATATCCATTTCTTTTTCTCCATGAGAAAGCTTTGTCAATATAGGGGATAAGTTAGCCATAGGGAAGCACAAATAGGTTCGTGGTGTTGATTTTCAGAAGACAGTGGCCTGAGATGGAACAGATTCTGACAGAAGAGAATGGACATTGGGGAGGCAGTGTGACCAGGGAGGCCTACAAACGGAGAACCCGAGGGAACAGGGGCGTGCAGGGAGGTGATGGCATCAGGCGCTGAAAGCAAAGATGGTAGTGCGCCAAATTCTAACTTGAGATTTTGCCTCAGGCAGCACTGTGAGCACTCCAAGTCCCATTAGAGGACCCTTGCTCACAAGCAGATGGTAGCTTCACTGATGACAAAGAAAACAGTGGGGGAAGAAAAGATGGCCAGACCAAGCTTCAAAGAGGCAGAACACCCAAGGGAAAAGTTATTAATTCTTGGGAATGAATCACTGAAAGAATAAAAGAGGTTTAAATGGAAATGACACAATGGAAATAATTTATTTAAGAGAGTAAGTATTATCAAGTTTATGAGCACCCCAGCTCTTTGTAGACTTTCTGCCTTTGTGAAGATTAATAAGGAAATAGAGTTAAAATGTATCTAATTTGAAATAAAACATGTCCCATACCAGAAAGTATTTTTCTTGGGGGGGAACAGTAACCAGGGATTGAACTCAGGATCACTGAGCCACATCCTCAGCCCTATTTTGTATTTTATTTAGAGCCAGGGTCTCACTAAGATGCTTAGTGCCTCACTTTTGCTGAGGCTGGTTTCAAACTCACAATCCTCCTGCCTCAGCCTCCCGAGCCACTGGGATTACAGATGTGTGTTGTTACCGTGCCTGACTAGAACATATTTTTTTATGGAATGTATTCTGTGTCCAGCCAGAATGATTTAAGTGGAAGTTTGATAAGGTCTCTGAGAGGCGAGAATAATTAACCGTTTAACTTCCAAGTTTTCAATTCTCTTCACCTCTTGTTTCCTCTGCATCTGGCTTCCATTTCATCTGTGGTTTCTAGGCACTACCTCTTCTTTATTTTGTTTGTCAAACATGTCTACACATTCCTGATCCTGGCTGCTCACACTTGTCTCCAAAGTCTGGTTCCAAGGATTGTCCCATGGTGAGCACATGGAACTTCTTACCTTCAGGCTGGTTTAATGGGGATCCAAATTTTAGTAAAAATGTCTGGTTTTGACTGACTAGCTGTACCTCTTGTTCCTTTACTTGTATAATCCACTTATACACCTTCAATCTCATTCATGATTTGATCAGATTTGCTGTGTTAATTCTCATGCACATGAAAATAAAGCATAGTGCCTAATCCCCAAGGATCTAGCTCCAGATATAATAGGTAAGACATATAAACAAGTAGTTTCAGTGCAAAACAAAATTTGGCACAGATGAGAGAAGAAACTCAAAGGAAAAGGAATAATCAACTCTACTTATAGGTAAGGATTGGTACAATTCAATTTACCTAAGTCCTAGTTTATGACTTTGCCCCAGCATCATTAGAGTTTAACCTTATTCTCATCCTTTTTTACTTTCCAAAGTATCCTAGTACAAACATAATTATTTGCTGATCCTACTTGTATTAGGGATCTCCAGAGACAGAACCAAAAGAATATTTATACAGTAGTTAGAGATATAGATATATGAGAGGGGATTTATTAGGGAAATTTGGCTTATGCAATTAAGAAGATTGATGAGTTCCATGATATTCTATCTGGATATAAATCAAGAAGTGGGATAACTGGGTCAAAAGGTGGTTCCATTCCAAGGTGGCTGAGGAATCTCCATACTGCTTTCCATACGGGTTGCACGAATTTGCAGTCCCACCAGCAATGTACGAGTGTACCTTTTTTCCCACATCCTCATCAAGATTTATTGTTGCTTGTATTCTTGATAATTGCCATTCTGACTATACTGAGATGGAATCTCAGTATAGTTTTAATTTGCATTTCTCTAATTGCTAGAGATGTTGAACACTTTTTCATGTATTTGTTGGTAGATTGTATTTTTTCTTCTGTGAAGTATCTTTTCAGTTCCTTAGCCTATTTATAGATTGGGTTATTTGTTTTTGAGGGGTTAAGTTTTTTGTGTTCTTTACATGTCCTGGAAATTAATGCTGTAGCTGAGGTGCATGTGGTTAAGATTTTCTCCCATTCTGTAAGCTCTCTCTTCACATTATTGATTATTTACTTTGCTGAGAAGAAGCTTTTTAGTTTGATTTCATCCCATTTATTGATTCTTTATTTTACTTCTTGTGCTTCAGGAGTCTTGTTAAGGATGTCAGTTCCTACATCGACATGATGGAGATTTGGGCCTTCTTTTTCTTCTATTAGACACAGAGTCTCTGGTCTTATGCCTAAGTCTGTGATCCACTTTGAGTTGAGTTTTGTGCAGGGTGAGAGATATGGTTTTAATTTCATTTTGCTGTATATGGATTTCCAGTTTTCCCAGCACCATTTGTTGAAGAGGCTATCTTTTCTCCAATGTATGTTTTGACATCTTTGTGTACTATGGGATAAACTGTATTTATGTAGATTTGTCTCTATGTCTTCTTTTCAATACCATTGGTCTTTATACCTGTTTTGGTACCAATACCATGCCATTTTTGTTACTATATCTCTGTGGTATAATTTAAGGTCTGATATTGTGATGCCTCCTGCTTCACTTTTCTAAGAATTGTTTTGGTTATTCTGAGTCTCTTATTTTTACAAATTAATATCATGATTGTCTTTTCTATTTTTATGAGGAATATCATTGGGATTTTAATAGGAATTGCATTAAATTTTTATAACACTTTTGGTAGTATGGCCATTTTGACAATATTAATTCTTCCTTATCCAAAAACATGGGAAATCTTTCCATATTCTAAGATCATGAATTTCCTTCTTTAGTGTTCTGTAGTTTTCATTGTAGAAGTCTCTCATCTCTTTTGTTAGATTGATGCCCAAGTATTTTATTCTTTTTGAGGCTATTGTGAATGGGGTAGTTTTCCCAATTTCTCTTTCAGTGAATTCATCACTGATGTATAGGAACACATTTGATCTATGGGTGTTAATTTTATATCCTTCTACTTTGCTGAATTCATTTATTAGTTCTAGAAGTTTTCTGGTGGAATTTTTTGGATCTTCTAAATATAGAATCCTGTCACTGGCAAATAGGAATAGTTTGAGTTCTTCTTTTTCTATTTGTACCCTTTAATTTCTTTCTTTTGTCTAATTGCTCCTGCCAGAGTTTCAAGGATGATGTTGAATAAAAGTGGTGAAAGAGAGCATCTTTTCTTATTCCAGTTCTTAGAGGGAGTGCTTTCAATTTTCTTCTGTTTAGAATGATGTTGGTCTTGGGTTTATCATGGATAGCTTTCACAATGTTAAGGTATGTACCTACTATCCCTATGTTTTCTAGTGTTTTTGACCATGAATGGATGCTGTATTTTGTCAGATGTTTTTTCTGCATCTATTGAGATGATCACATGATTTTTATCTTTCAGTCTATTGATGTGATGAATTACTTTTATGGATTTCCATATATTGAACCAATCTTCCATTCCTGGGATTAACCCCACTTGATTTTGGTGCACTATATTTTTAATATGGTTTGTTTTTGTATGTGATTTGCCAGTGTTTTATTGAGAATTTTTGCATCTATGTTCATCAGGGACCTTGGTCTGAAATTTTCTTTCCTTGATGTGTCTTTTCTGGTTTTGTTATCAGGGTTCTCCAGCATGAGTTTGAAAGTTTTCCTCCTTTTCTCTCTCATGGAATAATTTAAGGAATATTGATATTAATTCTTCTCTGAAAATCTTATAGAACTTGGCTAACAATCCTGATGGGCTTGGGCTTTTCATTTTTGGTAGGCTCTTGATGGTGTCTTCTATTTCATTGCTTGAAATTGATCTGTTTAAATTGTGTATGACCTGTTGACTCAGTTTGGGTAGGTTATACATCTCTAGAAACTTATCAATGTCTTCAGGATTTTCTATTTTATAGGAGTGTAGATTTTCAAAATAGTCTCTGATTATCTTCTATGTTTCAGTAGTGTCTGTTGTGATATTTCCTTTTTCATCACAAATTTTAGTAATTTGAGTTTCCTCTTTCTCTTCATTAGTGTGGCTAAGGGTCTATCAATTTTATTTATTTTTTTAAAGAACTATCTTTTTGTTTTATCAGTTTTTAAAATAGTTTCTTTTTTAGCCATGGTGCATGCCTATAATCCTAGCACTTTGGGAGGCTGAGACAGGAGAATCGCAAGTTCAAAGCCAGCCTCAGCAATGGCAGCACTAAGCAGCACAGTGAGACCCTGTCTCTACATAAAGCACAAAATAGGGATGGGGATGTGGCTTAGTGGTCGAGTATCCCTGAGTTCAATCCCTGTACCAAAAAAAAAAAAAAAAGAAAATGTTTCTGTTGTTTTAATTTCATTGATTTTGGTTCTGATTTTAATTACTTCTCTCTCTTCTATTGCTTTTGATGTTGTTTTGTTTTTCATTTTTCTAAGGCTTTGAGATGTAACGTTAAGTCATTTATTCATTGACTTTCTATTGTTTTAATGAATGAGCTCAATGCAATTAACTTTCCTCTTAGCACAGTCTTCTTAGTGTCCCAGAGATTTTGATATGTTGTACCTTTATTCTCATTTACCTCTAAGTATATTTTTATTTCATCTCTGATTTCTTCTGTTATCCATTTCTCATTCAATAGTGCATTATTTAGTCTCCAGGTGTTGGAATAGGTTCTATTTTTTATTTTATCATTGATTCCTAATTTTAATCCATTATGATCTGATACAATTCATGGTATTATTTCTATTTTTTTGTATTTTCTAACAGTGGTTTTTTGGCATAAGATATGGTCTATTTTAGAGAAGGATCTATGTGGTGCTGAGAAGAAAGTACATTCTCTCTTTGATGGATGAAATATTGTACTTATGTCTGTTAAGTCTAAATTATTGATTGAATTATTTAGTTCTGTAGTTTCTTTGTTTAAATTTTGTTTGGAGGATCTATCCAGTAATGAGAGAAGTGTGTTAAAGTCACCCAGTATTATTGTGTTGCAGTCTATTTGATTCTTGAAATTGAGAAGGGTTTGTTTGATGTGTGTAGATGCTCCATTGTTTGGGGCACAAATATGATGTTATGTTTTGTTGATGTATACTTCCCTTAAGAAGCATGAAACATCCTTCTTTCTCCCTTCTGATTAACTTTGGCTTGAAGACCATTTTATCTGATATGAAGATAGAAACCTCTGCTTGTTTACACAATCCATGTGAGTGATATGCTTTTCCCCATCATTTCACCTTCAGTTTGTGGATGTCTTTGCCTATGAGGTTTCTCTTGGAAACAGCATAATGTTGGGTCTTATTTTTTAATCTGATTTGCCAGTCTGTTTCTTTTGATTGATGAGTTTAGGCCATTAACATTCAAGGTTATTATTGAGATATGATTTGTATTCCCAGTTATTTTGGTGTTTTGCTGGTTTTTAATTTGAAATAGTTGCTCCTTTGATTAACTATTCCTTTATTGTAGTTCCTCAATTTTATGGTTCCCTCCCTTTTTTTTTTGTTCATTTCATCTTCATGGAATATTTTGTTGAGGATGTTCTCTAGTGCAGGCTTTATGGTTGTGAATTCTTCTGAAGCTTAGTTTTTCTGACTGTAGGATTCTTTGTTGGCATCCTTTTTTTTTAAGATCTTGGTATATATTATTCCAGGACCTCCTAGTATTGAGGATCTGGGTTGAGAAATCAGCCAAGGTCTGAATTGGTTTTCCCCTATATGTAATCTGATGTTGTTCTCTCACAGCCTTTAAAATTCTATCCTTGTCCTGTATGCTAGGCATTTTTATTATAATGTGCCTTGGTGCAAGTCTGTTGTAATTTTATACATTTGGAGTCCTGTAAGCCTCTTGTATTTTATTTTCCATTTCATTCTTTAGGTTTGGGACATTTTCTGATATTATGTCATTGAAAAACTTGTGTATTCTTTTGGTTTGTATGTCCATGCCTTCATCTATTCCTCTAAATCTTAAATTTTATCTTTTCATGTTGTCCCATAGTTCTTGGAATTCCTGTTCATGGTTTCTTATCATCTTTTCTAAGATGGTTAACTCTATTTTCAAAATTATGTATTTTCTCTTCATTGTCTGAGGTTCTGTCTTCCGAGTAATCTAGTCTATTGGTGATGCTTTTCATTGAATTAATTTGGTTTACTGATTCCTTCATTTGGAAAATTTCTGCTTGATTTCTTTTCAGAATCTCTATCTCTCTATTAATGTAATCTTTCACTTCTTGAAATCTATCTCTGATTTCACTCCTTACATCATCCTTTACATCACAAATCAGTTTAACTATGTACATTCTAAACTCTTTCTCTAACATTTCTTCTATTGTGTTATCAATGGATTCTATTATTGGATCATCTTGGTTTGTTTGGGGGTGCTTTGTTCCCTTGTTTTTTCATGTTGTTTGTGTGTCTCCCCATCTAGCAATGTGGATCTAAGGAAGTAGAGTTTCTACCCTGAGGTCTTATAGTGTCCCTGAAGGTTTTCAGTACTTCACCTTTAAGAGGGAGACAAATGACAACAACACCCAATGCAAAAAATATACAACCTTAAACCAAATAGGTCCTATTAAGATGTCTACATTTTTTCTCATTAAACAGAAATGATGTGTTCAATTATTGTCTCATATAAACAGTAAGTTTTCAAAAGGTTTTACAATTTCAAAAGTTGGACAAAGAGAGAACAGAAGTGGTATAGGATGTGATGTTTATGAGGAAGAAGGAGAGATGATAGAAGTAAAAGATTATAAGAAGTTTGAAAGAGGAATTAATAGAGGTTGGCTGTTAGTAGGAGAAAGGAGAGAAAATAATCCAGGGAAATAGGTAAGTGAGATGAGAAATATATGTAAAGTAAAAGTATTTTAAAAATGAAAAATACATTAAAAATAAAGAGAAAAAATAAAAAGAATACACACAAACCTGTAATATAGTATTCAGACATCCCAGTCTTTAATAAACTGAGGCATGAAAAATACTTGGTTTCAAAGATATTAAAAATGTGAGAGAAGAAAAATTAAAGAAAGGGATCTCAATGAAAACTTGAACAATTGTTTCCATTGAAGTTGAGAAGTTTCTCAGCTTCCCCTCTCAGCAGTTAGGCAGAGTTGTCTGGAGCTTGTTGCTAGCTCCACCCTCAGGATGAATGAGGTTGCTAGAGTGAGAAGGGTAGTCCTGGAGGTGGAACTCTTAGAGGTAGGTGGTAGGCTTAGGTATGCTCTAGTCTCTTCACTGGGTACCTTTTAGTCTGGAGATTTTAAGTCAGTGCACCTCTAGGGCCCAGCAATTGCCAGTCCATTCTGATAGACTGCATCCCAGGAATCTCCTTTGGGTTCTACTCATGTGGTGTAGGATCTTGTTTTTAGCCCACTACTTCACCTGTGGACCCCATAATTCCTAGTCTCTGATTCAGTCTCTAAACTTGATCTCTCCAGCCCCCACCCACCCACCCTT
The DNA here is from genome assembly GCA_028644305.1 of Xerus rutilus. Lineage (NCBI taxonomy): Eukaryota > Metazoa > Chordata > Mammalia > Rodentia > Sciuridae > Xerus > Xerus rutilus. The sequence goes on along the minus strand of CM053399.1, from coordinate 133,923,865 downwards.
TTGAATTCCTGGTCAGGTGCTTCTCTCTCAGCTGGTCCTGCAAGCAGCTAGATTGGAGGGGGAAGCCAGGTGGGCTTTTGTGACCAGTATTCCCCTGTGTAAACCTCTTTCCATGCTTGATTTTTCTCCTGGTCACTTAGGTACACTCTCTGTCGTGCAGTATGGGTTTGCCTGACTTGTTTTTCAGGCCAGACTTGTGTCTGCCAGAAATTGACTCACCCAGCTGATGCACCCCATGCCATGGCTGAAGAATGGTTCCATACACTGTCCTCCATGCACACCACTGAGAGAGATGGCTGTTTCCCTCTTGTACATGGGTGCTGTTCAGCACAGCTTACTGTTTTTTTTGTGCAATGTCTCTGAACTCTAGGCTCTCCATACCCTGACATGCCTCAGACTTCCTGAGAATGGGGATTTCTTTAATTATTTTATTGCTTTACTGGGTTCATGTAGGGAGTGTTCTGGCTTGTACCTCCAGCTGCTGTCATGGCTGTGGGGCTGGAGATCCTTGCTCCCTTATTTAACTATACAGGATCTCCTGAGTCCTCAATCTGTTTTGAGAGTCCAATATTAAATTCTAGTAAATACTCCCTAATTCTTGATTATTTACCCATCTTGTTGAAAAGCTGCCTATCTGATTTTCTTGTTCACACCATGGATCCACCAGGGAAGCAACCCTTCTATCTACCATCTTCCTCTTTCTTCAGGGATTTTTTATAGACAGAACAAAATATTCTCCCCCAATGATCCTTTTGGAGTGATTAATATGTACAATTAAAGCTATTGGTAAAGGTCCCAGTTACATTAAATGAGTCAGCAGTAAATTGTATTCTCATACTCCTTGTATTTTGTCAAAAGTACAATGCTTTACTTAAAGAATGTCTCATAGTTGCTACAATGAAGTAAAATAATAGTTGAAGTGCCTCTCTGAATTAGTGAGGATAGATCTCTGGAAATAAAGTTTTAAATAATATTAAACTGTGATAGTCAGCTTTCCATTACTATAACAAATACCTGAGAAAATCAGCTCATAAAGAGAAAAGGTTTATTATGGCTCATGGTTTCAAGTCATAAAAAATTGTCCTCATTGCTTTGCTTTGGGGTCTACTATAGGGCAGCACATCAAGGTGGAGAGGGTATGGTGGAACAAAACCATTCACCTTATGGCTTAAATATGCAATGAAAAAGAAGAAGACGGGGTTGGGATCCCAATACTTGCTTTAAGGCCATGTTCTTACATGGCTAGAATACCTCCCACTGGAATCCACCTCCTAAATGTTCTACCATATACCAACAGCACCACAGGTTGGTTGCCCAGCTTTCAACACCCTGAACTTTGAGGAGTACTTAATTCAAACCATAGTAGAATAAACCTCCCGGGGCTTTCAGATGAATAAATTTAGAATGACATTTTTAAATCTGGCCTGTTTTTAAGAAAAGTTGAAAATGCTTAAGAAAGAGAATTGATTGATATTTATATTTTTTATATTGTAATTGTACACTTTAATGTCTCTCCCACAGATCTAAGTAAATTCTGAACAGATAGGTTTATGTTATTAAAGGTGTTAAACTATGATCCATAAACACTACCACTTAAGTATAAAGTCATACCTAAGACTTGGGTGTTTCTAAACATGTTGGCATTAATGATAGTACTTTCAAACAGTCATACTCAAATAGCAGCAATGATTTATAGTTTGTGAGATAATTTTCTGAAGTGCCATTTGAAGATTTAAGAATTTTTTTAAGTTATCAAGACAAAATCCTCTTCCATATCAATAATTTATACCTTAGTAATGTTTACTCTTTTGTAATATTCAAATTAGGAATATGTGTTGATTCAAAAAATATTTATAAATTAATTCATGCATAATGAATGAAACTTTAAAAAATTGGATTTACTTTTCAATTTTCCAAGGTCATGTTTACCAAGATGATGCAATTGGGTTAAGAGGAGTAAAATTAAGAGTTTCATTTTTTTAAATCAGAGGATTAAGTAATAACAAAAAGCTTCAAATATTTTCAGTTTCTGTTCTTAGAAATTAATTTTAAGAACATCTCTATTTATCATGTGTTAATCTAAATAAAATTAATGTGACTTAAAATATTTTTTTATATTTGTTAGCCATATCTATTTATACACCAAGCAAAAATATTTCAAAAAAGAGCCTAAAATTTGGTAATTTAAGTAAAATTAACCCTTCCTCCCTATGCTATTTTTTCATAATTAACCTGATTTCTCCATATCATACAATTTTTGACCAATGCTCCCTTTTTTTCTAGGACTAGTGCTCAAACCCCTGGCCTCACCCATACTAGGCAAGTTTTCTTACCACTCAGCTACACTCTAGCTAGCCCCTTTTTAAAAATTTTAGTTTGAGATAGAGTCTCACTAAGTTGCCCAGGATGGCCTTGAACTTGCAATCAATCTTCCTGTTTCAACCTCTCTAGTTGCAAGGATTACTGTGTGCTCCACCATGCCCAGCTGACCAACGGTCTTTGTTTGAGATGGAACAGTGCACCACCCAGATCTCCCCTAAAACTAATATACTCATCACTCCTGCTTCTGAGAATGATGGCTTTTGAGGCTGACAGCCAAAGTGCCCTCTGGGGTTTGCATTAGGCTGCAAAAAGTTGATTTATCCAAGATCCTGCCCATTTTCTCAAGATGCAGCCTAGGTCCAAAGATTGGTCATGATGTAAACAAAAGCTCAGCCTCCTTGTCTTAATTCAAGACAACTCTGAGTGACCATCCCAGGTTTGAAGCTCTCTGTGGGATCAACTGATGACTACTAAAACTGTATCACAGGTTCTAGTCCTGCTTCATTTACCCTCCCCAACATTTAAGGACCAACAATATTCCACAAGAACCTGAATGAAATCTCAACATCTTAGAGTCTGTTTCTTGGGGAAAATGATAGTTAGTGTCCATAAAAGTCAAAGGAAGCACATCATGAAATGCAGTTTTGGAAAAGGATATTATCATTAGTGGGAGGTGAGTATTGTGGACTAACTGTGTTCTCTTGCCTCCTGAATCCATAGGTTGAAAGTGACTGTATTTGGAAATAGGGCTTTTTGGAGGTAATTAATGTTGATTGAGGATGGGATTCTGATCTGATAGGATCAGATTAGAGGATGAGATTCTAATCTGATAGGATCAGTGGCCGTAGGAAGATCTCTTTCTCTCTCTCTCTTCATCTGTTTCTCCACCCTTCCCCACCTCCTAAGAACACAGTGAGAAGTGGCCATCTACAAGCCAGGATTAGAGCCCTTGGCAAAACCCAACTATGCTGGCATCCTGATTCCAGATTTCTAGCCTCCAGAATTGTGAGAAAATACATATCTGTTGTTAAAGCCCCCCAGTCTATGGTATATTTTTATAACAACCTGAAAAAATTACAGTAGATTATTGCTAATCCTAGTATGAAATTGTGGGGCAATTGTTAAAACTTTTACTAATGGAGAATTCTCATGGATTCTGGTAAATTAGAATGCACTAATGCGAGAGCTTGAATGGCTGTATGGAGTAGTTAATTACAAGGACTATGGAATCAGCTCTTTCTAAGGGCCACTGATGCATTGGAGAAAACAATATAATTTAAGAGTAATTAACCACTGAGTTAATATAGAGCATGAAATGCAGATGGTCTTCTTTATAATATATGGAGAGACAATCATACATCCAAAGCAGATAGGGAATTTTATTATAAGAATAGCAAGATCCAGAGAAGGTTGAAGTCTCAATCCCAGCAAGTCTGCTACTCAAGGTCAAGGTCCTGGTTAGCAAAGAATGGGATCCTGAGATTTGAGAGGAGGACCCAGGTCAGTGAACTGGAAAATCCCAAATTCCTAGTTTACCCTGAATCCTCTACAGAGTGGCCAATTCTTTCTAATAATTTATCTCTCTCCTCTTCTTTGAGGATGATGCAGTGATCTCAATGTTATAAGACATATGTGCTTCTCTAAACATCAAGTCCTGCTTGTCCATTGGCACCAAACAATAATTGCTTTTATCTTTAACAAAACCCAAGCACCAAAGTGCTAAGCCTAAGGGAAGAAAGAGACCATATAGAAAAAATAGCTGCTGGACTAAATCAAAATGTGATTTAGATAGTAAGTAAATCCTAAGGTACTAGGATCAAAGGATAGGGACTTAAAATCAGACAATGGAGGGCTTATCATAAGAAATCATATTTTTTTGTGATTGTTTTTAAAACCCTGGCAATGATCCTGCTGTAGACTTAGAGAATTCAAAGTCTTACAGTGAATAAAGTAGAACTATTATAATTGCCATGAGACAGGGGAGGAAGGTATCAAGAGGCTGAGAGTGGACAGACTGAGTGAGTATATTACATAAGGCCAGAAAGCATTCCATCTGATTCTGGTCTATGAGAAGTCCCAGGGTATATATTACTTACCAGAAAATTAGGAATACCCACAGTATTTGAGCTCTGAAGACCTCTGCTGAACATGGGGCTGCTTCTATGGAACTAGGGTCCCTAACAGCAATGCAAATGATCAAATCCCCAAATGATAGAGGTCAAGTGGCTATGCAAAATAGGCATAGAGGTAATGATAATATGGTCAATGTGGTAATGTAGGATGCCTAAGTCATATGACACTGTGGAGATATTTAATAAAACCCAGGGGAAACAGAAAACTACCAAAGATACTATTCAATCTATATAGTCAAAATATCAGGAGGCTGTGGGAAATGACTCAGTAGAAAGTCTTGATTCCTTGCCCAGGTTCCTGCATTGAGTTAGTTTTCAGACTCAGAAACCACATATTGAAGGAGATGCCAGGTCTCTGGAGAGAGAAAACACTACAGCTCCACATGTATTTTCAGATTCTCTGGTATATTCAAATTCTCCTGCCCAGAGAGTTTTATCCATATGCTTGGGTGATCACACCCTACAAAAAGAAAAAAAAAAATCCAGACATTTTGAATACAAGTGACACAGGTTATAAGTTGACATTGATACCTGAGGACACCACATTTCATTCTGGCCCTCCTGAGAGAGAGAAGCTGAGTATTAAATGAAGTCTTGAGCAAGGATTAGCTTACAGTGGCCTGCTAGTGTCATGAGTCACTCACTGATTATTTTCTTGAACCCTAAATGAATGATTATAATGGACATACTTGGTAGTTAGGTGAATTTCCACATTGATTTCTTAAACTGAGGGGCCAGAAGCAGTATAGTGGTAAAGTTCACAAGGAAACTGCTGAACATGTCTTTTCACTCCAGCTAATAACAGAAATAAAAAAATAAGGTTACAATCTAGTGGAATGGTAGAGATTAGTGCTACCCTTAATACCTCATTTAATTCAACAGTCTTGCCACTGCAAAATTCAAATGAATCCTGGAGAATGATGGTGGACCACTGAACAGTCAACCAAGTATTATCTCCGATTGTAGTTGCTTTCTCAGATGTGATATCTTTGTAAGTGCATAATAACACAGCCTTAGAAATGTGGTGTGCAGCCATAGAGCTGGCAAATACATTCGTTTCCAAACCTAATAGGAAGGAGGGACATAAGCAATTTGCCTTCCCATGGAACGGATGAAAGTGTGCTTATATAGTCTTGACTCAGTGCTATGCAACTGTCCTACTCTCAATCATAATGTAGTCCAAAGAGACATCTACTTCCTTGATATTCTGCAGAACGTAGCATTGGCCCACCATATCAAAGACATCACATTAATTGAAGCAGGTGAGTAAAAAACAACAAGTATATTAGATATTTTGGTAAGCCCCATACACTCTAGAAGGTGGGAGTGAAACTCTATAAAGATTCAGAGGCCAGTCATATCAGTGAAGTTCTAAGACATCGATGAAGTATGCCTTTGAAGTAAAGGGACCAATTATTTTCTCTTGTGTCTCTCACTGCAAAGAGGGAATCATAATATCTAGTAGGACACTTTGCATTTAGAAAACAGTATATTCTCATATTGGCATTGGGAAAACTGTTTCAACTCTTTAATCAAATAACAAGAAAGGCTGCCAATTTTAAGTAGGACCCTAGCAAGTGATTTTGTAGCAGGTTCAGGTTATAGAGCAAGTGACCCTGCTGCCTAGGCCATAGACCTGGTAGATCCTGTGGTATTACACAGAATATATAGTATTATAATAGAGATAATTGTGGTACAAAAAGATGCTATACAAACTTTATGGTGAGCCACAGTAAGAGAACCACAGTGCAGACTCATATGTTTCTGGAACAAAGATATACCATCTGCACCAGAAAATTATGCTCTAGCCCCTGGCATGCTACTCTCCTGATAGGATAATGATAGGACACAAAGCAACCTTGTGATAAAAATTTCCCATCATGGTTTGGATTCTGTTAGAAGGAGCAAGTCATGAGGTGAGACAAGCCCAGCATCAATCTCTTGTAATATAGAAGTGGTACATCTAGGATTGGGTCTGAGATGTCAGGTACCCCAGTGTTTGCACAAGTAACTTGTGACCAAAGTACCTCTGTGGTGAAGAAGAAGACTATACATGGACTTGAAACTATAGGCTCCCATTCATCAATGCTGATTTAGCCATTCATTCCTGCTGCTGAATATCCAACCCGACAGAGGCAGAAATCAACACAGAGTCTCCAGTGTGGCAGCATTGCTAAGATTAACCAGTCACTTCATGGCAAATTGATTACATTGGACACTTTCCATTTTAAAATGAACAACAATTTATCTTGATTGGAATCAACACATTCTGAGTATGGGTATGACTCTCCCCCACCCCGCCTCACATCCTTGATAAACACCATTATCAGAGAGATTTGAATTCACCAACACAAGATCATGTATGATACACTTAAGACTAAAGCATTCTCTTCAGAGCACAGGAGGGACCATAATGAATTTATGACCATGGGTTTACTAAATTATACAAAACTAAGAAGCTGCTGGAATGATGGTTCAGATGAATGGGTATTTTCAAAGAGCAACTGAGATGCCTGCCATCTTGGAGAGGATGCAGAAAGGAGTGGGTTCCATTCCCCAGGGTAGAATATGTACTCTAAATAAATGACCATTATATGGAAATGGAAGAAGTCAGATTCCAGTGGGTAGAATATCTGGACCCAAGTAAGAAAAAAAAAGATTTTAGATTGGTCTTTGTTCCACAGATCCATTTGGATAATTTATGCTTTCTGTTTCTGCAACTCTGAGTGTTGAAAATCTAGAGATCTGAACCTCAGAGATAGAATGTGTCCACAAGAAAACATATCATTAAACACGAGTATGGCTGCTATCTGGTTACTTTGTACTCCTTGGATGTGAACTAAATCATAGATGGGGTGTGTCTTAAGATGAGATAGATGTGTTTGGCCAAGAGTAATGCTGAAGGAGACTCATCAATGAGTCTCAGCGGCAATTACTCTTGGTCTCTGAGGGAATGAGTATCTCTGTCTTGAAGACAAGACTGGTGATTCTCACAGAATCTACTACAGCCCATTCCTAGCACCACTTGCATATGTATAACTTACATGGAAATTTCAGCCAATTTGAGAATAGCTCCCTTAAGATTCTGGTTGGTTTCTTTTCTTGAAAAAAATGAAAGAAAATTAGTGGTGCAAACAACAGTTCCTACTTTTGCAGCTTGTTGGGCTACAACTAATAGCCGTCATCTCATTATTCCATTGCAACCACTTCATTGCTGTACTTCTCTGCCTTGTCTCTTACCTATATTGTTTCTGAGACCAGCCCCAGTGTGTATGCAAACTTCCACCACAGAGCCTCATTTCTGGAATTTTCGTTCTTCAACATTTTGGTTTCCTCTTTCCTGAGAAGGACATTAAAGAATTTGTGATAAATACAGTGTTTAGAGATAACTTTGCAGAAAGCATATTGACCTGAAAAAAATATATTAGGATCCCTTTTTTTCTGACATCAGGTTTTAGTTTTTAAGTTAGATTTTTGTGTGTAAATTTTACCTGGAAAATTAGTAAAGAGAAATCACTAAATAAGTTTAATTTTAAGGGGAACATAAATGGAAAAAAAAAAACAGAAAAATAGTTGCTATATTAATTAGTTCATGAGGGCTTTATCACAAACTGGTGGCTTAAACAACAGAAACACTCTCAGAGGCTGAGAGCTTGAGATTAAGATGGTGGCAGTGTTGAGAAATGAATGGGAAATTCTGTTTCAGGTCTCTCCTCTAGTTTGTGATTTTCTGGCAACTTTTGGTATTCTATGGCTTCTTTGGTGCATTACCTCCATCTCTATCTCCATTTTCACATGGCATTTTTCCTGTGTGAGTCTGGTCTAAATTTCCCCTTTTTATAAGGGTAATAATCATATTGGATGAGAGGCCATTCTATTCTACCATGACTTCATCTTAATTTAACTTATAACATATATAATGACACTGTTTCCAAATAAAACCACATTCTAAGGTGTTATTTGGAATTCTAAGATACTGGGGATTAGGAATTCACCATAGGAATATTGTAGGATACAATTCAGCCAAATAGTACTGAACTTTAGGAAAGGGTTGTATTTTTTAGGGAAGTTAAGTGATAGAAAACACAAACGGTAGAAGTAATAAGCTTGGATTTTTTAAAATAAGGAACTTAGATCGGGACTCCTGAGAAAAATTATTTCTCTACCCATTTGCAGTTTGGGCATTTCCTTCAGGGCCACATTTCAGATGAAGCAGCAGAAAACAACGGACCCCATTTGTGGATGAACATGTACCTGTGTTTTTGGTTCACCCGAAAACTTTATGCACCAAAGTGAAGAAAAAGGAATGAAGTGTTCTCTCTGCATGAATCCATCCGTAGTAACTAGTTACAGCTAATCTTCTGGAGAAAGAGAATTCAATCTAGCAATTAGAATTATGGGCACAAGTTCTGGAAGATGAAAACCCTCGTCATCTCGCTTGGTTCACTGACTCTGAAAGGCCCACATGTCATGTCATACTGCCAAGTCGAACATCTGCATCTTAGTTGGTGCATGCCTTTGGTGTTGGCATTGGCCCTATGACCACAGTGCTTTCTACTGCAGCTATTTTAGTGGCTTGGCTCTTTTGTATTCCCTTAGGTCTTATGGTGGAGCAAGAGGACACCCACAGTGGAAGCCAAGAGAGTCAACCTAATGAATGGCACGTTACAGATCTTGTGAATGTGATTTGCATTGTTTCATAGCATAACTGGCTAAATTCCTGTTACTGGAGGATCAAGTTAAATCAAGCATAAAAGTGATGTGGAGTATTTTCTTTCGGGAAATCTGTCACAAAAGTACTCTAGTCCCAACTAAGCCTCCTTTTTACTTGTACTGGGGATTGAACTCAGGGATACTCAACCACTGAGCCACATCCTCAGCCCTATTTTGTGTTTTATTTAGAGACAGGGTCTCACTGAGTTGCTTAGTGCCTTGCTATTGCCGAGGCTGGCTTTTAACTTGCGATTCTTCTGTCTCAGCCTCCCAAAGTGCTGGGATTACAAGTGTGCACCACCGCGTCCATCACCAAGCCTCCATTTTGCATGAGTTCTTAAGAGAAAGTTAAATATCATATATGAATATGAAGCGTATCTGGTGCAGCAGGACTCTAGAACTGAAGTTAATCGGACTTAGAAGGTGAAGGAGCTGTCTCATGCCTTGCTGGAACAGCTCACATGTGGTAGGTCCTTACACCCAGACCCCTGAATATAAAAACCAGGTCAATGCTTCCAGTTGGGGCTCCCTCCGGCAACCATCTTATTAAACACAGGATTCAGGAACCTGATGGAATATGGCCACAAACACAAAATAAAACATATCTCAGTCCCAAAGTGTCAGAGTAAAGAGAAGTGGAATGAACCAAAAGCTAACACAAATAAAACCATCTTTTAAAATGTTGCCTGCTTGCTGCCAAATGTGGGCTCAGAAGGAGTGCCACCAGGATTGAGTTCCACATGGCGAGCCAGGCCTTCGGCAGAGAAGCCTGGTTGGCAGGCCAGGAAGAGTCGGTAATTAACCCTGCCAATGACTCTTGAGGCCCCATTTCAGCAGCTCGACCTGGAAGCCATGCTGCTGCAGTCATCCTTCAGCGGCACATCTGGGGTGTGGAGTCCGTCAGTGGCTGGTGCACATGTGGTCTCAAATGCTTTTCTGTAAAATGCAAGAAAATCCATGGGGTTTCTCTTGAGGACTTTAGCCCATGGGGATTAGGGCTTAGGGTATCTGATGCTTCAGTAATGAATTTAGTGAAGGACTCTAAGAACGCCGAGTAACCAGTTCCTAGAAATTATAACAGTGATGGCTCTATAGCAAGATCAGAGCTAGGGAGCCACATAGGGCTGCCTCCAGTCTGGGCAGATGGAATGGTTATTGCGGACTGGAAAGAGGGCTGTGGAAACATTGGGGAAGGGTGAGAGAAGTAACAAGCTATTAAGGAGACTGTAAAACAGACTATGGTAAGGAAGAATGACAGCCATCTCTTGAGTAGAAGAGTAGCGGGTAGGCAGCTGCGCTGTAATGGAAGAAACACAAACTGGGTGTGGGTTTGTGGGTTCATTTCCCAAGACTGCCCCTCTCCAGTGCTGGGGCACTAGGCAAGGCACTTAACCTTTCCAAATATGTGTGTATATAATTTAGTGAAGAATATGATATTTTATGTGCAATTTTTTTATGAAATCTTTTTATCAAATCTTTATTATGAATATAAAGACAGGCATTATATAGTAAATAAGCTATACACATGTGAATTTTCATGCATATTTGCATTTATCTATATAAGCTATCATTTATTAATCACATACTATGCATTTGATAAACATTTCTTGAGTACTTTCTCTGAGCAGGCAAATCTTAAAACTTGACAAGTAAGATCTCTCTTCTCTAGGAACTTACATTCTACCAAGTGAAGAAAAATAACAAACAAATGAACATGTAAATACAGGAGATATTTTCAGGTTGTGAGGAGACCTATGATCAAAATTACAAGGATAATATCATAGGGAACTGGAAAGGCTGCGTTAGGGAGAATGGTTCCAGAAAATTAAACACTTGTCCCCATTCAACTTTGCTGGTACCCTGCTGCAATAAGCGCTACTGTTCCTATGTCCCAATACTGAAATTCCTAGGGGTTAGCTCTAATGGGGCAGGCTTAGGACTGGATACTCAATCAGAATTGAGTGAGCTACACTGAACACATCCAATTCAGTCAGAGAATGTCTGAAATCAAGGGATGTCTGAAGACCACATTTGATTTATATTGTTTGCTTCTCTTTTCTAAGTAAAATACTGTTTGCTAGAACCTGCATATATTGCAATGATAAGTTGCACTCACTTGTGATTCTGGCATTTATATTAACCTATCACTGCTGGACATTGGGAAAGACATAAATGGGCTGATATAGCCACAGTGCAAGTTTGCTTTCTAGTACTCTTGAGTGGAGGATCAATTTCAAGAAACCAAGACTCCTTTCAAGAAGTTAAGACTGTTGAGTGGAACTGCTTTGGACCAGCATCTTTGAACTGGGAAAGAAGATCACATCTTCAGATTTATTCTTTCATGTTTCTTGTTAAAGCCTTCATTGCTTGTCATGGTGTGAATGGTTTACATAAAGGGCAGGAATTAAACTTGTACTGTGGGAAAAAATATTGCAATGGAGAGAAGGAAATTAGATCCTATATATCTATGTCAAATTGTTTTAAGTTAGATTCGAAGCATCTCATTGTCTTCTTTCATTATACCAAGTTTCAAAATTATGCGAAATAGATGTCTTCCATGGACCCACAGGGAAGATGTGGCTTAAAAGGGTAAAATGGTGCTAAAGAAAAGCCTAAAATCATAGAGGTGAGACCCAGATTCACGCTCACATCTGCATAACCATATCTCCTTCCAGTTTACCATCTTGCGTTTTGCATGAGGAATCAGGTAAATGTGCCAAGTACAGGGTGAGGCACATGTCAAGCAATAGTAAATGCTGGATAAATGAACATGGTCAAGGAAACAGGGATGAATGGAGTAGGTCTTCCCACCACTGGTTCTCTCTCTCTTCTCCAGGTTTCACTTCTCTTATTATTTCCCAGGGAAACTCCTCTATCCCTGATGCTCTGTGGCTTTGTTCTCCTCTGCCTTACTTCTGCTAGCTTTAAATGTCTTCTCTTCTTTAATGCTATTTCTTCCATCTGAACTCCCTTATTCTCACTCACTTCATGTTTGTGAAATTTCTGCAATGTCTTCCTGGTTTCAAAAGCCTCCCTGAACTTAATAAATACTGTGAGTCTTGTTTAGGGTTTAACCAAGATTTGTCTGTCACTACTGACAGACAAAGGAATATATTTTCACCGTATATTGTTTTACTTAACCTTCAAAGTAACCCTCAATTCCTATTTTTCACTGGAGGAAACTCATGCAAATAGGTAGAGGAGTGATAGACAAACCTACCTCTGATGTGGGCTTGTGGGGCAGCAGCACAGCATTAGCCCACCATTGACCGTATTACTTTGCCTCCTTAGTGGTGAATAGTCAAAAGCATGACAATAGGTTTGGAGAAGGACAAAATCTGTGCTAGATCCGTCTGAATCAGCCCATGCAAATCCAAGTAGTTGAGTACTAGGAAATGGTAACTAAAGTTTTGAAAAGTAGCACTTTGGTAGAACTTTTGTGGAGAGCTTTGTCACACACTACTGTTCCAAGAGCCACTCTATTGAGCAGCTAATTAATCCTCTTGGGGCAATTACCGAGCCACCAGAAATGATCTGCTGCAAGCCCATGCCCCTAGGCATAGTGTGTGTTAAATAAGCAGCAGAAGAACCTTGAAGTGGCAGGTTTGTAACCATTCCTTCCTGAGGTCAGCACTTTAGGCACTTGCATGTTCTGGGCCCAGCAGCACAGCGTCACACACAGGTGGGTGTTCTGTAAGTGCTTTTTAATGATGGCGGTGGCGATGATGTATGAAGGTCTGTTTATACTTGCAGAGAGGGTCGTGTATTTTAACAAGAGGGACTTTTGATTGGCATTTCAAAGAGGCTAGTGTTGTTGGAAAATGTCAGCACCCTGCATAGGAGGGCGCTTCATAAGTGTTAAGGGATTGGGTCTGCTAAAGGGATTAGGATAATTGTTTTGGAGTGAATGGGCAGGCTCAGTGGAGGTGACCTCAAGTCATTTTAATAGGCCTAGTGGAACTCATGGTGACAACTCAAGCTTGTGGATTAAGATGCTCTGATGGAAATTCCCAATCATTACTCAGCATTGGTTCCACTGGGATACTGGCTGCCTATTGTATTGCTATGCCTGGTAGGGTGACTCAATTTCTGGGCTTCAGCAAAGAAATACTGATCAAAGGAACTGCCACCCCACCATGTGGCACAGGGATCCTTTGCCTCCAAAGATGAAAGGTGCCTATTTTTATGGCACTTCTCATTTGGGGAGAACCTTTTAATTCATGCCAGTATAAGATCAATCAGGGATGAAGCCAAACACTGTTAGAAGTGAAGCTTCTATGGATGAAAGTAAAGAAGGAAAACTTCTTTCTCCTAAGTGAACACAAGGCTGGGATGCTCAAAGTTAATATTTATCAAGTTTGCAAGTTTTAGGAATAAAAGATAAACTTCAGAATGGATGAATACTTAAATGAAAAGGTTAATAAGAACAGTGGTTTATATTATATACAAAGAGTCCATGTCTGTCTGCAACGTCTTTTTTTTAGGTTGAAAAAGTTTAATCTCAATTACTTGTTGACCCAGCCAACAATGACAAAATCAGGCAATTTTGTTGGTTGGCAAGGCTGGAGTGCTACCATTGCCCTTCATATTTGAATACTTTTGCTTTAAGCCAATTTGAATTTCTTAGTGCATAAGACCATTCAAAGGTCACAAACATAACTTTCACCCTAAATTAACTAAAAGAGGGTATTCTGGAAAAAATAGGATTTAGTTCATCATGAATATATAAAGATATGTAACTACTGTTTGATAATGTCAAAATTTACAGTGTTGTCAGCTGGCATGGGGGTTTTAAGCAACAGTGCTTAAACGTATTGTGGTATATCAGAATCAGACGCTCTTCAAGGACGTGGCTGGAATTGAGAAGGAGGGAGGTGTGGCCCAGGCAGGGCAACATATCAGTGTGGTTGCCATGGAATGTACCAGTTTTGTTGCAATGTGAGATTTGCACCTGCAGCAAACAAACTTTGGGTTTCTCTAGAATGCAAATTGAGCAATTGTATACACAAATGGCTCTCAGCCTGGAAATTCCATGCCTTCCCACATTGGTTTTGTAAACAGAGTCTTAACACCCACATTACATATCTGGCCTGGGCTGCCTATAATCATTTCAGTTCTTTTGGTGGCTGGACAGTAATTGCTCCAGAGGTTGAATGTTTTCCTTTTTTAGTTTAATGCTTAAGTGTGCTTTATTTATGGAGCATAACTTGTCCAAGATAGCTCTTCTTTAAATTAAAAAAAAAAAAAGCCTCCAATAAAATTTACTGTTTTTCTGTGCAAGATTCCCTTTCTGTAGACACATTCATCTCTGAAACTCTGTAGTCAGGATTTTCAAAGGGCCCACGAGAGTAATAAAGATTTTGATGAAATAGCCAATGACTTTGAAATATTCTTTCTCTACAACAGTACCAGAACCACTGACTAATTGTTAAAAGTTGAGGTTACTAGAATTCAGCCCAAGTTGTGTTGGTTTAGGAATCTTCCATACACGTAAGCCTGATAAACACTTTTTTGAGTGAACCTCTGCCAGATGCTACCAGCTGACATTCAGAGATATCCACTCCACCTATTACAGGGTCTTGGGTGAGTAAATTCACCAAATTTTTGGCTTCCTACATTTAATGATTCCAGAAAGATGGATTATTGTCCAAGTGATGTATCTAAAAGAGAGAATTTTAAAACTCTTGTTTCTGGGCCTTTCCTCTTACTCTGTCTGTCTCCTTTGCTCTCCTCTTACTTTCTCTTTTCTTAAAACTTTCCTGGCCTCAGTTACAAACATATGTGACATACTGAGGAAGATCGAGGGTAAAATGCCAGACAACAATAAAATGTCAAGGTGAGCCAATCTCATTTTTGGGATTCACGTAGAAAGACTGAAAGGGAAAAATTAATTTACAGGTGGGTTCTCCAGGGGAAGAATGGCACACGACAAAGCTCTTAGGGAGATCATAGGAGAGATGGAAAGATGAATGCTGAAGAATGAAACAAAGACATGATTTATGAAGGAGGAAAATGGTAGTGAACTAAAGATATCAAGGCATTGCAAACTTGACAGAACATAACCCAATCTACTATGTTGGAGGACGTTGTGTGAGGAAGAAAAGAGTGTCAGGAAATTTCTTTGACTTCTAGATAAGCCAAAGTAGTGATTATTCACCTGTTTATATGCAGAAATTTGCAATCACAAAGTTTCAGCCAATATACCTCCATTCTGACCATCTCCAAATTCTAAAAGTAATAGGAAACACACTCGAATAACAACTCATTCTCACAAACATCCTTAACCTGGTAAGTTTTACAATTAAGTTTACTTTTCATCATTCATTTTAATGAGGCTAAATATAACCATCAGGAATCAAATGTTTTACTCCAAAATCTACTTAAATAGTGAAAAAAGCATGATATGATAGGGGGATACTACAAGGCATCTTCTTGGCCTCCACCATTCCCACTCCAGCTACAGTGCTTCTCTTAATTTTGGGGGGGATGGGGCGGAGTGGGGGAGGTCCTAGGGATTGAAGCCAGGGGTGCTTAACCACTGAGGCACATCCCCAGTGTTTTTTATTTTGAGACAGAGTCTCACTAGGTTGCTTACAGCTTCGCTAAATTGCTGAAGCTGGCTTTGAACTTGTGATCTTCCTGCATCAACCTCCCGAGCCACTGGGATTACAGGCATGCACCACTGTGTCCAGCACTGTGTTGTTTTTAATTTTTATCAAAATAACAGTTCCTTTGATTAAGAACTTATTTTTAAGAGCCCCAAGTCAGAGCATGCTCAATGACACAAGCAAAAACAAAAATGAAAAAGGCATTTACAACAAAGTGCTTAATGAGAATAGGTATTTGCTAACTATAACACCATGGCCCAAAGAGTTTGGACTGGAGCAAGTGGAATGCGCACAAGTGGGCTATGAGTTGTTTGAAAAGGGCAGGCCTGATGAGTACCACAGAGTGAATAGGGGCCAGGGTGCCTTGCAGGTCGGGGGCATCTTGAGACAATGAAGGAAAGTTAAAGACAGCACCAACTGAGGAAACACCAAAAATATTTTCTTGCTTCATGAGGAGTCTGATGATGGAATTAGCAGAATGAGTGAAATAGACGCATCAGCTGAGGCAGAGAGCAGTTGGGTACACGGCTGATATAATGCATAGGCAAAACCAATAATGGGACACAGACTCCAGGTCAGATGGCTAGTCAGCCTTTAGGTGATTATTATTTCCTCTACATTAAACCAATGATGTTGGATTATTTGGGGGCAAAGGATGGCACAATTTCTCTAATTTGTCTAAAGCTAAAGTAGTAAATAACCAGCCTCATTCTTCTGTCAGTGGAACTAATTGCATGTGCTCTTTTTCTTTGGAAGGAGAAGTTCTCATGATTCATATCCAGGGGATCTGGATTTGCTGGAGAAGGGCCTCAGGAAAAAGAAAGTGGAAGTTACAGGGTTTTCAAACTCTGATCATAAAACCTTTCCACATGTGGAAAATAGGTGAAAACACACATTCTTATCTTTCCTGCACCTATCCCGTCCCTCCAGTTTCTGATTCCTGGGTGGGTACCAAGAACATTCAGATGTGAGAGTAAGATGGTTATAAAATATTTAGCTCTAGGAGTGGCAGATTTGGCTTCTGTGATCCTGCTAATTGGGTGGGTGCCTGCCGTCTCCCTAGCTGATCCATCCCTGAGGGCTTCAGCACACACATGGGGACGTGTTCAGGGACTGACTCTGAAGTCAATTCACAGACTTGTATTAAAACCAGCCTCATTATTGTAGATATGGGATTGAATTTTGTCCATGTGTGTGGGTGTGAAATTAGGGAGTAAATGGGGACTTTGGTAGAGCAGGAAAGAGCATATCATTTCCATATGGATTAAAATTTGTATTAAAAAATAGGCAGACAAACAAGAACAATAAAAGCCCAAATATAAAACTGAAGGTCAGTTTTAGCCTTTGAGGCAACAATTTATGACTCCTGACTTCAAGTCATGTTTTATATTCATAAATGCCATTCCCAACTTGAACTGTGAGCCAGGTTTGGATTTGAGATACCTTGGGTCATCTACCTTTCTTGCTTTATTCTGTTATTAAGCCAGCAATTGAAAGGCGAGTAAACACGGGCTTTGCATTTCTTTGACTTCTAAAAGGGAGCATAGGTAAAACTTAAATTTATCTAAGTATATATGCTATTTTGTGGATTTGATTATATGTAGCTGTTTCTTAATGTGATAACAGCAAAGGAAAATGACTTTAAAAATATTCTGACAGGCACAGGAGTGAAAAACCAAATGATATCACACAATTGAGAGGGAGAGTGTGTGTGAGATCATTATTGTAACTGCTGTTAGCGTTATTTTTATTTCCTAAAATGTAGCAACATGTCTGCTAGGCAGCAAGGACTCAATTCATGTCTGCTGAATTTTTTTAAAAAATTACTTACTCCACTTTTTGCAGCATCTTATATTTCAAAGGAAGTCCTGAGTAATCAATAACTGATAGGCCAGGAT
The DNA here is from genome assembly GCA_028644305.1 of Xerus rutilus. NCBI lineage: Eukaryota > Metazoa > Chordata > Mammalia > Rodentia > Sciuridae > Xerus > Xerus rutilus. The sequence continues at coordinate 133,906,192 of CM053399.1, read as the reverse complement.
GGCAGTATAACCAAAATTTATGTCTTAAATTAAGAGATAAAGGTAAATAACTATTCTCCCTTAGTATCATCAATAGAAGCATCTCAGTGATTTCATAATTTGTTCATTTCTTATTGAAATAATGGACTTACTGAATAATAGGACTGAGCATATACTGAGAGATGAACGTGTTATAAATCTGAACCAGTTAAACCTTAATAACGTAAATGAAACCTTTAAATTTGTATGAATCAGGAGCAGCCTTGCAACTCTTTACACGTGCAAAGAATTGAATGAAGACATATGGTCACCATCAACTTGGTTATTTAATTCTGAGATGACACACGTATTAATCTAACTGAAAGGGGAAGCTACTATATAGCTGGTTGTAATTAGCCAACCACAAATTTCTATAACCACTTCAGTCTAAACCAAAAGCCAAAATGGCATTTCATGATTACACGATCCCACCCAGATTTGCATTTCTTGATGAATTCCCAAGGTTAGGATATGAGCCATACTGTAAAACCAACCCTCAATTACACCTTTTTAGAGGGGAAGATTAGTGGCAGGTGGTGCCTGCTATAAAAGCCTCATTAAAACACCTTCTGGTGGAGTTTCACAAAAGGAAGCCACCAGATGGAGACCCATCTCCACATGGTAGTCTTACCTCAAATGAGAGTTTCACCTGACACTTTGGGGACAGACAATTTTTTTCTCACCTAACAAGCCACTGAGGTTCAAAAGACGATCTATTAGGATTAATCGTACTTGATCACTAATCCATTGTAATGCCATATGCTAGGAGCGTTGTTCACTGTTGAGCCTGGAGCCAGGTAGAGCCCCTCTGGTAATGTAAACCGTCCCATTTTCCTGCAGCTAATCTAATTTCACCTCCTCCCAGACCCCACATGCCAAGAATGGTGCTTAACTCTTCCTACACTGTCTCTGATGCATTTTTGAATGGTAGCAAATCTGATCTCAAAGGTAATGACGCTGAAACCTGCTGACTAATTGGAAAATGATTTTCCTAGTGTTGCTTGCTTAGTGGGGCGAGTGGATAAAAGGTATTTATTCCATTGTGCACAAATTCAAAGACTCAGCCCTGGCCTTCTTATCAGCACAGCTTGGTATTACTCATCTGCTTCTCTTTCCTAAATGTGTTCGTTGAATCTGCGACTTACTGGATTGGAACAATTGGCCAGCTGGGCAGTGAGAGTGAAATTTACGTTTCATAGAGGAGATTCTGTCACCTTATGCAGTCCTTGAAGTGTCAAATCTTTTTTCAAGTGGTTTGCCTTTGGTATGAGTCCAAACCATTAAGTGCTAAACTGTATAATATTGTAGTGCTTCATATATATAAGTATATATATGTAATATATATATGTTTCTCTTGTGTGTTTTGTGTTAAGCTACTTTCAAAGCACCACCCACTAAGTTACTTTCTAAAAGAAAGATGGCCTTTCTTGCTCAAGGCCCTATGTTTATGAGTTGCTCACGTAACGATAATCATACACATATGGTCTCGTGAGCCCCACACATTTTGCTCTAGTTCTGGGGACCAATGTGAGAAGTTAAGTGGAAAAACTTCCAAATTCTCTGCAATATTATAGTCACTTGTTTCCAGCTATTCAGACTCCTAGCGGAGACAGAGAAGATAATCCATCTCAATGTGTAGGAAACAGTATCAAGATGACAGCACCCAGTTGGAAGTTTCCAGTAAAAAAAAAAAAAAAAGATGACAGCAGTTGTCCTGAAGTGACACTGCTCATTCAGCAAACAGGGCTTAGCCTCCTGATGCATACCATGTGCTGTGCTCACACATTCCTAATAATCTGTTCCCCAAAATGCCACAGTAAAGAGTTATTGTGATTGTGAGATTTAAGTGGTGTTTTTAAAATGTGATCTTTGCATTGCATTGTTAAGGGAGTTGAGGGGAGGCACTTATTGAAGTGCAGATCCCTAGGCAGGGGGAAACAGAACACTGAATCAGAATCTCTAGAGCTAAAACCACTGACAGATTTTCCAGGTGATTCAGATGCACCCTGAAGTTTAAAGTCCAAGTGAAAGAACACAGGATCCCATTGCCTACCCTGATACGAAACCAGGCCCTTCAGACCAGTATAGTCAACTTTCCTCATACCGAAAGCCGTGTGACACTGTGGTCAGGACAGGATGGAATGGGAAGAAACCTCACTGGCTCTCTGGATCAAATTTCTAACTGTTCTAGGTTAGTATGAGTGTTTTGTATTATCCAAATGGTATATCTAATGTGTCCCATACTGTACATGCTTACGAACCCTTAAAAATTCTTAAGTTTCTAATGACATATATAAATCACTCTAGTCTTGTTCTTATAGCTTATGTAGTCACTGGACACCAGAGATAAAACCAGAGTCCCAGCATTCTGCAGCTGGAAGAGTTTATTTTATCTATGTGAGAAGTGCTAGCTTTAGCCAGGTCAGAGGGAGTCTCCGAGGTATGTTTTACAAAAAATAATAATTAATAAATAAACAGGCAAGAAAGCTCAGTAGCCACTCAATTATAATGAAACAGGAGTCCAGGCTTCCCTATAATTACACACAGAGGGCATTTCTTCTCTAAGAGATGAAGGTGCATTTCTGAAAAAGCAATTTCTAGTTTCCTTGGTCTCCTTTCTTGTTCACAAGGATGACTTTTACTTTGATATGTTAAGTTATAAATACTTTCTTATAAATTTTGGTAATTACATTTCTGAGAGACAGGTCATGTCTCACGTTCAGATAGTAGAAACCAACCTTGTCTCCCTCTGCCTCACCTTGAACCCACTTACACTGAGTGTCCATAGGCTTGAGTGCTCTGCTGAAGGAGAAAGGAACCCAAGAGGAAGGAGAGCCATGCACTGAAACATGGATTCAGAAAAGACACATAAAGGAGAGATCAGACAGGACTGGCCTCCCCTAGCTGGCCTTGGAGCCTCCATCTGTCCATCAGAAGCAAAGGAATCCTCTATTTCCATGCAGGATAGTGACTCTGGCTTTGATCAATCACTTTGGGGGGGAATCAGAAAGCAGCTGGGTGGGCAGGGAAGCAATCTATCCTCATTGGGGTCAGCATGTTCCTTGGGACACTGCAGGGCCTGCAGAAGATAGGGATGATCAACAGCTGCCAGGCTCTCTGAAGCAGCCAGACGCACCAGAGTAGCCTCCTCCTCTTTGAGTAACTCTGGGTTTTACCTATGACAAGGACGTAAGACTCTGTGTTGACCAGGTGAACAGTGAGAACCCTAATCTGAACATTTATATTAGCTCCTAAATTGGGGAGGCCTAGAGAATGAGGTTAATCTTGAAAGGCTAAAACTGTTTAAACGTAGCCTATTTCTGTCTGGGCTGTTTTTTTGTTGTTTGTTGTGTTTGGTTGTGGTGTGCTCTTCCTGTCCATCTCTTCTACACTCCCTCATTACTGTTAGCAAGAGAGAAAATTAATTCTCCCATGATGACTTTTAAGAAGTGTGCTCCCAATGATTCTCAGAAAGTGTGAAAGGGGGCTCAGGATTGAGTTTGTGACATAAGAAATACAAATGATCCTGAATTTATTTCCCCTGTATCTTGCATTCATAATTTCTCTGATCGCGATACCTATTGCTGCAAAATACTGCAACATTCACAAACATCAGAGCATAGTTCAAAGCATTTATTCTAAAATAGAGTGTTCTGCTTTGGTAAGGAAATAATTAAGATAAATTCTTCCAAGGCAGCATTCATGTTTGTCTTTTCCTTTATCTATTGGTGTAAAGTTGAGTCACGTGTGTAATGTTGCCACGCTCCCCTCAAGCGTTCTTCTTCTTTTCCATGGTTATTTCTTCATTTTATTTTGCTTCTTTTGCCATCCAGATTCTCTCTGGTTGTATCTGCAGGGTGTTGACTATTGTTCCATTTAATTGAAGTTTGCTGTTTGTGGCTACATGTTGGTAACTGTCATGCCCTGGAAGTATTTATTCTTGCTCTTTGGCATTCTTTTAGTTTTGTGTCCTCATCCCCCAATAGTTTTCACTAGTCCTTTAAAGTCAGGATTTCTGTGTTTTCTAAGAATATGAAATACCTAATTTTTATTCCCTGTAGCCGTTTGCTGTCTACATTCCTGTGGATTCGGGAGAGTGAAAACGTGCATTTCTCGGCATTCAGCTTCACGTGTGCTAATATGCGGGAAAGCTTTTGGTTGAAGAATGGAGAGGATCATGATATCCATAGGGCAATTCCCCCAATTTTTCCACACTCCTTAGTCAATTTGGTTATCAAAATAAAGGAAAAAAAATAAATATTTTTCTTCTGTAAAGCATCCACTTGTAGGGCTTTTATCTTCTCTGGTTACCTCAGGTTTCCCCCAAAGAAGAAATCTAAGCTCCAATTAGAGTGAAGGGAGGGAGGAGAGGCACAGAATTAGGTGCCAGAATCCCCAGCGACTGCTCTCACTCAAACAGACCACAAGATTCTCTCAACCCACCTAATTTCTTTCCATTTAACTAATAGAAGGTTGGGGGAGTGACCTTTGCAGGCCAGTGGGCAAGAGTTGAGAAACACTCCCCCAAATGAGGATGCATGTCTGTTTACAACACAGCATGCCGGCCTTAAGTTAATGACATTAATCCCCCTACTGCGTTTCATTAGGTGACAGACAGGGAGCCACACTTTGGAGGGAATCGACTGCTTCTTCCCACAAGCCAGCTGCGGAGAAGAGTCGCTCCAGGACCGTGCCACCCTCCCCTCATTTGCTTTCTTCTTCCATTATCCCTGACATGTTCACTGAACTACAGGCTGCATATGTTTAAAAATAATTAAACGCACTCTAAACAAATAGGCAATGTTTCCACGATCCCTGCAATGAGCATTCTGCGTGTTTTGACAGATTTTTCTGTTCGTTGGGTTCGTCAAGCAGCCTGGTTCTTTGCTGTCACTCCTGACAACCGACAGATAAACCCCAAGGGCAGGATCCCTGGCCCAACACCTTCCCTGTCTAGCCTTGGGTGCAGGAAGCTTCCAGCCTGAGGGTCCTTGAGATGTTGGGGGAAGCCATGTCTGGATTCCCAGGGCAGCATGGTTTGCAAATGGAGCCACTAGACCAAAGACAAAAGAAGACCAAAATAAATTGGGGACTTTATTTTCAAGGCAGTACTGTATTGTTTTGAGAAAGAGACCCAGCGACAATTATTATAATTTTTTTAAAAATATTTTTTAGTTACACATGGACACAGTGTCTTTATTTTGTTTACTTATATTTATGTGGTGCTGAGGATCGAACCCAGCACCTCACACATGCGAGGCAAGCTCTCTGCCACTGAGCCACAACCTCAGTCCCCAGTGACAATTATATAAGAAAATGAAACACTACCATGGGTCTAAGGACCATCCTCACCCCCAACTCCTAGATTTTCCACACCCCTGCATGCCATCCTCCACCCCGTCTTTCTCTTATTTTTTTCAGCAACATCCTCTATTAAAAGATGAAGAAGAAAGGAAAAGAGAATGCGTACAAAGTTACATAAAACACAGTATAATAAAATGATTTAGAATATATGTAAAGAAAGTCAGTCAAGAAAAAAGAAATTTCCTCCCAAAAAGAAGGTAAAAATAGAAGAAAGGCTAATTATCTCTCAAATTGAGGTAATAGTCTTCACATAACAACATCCTCAACAGAACTCATTTAGCAACAGATGGATAGACAAGTGGGAATTTCCTTATCACTGACTATAGGCTTACCACATGTTGCAAAAGCATACCTACCCTAGTGGCATTCCACGGAGTAGAGAGTGTGTGGATGTATGTGTCTGTAAGGATTGTGTGGATATGTGTCTGTCTGTCAAGGAGGAGGAGGGTGAAGAAGAGAAGGAGGATTCAGTACAGTTTTGAGGGTCTGGCTTAATCCAGGGATGGCTTTGAGAAGAACTATAGGAGTGGGTGCTCTTTAAATCCTTTATGCAATATGCTCCACTGTGTTTTGTATCAATATTGACAGTAGTTAACATGCAGTGACTTGAATTTACCCACTGAGAACTCTGACAGTCAGTGGTGCCCAAAGTAGTCTTAACATCATGTGAACTTTTAAGAGCCAACGAAACTTGCAGGAAAATTCAGTTTCTCTTCAAGGAGAAATTTTCTAATATATTGCAAAATGGGTTATGAAGATGCTGAATTCTGCACCAGGAATTGTCACACTATATCCTGTGGGTCAATTCCTGACCTGTGTCTGTTTTTGCATCATTTGTGAACTATGGCTTTATTTACGTTTTAAGTGACTGAAAAAAGTCAGCAGAAGACTATTTCAAGACATATGATAATTACTTGAAATTCTATTTCAATAGTCATCAGTAAGGTTTTACTGGAACTGAGTTGCACTTACTCCTTTACATTTTGTCCACATTGCTTTTGTATTGCAGTGGTAGAGTTGCAGCAGAGACTGTGTGGTCACAAAGCTTAAAATATTTACTCTCTCCCCTTTACAGAAAAACTTTCTGACACCTGTTCTATACCATAAACAATAGAGTGTGACTACAAATCATCAATGATTTTTCTGACTATTAAAATTAATAGCAGACTCAGAATTGCTCATGTTTTCTAGATGGTTATATGATAATATGTATCAAATCAAACAAGGCATGTTTGCCTTTGAATCATGAAATTTACTTCTAAGGAATTTATCCAACAGTGGAAAATAGGAGACAACACTAATACCTGAAAAATCAGAAAATGATGAAATAAATTATAGTATAGCCATACAATGAAGTGCCCTGTGGTCATTCCACAGATGATTAGATATATGTTACAGGGACAAAAATAAATTAATGGATGTATTCTCAATCTGCCTGCATTATCATCCCCTTCTCAGGAGGAAGGTTGTTTCTGGGAAACTACCAGGTTTAAGTTTTCATTGCGCTAACCAGGAAAACTACGGAATTGCACAGAATTAAGAAAGGCTAATTTGACTTACATTTTATGAGCATGGAGATACTGCTCTTGAAGGAAGGAAGTGAGTCTGAAAAAGTGGGGAGAGGGAAAGAGTAGACAGAGCAGTGTATATTAGTTTTCTAGCATTGCTATAAAATAAAACTGAACAAAAGAGTAATACAGTCTGGGGAGAACTTTGTTATTTCCCAGTTCAGGAGGCCAGAAGTGCAAAAATCAAGGTGTGGCGAGACCATACTTCCTCTGAGGGCGGTAGGGAAGGGTCTGTGCTGGGGCTTTTCTCCCTCTGCTTCTGGTGGCTTCAAGTGCTCCTTGACTTGTGGATTGCTTTTCTTAACTGAGTCTCTTTGCCCCTTTTCTCTCCCTGTCTGTATTCAGATCTTTAATTCATGAGGACACCAGACCTAAAGGTATAGATCCTACTCTAAGGACCTTGTTTTAACTTGGTTTCCTCTGTAAAAACCCTATTTCCAAATAGGATGCCAAAATAACTCCTCCAACCTTCCAGGGGGACTCAATTCAGCCTAGAACAAACAGAGACAATGAAAAAGTTAAAGCAGGCTGGGTGTTGGAGGAGAGAGCTGAAATTCTCCAGTTAGTGTTTAAGTTGCTTTTCTGTGGCATGCAAATAATGGCTTCCTTGTATTTATATTGAATGCCCTCTCCCTTTCTTTTTCTTTTTCTTCCTTTTTCTTCTCACTCTCATTTTTTAAAGGAAATATATGTTATGGGTATAAAATTCAAAAGGTGCAAAAAGTAATATGATGGAAAAATTTCTCTCTCACCAATCACTGTCTCTAAGCAACTCCCCTCCCCTCCCAGAGACACTACCATTAGTTTATTGTGTATCTTCCAAGAGATGTTCTGCACAGGGCCAGGGAATATTGTGTATTTGCTGCTTGTAACACAATGATGACTCTCTAAGCACACTGATTCACCTTGCTTTTCCCATTCATATTCATTTGGGTCATTCCAAAGCTGTTCATATGGAGCTGTCTTATTTCTTTTAAAAATTACTTTTAATGGATATTCCCTAATGTATTTGACCAAGTCTTTATTGATTAACAGGTAGGCTCTTAATAATCATCCGATATATTTAACAATATGTGTGTCCAGTATAAACATTGTCACAGTGTGTCTCTTTTCTGTATGTGAAGTTACTAATCATCCATAGAAGTATAAATACATAAAAAGTAACTCCTGTGTTATCTGAAGGCACATGGATGTTATTTTATTTTGTTTTATTTTATTTATTTTATTTCTTTGGTACCAGGGGATTGAACCCAGGAGCGCTCAACCACTGAGCTACATCCTCAGCCTTTTATATATTTTATTTAGGGTCTCACTGAGTTGCTTAGGGCCTCACCAAGTTGCTAAGGCTGGCTTTGAAGTCGAGATCATCCTGTCTCAGCCCTCCAAGAAGCCAGGATTATAGACAAGTGCCACTGCACCTAGCTAGGCATATGGATTTTAAATTTTGGTAAGCATTGTGAATGTTCTCATGAACTTTGCACTGTTACATTCCCATAGCATATAACAAGTTTGACTCTATCTCCTTCAATAAAACATGCTCACAAACATTTTGATTCCACCAATCTAAAAGATGAAAAGTATTTTAACTTTAATTTTAAAATAATGAAGAGTTTCTGTACGTTTTTCACTTTTAATGAACATGTTTGTTTTTCATACTTAGGAATTATTTACACTTTCTTTTCTGTGAGTTGTCTGTTCATGCCTTGTTTTTGTATAGTGTTGTTGACATATACTTGTTTTTACTTATTTGCAGTAATTTTTAAATTTTAAGAAAAATAGATCTTTTCTGTAATAAAATTTGCAAATATTTTCTCTGATTGTGATTTGAATTTTGTCTTTTTTATTTTTTGTGGCATATTTCTTCCATAAAGAAATGTCTAAATTTCACGTAGTCAGATGCCGTTCTTTTATGATATTTTGTGTATGTGTAGGCTGAGGCGGTACAACTTTCTGCTGCTTACACACGTATTTTTCAGATGAAAATATATTTAAAATTGGATGTGTCAAAAGTGTGATTATATTAGTCTGTATGTTGAGGTGTGCAAAAATATCAAATTTTATTTTTTTGATAACCGATTTCCATTTTGAGTCTCACTCCACATCATTGCAGAATATATTCTCTCAGAATAATTTGGGAAAGTTGGTCTTTGCGGGTAAATACAGTCAATTCAGAAGTTTATGTTTCTGCTCTTTTCTCTTTTTTTGCCACTGCTGCCTGGTTCCCCAGGCCTTCATTTATAGTGATAGTGTTGGGGCCCTCCCAAGTCAGGATCATTACACACTGAGGTGATGCATGGTGTGATATGGTCCTTGGTCATGGTGATGTCAAGACAAAGTCGTCATCCAGGAATACTCTGTTCTTTTCTGTTCCCAGGGACATAAGAGCCAAACAACTTTCCACTACGTAGCTCCTTATCAAAATTGCAATTCCCCTTCAGCTCCAGGACACTTGGTGGCACACAAGCCCACTTCCAGACATCTGCAAAAAACCCTCGCCTCTTCCCCAGCCCACTGAAGAGCCCAGGGACCTATTAGGGTAGTTTTCAGCCTCAGTGCACCTCAGAGCCATCTCAGCACCACGGTTGTCCCATGGTAATGAGGGCCCTTGTTGTAATACTTGTCATTTTTCCGAGCAGCTATCAAGAACAGGGACATATATCCCCTCTGTTGTCAGATCTCCAGCTATTTTGACTTTCTATCATACTTCCTTCAGAATTAGTTCAGTGGTGATGGGAGGGTTTGAGTTTCTTCTCCATTGCTCTCTTCTGTTACACTCCTTGACAAATATTACACTGGGAAGATGGGGTGAAAAAATAAATGTAACTAGCTCTGCTAGTATTTTCCAAAATATTTCAGTGTCAAACTTAGCCAATAGCCTTTTGAGATTTAAATGTCAAAAGACCATGTCCGCTTTCTGTAGCCTCATTGTGGTGACAATGAGAACCACGTGAGCATCTTCCTGGACTTGGCGAAGGGTCTTTGACTATCCAAAGAAATTCAATGAAGCATGGAGGGCAAAAAATAAGTTGGCTCACATCTCCCAGTTGTTAAGGTTAAAAAAACAAGTACCAAAACATTTTATATACTATACGTAAGTTTATTTAAAAATGGACAACCTGAAATATAAAACAACAAAATTTTAACAGTAATGTGACTGATCAGAGTGAAGATATAGATGTATTTGATTTATTTCTTGAAATTTATGTGTTTTATAATGTAAAGCAATATCTTACTTATTTTGTGAAAGTGAAAAACAATGCAGAAAAATGTTACCATATTAGAAAATTTTGAAAATACATAAAACCACAACAAAGAAAATTAATTATGTAAAAATTCTGACCTAGGAGATCATCATTACCAATATTTTGGGTATACATTTTCATATGCATATTTTATACAATAGATATTATTTTTATATTCTTTTAATAATATCTTAATTACTAAAATGCCTATTATTATTAGCATTATTTTTATTATTTTTTAGTTGGAGATTGAACTTAAGGCATTTGACCACTGAGCCACATCCTTAGCTGTTTTCTATTTTTTCTTTTGAGACAGGGTCTTACTAAGTGGCTGAGGCTGGCTTTGAACTTGTAATCCTCCTGTCTCAGCTCCTTCTGCTGCTGTGATTACAGGCATGCACTACCATGCCTGGATGTATTATTATTATTTTATCATGTCACTAAATATTCTTTACAACATGAGTGTTTGTAGTGTTCTATAGAATACATAGAACTACAAAATTTTCAAACAGTCTTTTTTAGTATATTTATACTGTCTTCATTTTTCAATATCATTCAAATAATTCTGATTAAAATATTTGTAGATAAATCTTAAGTCCTTGACTGCTTTCTAATTTTTTCCTAGAAGTCAAGTCTGTTGTTAAAGTATAAATATACTAAAATAATCTAGAAAAATGTGTTATAGCCAAATGTCCAAGTAGGCCATTAAAAAAGCCTCAATGGGCCACCTATAAAATGTCTTTTTCTAACCCATGTTACTTTCTTAGTGTGATAGGATAACCTAATTCAAATTCTTCCTATACATCTAAACAGGGTAATAACTGTATAACATTATTAGCTACAATGTAAGTTCCATGGAAGAATTTCTACCCAAATGTTGTTTTACTTTAGAAAAGTTGATAGGGAATAGATTTTCTCTTAATAGCCTAGTACATAAAAATAAAATGTTCGGAAATAGGTATCAAAGTAAACGTGAATATGGTGGCTTTAAAATAGTTGCAAACTCTTCTAACACTTTTCTCATCGAGAAGTACAGTCTGTCATTCCTGCTCTTCTTTCTGGTAGACTTGTGACTGTGTCCACCAGTGAAGGATGGCCAAGGGGACACTGCAACTCCTGAAATGACACCATGCAAAGGCCAGTTGGTTTGCTGTTTCCACCATGTCCCATGAAGGAAGTGTCCTGAGTCACTGTGATGGAGGGGATACAGATAGACACAGGACCATGAGTCCTTGCCAAGAGCACAGCCTTTCAGCCTTACCTACCGAGGTGCCAGATGACAGTGAAGCAGCCTCTTGCAGTCTGGGCTCCAGCTTTAGCCGAGACGGTTTCCACACATCTAAATCACTGCCAGGAGAAGCTCCAGCTATTGTAAAGCAGAGACAAACCATTCCTGCAGTGCTTTGAATTGCTGACATGTGGCGTTGTTCTCTAAAATGTTTATTTTTCAAGCTGCTAAGATTTGGGATAGTTTATTATGTGATCTTAACAGCAATGATATGATTGGGGGCATTCTTTATATATTATATAACCAACTCATTCAAAATGGCTTCAAATAATTGGACACAACTTAAAAAGATATAAAACAAGAAAGTATTCATGTTTTTTTCCAGTGAAATTTGTATGGTTCAACAAGAGACAGTTACCATATAGTCACATTTCGATGTTGGAGTGCAAATGCTGTGCAGGGGAATGAAGAGCTAAGTGTCCAACCCGAGTCTCTACAATTAGTTCCAATTGGTTCCCACTTATGAATTCACAGGGCAAGAAAAGTTCAAAAACTGTAAATCGTGTTTATTATATCTTGCAAAATTCTCTAGAACAAATCAGAAGGCACAATAGCACAATAGTCAACAGATTAAAAAAATAAAGTTTTCCAGAAGTCACTTGATTCTTGCATAAACCATCACCTAGAAAAGCCAGCCTTGCAACATATAATTCAGGAAAAGGACATGTGTTTTAGATCTTGTGCATCTATAATTTGTACAAACAGAAGATGGCTCTGAACAGAAGATAACAAGGATAGTTAAATGATCATTTTCTACCTGGTCCAACATATCTAGTCCAAAGATAGTAAATAAGGAAGGGAATTGGGGAATATGCCATGATAAAATTTTTTTTCATTCCCTGTGGATCAAATTTCTCCTGGACCGACACATAATTTTCTCTTTTACCAGATTCTGTTTATATGTAAAATTGTTGAGAGAATTTTTGTTACTCTAGTAGTGTCAAATAATGGCCTATAAGAAAATGCTGCCCCATTCAAATAGTCAGTAATCCTCTAATTGAAATGCTTGTAAATAAAGTGAAAGGAAGCCCTCTTAGCAATGATACCAGGACAAGAAATGAAAATCAGGACCATACAAGGCAATCCAGGACATCCCCTTTAAAGATTCTAGTGAAAAGCATTTAAATAAGTGAATATTATGTTCACAAATCAAAAACAAATGTGCAGGATATAAGACCATGCCACAACTTAGGAGACTTTAAGTGTTAGGACACAACTGTGTTCAGCTTGGCAGGGAACAGCACCATCAGAACCTGATGAAACAATGTC
>CM053399.1:133871609-133892943 GCA_028644305.1 Xerus rutilus | reverse complement strand
CATTGTGGAAAAGAGAAAACAGAAACTCTGAGAGAGTTTCAGAGAGAGTTAGTTATACTGCTCAGAGAGGAAGCGCCAGCATTTTGATCCTCCTTGGCTGACCCTGAAGCATTTTCTTTCTCTACTATATTAAGCTGTGTCCCTGTTCATAGAATGAGGCCAAAGGTAAATGCATATCTATTACAGTTGTACAAAACTGCTATTGTACTGTTTAAGATCTAAACCTCTTTTATTATCACACATTTATTCATCATATAACTCAACAAGATAGTAAACTCCTTCCTTAAAACCTCAGGCAGAAAGTGAATCATCTGGGGCACTAAGTGTTATATAGATGGTTTTGCATGAGATTGTAGAGGATGCAACCTCAAGTTCCTACAGAATAGAAGATGGGTGAGGGCAGCAAAGTGGACTTGTCCACTTCCTGCCTGTGTAAATGGGAAGGTGCTGCCCAGCAGATGCCAATTGTTGCCATGTAAAATTGTTCACCTAGGGTGGCCATGTTCAGAAAAGCTAGTAATATAGATTTTACTTGACACCTCCCAATTTTTAAATTTTAGAAACCAATTAATCTTCTTTTTAAAGAAACACCCTAGAGACCAAACAAAATGTCCCTGTGAGCTCTGACTATGAGGTTCCTGTGGAGAGTGTCTACCTATTTAAATTGCATTAGCAGTAGTGAAGTCTCATAAAGGAAACTGGGTTTGAGGTGAACTTGGGGTTCAATGTAAGTGTCCAATAAACATCTGTTGACTTGGCTGGTATTTTATGGGTCTTCTGAGATCTGTGACAACTTTCTGTTCTTGTTTCTTGTTGCATTAAATCATCTATCTTGACACTTAAAAGAGTTCTGTGCTTCCTGATTGGTCTCTTGGGGCCCCTTTCGTCTCCCAGTCTTTGTGGTAGAAGCTTGGTTCTGCACATTTGGCATGAACTCAGGTGACAAATAAGATTTTGCTGATCAAGTTCTGCTGTGACCCTTGCCAAGCAGCAGAAGCCCTGGGAGCCATTCTGGAATGAATGTGGCAGTCACCTGATCCATCTTCTGGAGAAGACTCGCTTGCAGCTGCCTTATGGAAGGATCTGTCTCCCGCTGGCTCCAGTGCTGACTTCAGAAGAACTATAAATTATAGCAATTATATAAACATGCTATAAATCTAAAGTTTGTGACCAAACAACACCTACAAAGGTGACTCCCAAGAGACAGACCAGGAAGTTACATTATTTGTGCTGTGAACTTTCAGTTAAATAAAGGAAAATGGTTGCCAATGAGCAGAGATTATGCAATACATGTTATATGATATTCAGGATAATTCTATAACCTAAAGAACACCAGAGGGTAAAGGTTCCAAGACAGCATTCTAAATGATTTAGGCTCTCTGAATGATTTATGGTTGAAACCACCTCCACTAGATTTGGTTATACAACACACATACACACACACACACACACACACACACACACCATGCACAGCATTTTCTATGTGCCTGGTGTTGTCCTAACAGCTTTACTACTTTACTTTATGGGACAATAAAGTAGTTACTCTTGATATCACTGCTTTAAGGAAAGGCACTTGGAAAAGACAAAGTGACTTGCTCAAGGTTGTGCATTTAGTAATAGAGCTAGGATTCGAACTTAAGCAGTGTGGTTTCCAGAGCTATTCTGTGCTTTATTATACTTTAGTGTGATATTTATTACATTCTTTGGTGAAACAAACCTCTCATACAGATGTGACAATGTGTGATAGTTTTAAATACTATAAATTCAAAATAAACTACTTAGGATTGAATTAAAATATCTTTAATATCAGATTCTGAAGCTTGGGTGCTTCTTTGAGAGGTCACAAAAATAGTAGCCACTAGATCATAGCTGCTTGGGTTGGAAACCAGATATGTGATAAACAAATTTTCATCATAAAATGAAAAAAAAACCCACCTATTTCAACTTGTGCCAACTTAGTATTTGCATAAGTCTTAGAACAGGGCCATTCCATAACAAATGCTCAATAACAATACTATTATCCATTCAATCACTTATTTATTCAGAATATAAGTCATGTATAGTCCTCTGTTGAATGTTAAAAGCAATTGGTCAGTATTTGTCTGTCTCTGTCTCTCATCCACCTCATGATGTTCCTGCCTCCTTTCATTTCAGCTTCAATCTCTCTTCTCACCTGTCTCCTCTAACTCAGCCTATTTATGCAGAGTAAGCTGCACTCTTACCCTAACTCTTTCTGCTCTAACCATCTCCAATGCATACTGATAGTCAGGCTTCCCAAAAGGAGCTCATCTGATTGGTTCCCCTTCATCTTTCACACTAGGCCAGTCCCAGCCATTCTGTGGATTGATGGTCCTTGGGTCCACTCACCTCTAGCTGACTGGGGAAGACAGGGAGTCAGAAGGTGTGGAGCATAAGCCTTTTGACAGAAGAGACAATGGCAGGGCAGCCACCATCATTATGCTTATAAAAATGGACAGTATAAAGTGATCAATTAAACTGGAAGCAAAATAGGCTATGTGACATGAGAGAGAGAGAAAAAATCACCATGGAGGTTCAGAGAAGGGAGGAGTCAAATGCGGTTGGATTGTCCTTTCTTAAAACTTTTACAATGGACATCAATTTATGAGGACAGCTCTATTAGTTTCTCATTGTTATAATAAATTACTATAAACTTAACAGCCTAAAATGAGAAAAACTTATTTTCTTCCCACTTTGAATGTAATTAGTGCCATGAACAACTCGTTGAACTAAAATCATAGTGTCTTTAGTCTCAGGGGGAGAACCTTGTTCAGCTCTTGGAGGCCACCTATTCATGCACCTCTTCCTCCATCTTCAAAGCAGCTATAGTGGATAGATCTCTTACCACAACACATCACTCTGACCTCCTTTACTGCATCCTTCCTTTGTTTTTAAAGGTCCCTATGGTTACACTGTCTTCCACAATAACATAGCATAATCTGCCATTTTTAGGTCATCTGATTAGTAACCTTAATTCTACTTGCTAGGTCAGTTTCCCATCCAGGAAATGACCTATTCACAGGATCTGGAGATGAGGGTGTGGACCTCTTTATGGGGGAGCACTGTATTGCCAACCACCAGGATATTTCAGATGGATAGGAACAGAGATTAGGGAAGCTGGTGGGCCAGGGCTTTTTCAGAAGGACCAGTAGTCTAATTTGTCTGAAGCTTAGAATTTACATAGAGAAATATTAGGTAACAGCACAGCAGTCTGAGGTCATATTGTTGTCAACTTTTCATTTTAGCCATATTACTAGTGATGTAGAGATATCTCATTGTGGGTTTAATTCTTATTTCCCTGATAACTAATGATGTTGAACACACCTTTTTGTGCTGTTTGGCCATTTGTGAAACTTTTTTTGTGAATGTTGGGAATCATTTGGGAATATGTTTTAGAGATATTGAGCCTTATGCTTCAGAGGATAGAATTTGTTTCATAATAGTGATAGGGAGTCATTGAAGGTTTTAGAAAAAGTAATGAGATAATAGGACATGCTTTGGGACATAAGTTTAATATATGGAATGGATTGTGGCATGAAAAATTTGGAGGAAGTGAATTCAGTCACAGATGTGGCTGTGGGAGTCTCCCCAAGGAAAAAGAAGAATAATTACATGGACTGTGGAGTAGTGGTTAGGCTGTGGAGTAGTGGTTAAGCTCATGTAGAGACAATACCTGGGTTTATCAAAGACAAACATTTTGAAAGCAGTTTTTACAGGTGATAATCCCCTGGACCATGGCTTTATCTTTGGAGGTGACTCTCTGATCATGCAACAGCCACTGCACCTTAGAGAACCAAGCCACAACATTGTGTTAAAATAGAGATTAGAATAAGAGGGGTCAGAGTGGCCCTCTGAAAGGTGGGGTGGGGAGCCAAATGACTTTGAAGCAAGGACAATAAACAGCAAGAACAATAGGGGAGAGGGCTGGTTAATTCTCGGGACAGGGTGTCAATACCTGTGACAGCATTACATACGTCCCCAGTGTGTGGTTTCCTGGGACTTAAATGGGGCCAGAATCGTGAAACCCTGCTATAGATTGGGTAAGATATGGGGATTTTTAAAAAGTATTTTTTCAGTTGTACATGGACACAATACCTTTATTGTATTGATTTATTTTTATGTGGTGCTGAGGATCCAACCCAGAGCCTCACATGTGCTAGGCAAGTACTCTACCACTGAGCTACAATCCCAGTCCCCTGATATGGATTTTTTTTTTAGTTCAAGGCTAGGCTAAGCAATTGCATTGACTTTCCAAATGATGTAAAACAATAAGATTCTCTTGTATCAATTTCTTTGGATTAAGTAGTAGCCATCTATCTGTAAAGGAAGAGTTTTGCCCCTCCTTCTTAGCCGTAGGGTCAGAAAACTCTTCTGGAACATCTGATATTTGTAGGAAGGAGTGTAATCATTTAGTTTTTGCGTCCTTCCTGGAGGGTGCTGTCACATTTTTTCTGCAGAGAAGCCGCCACACAGCTGAGGTTTAAGGCCTTGCCCAGGGTCACACTGTGCAACAAGGTTAGAGTAGGGTTAACATTGGCTGTGTGTGCCCACTCTCGGTTTCATTCACTGGTTCACTCTGCTGGTGATGATGGCAGCTCTGGAAACAGAAGCAAGAAAATGTGATGCCAGACAGTAGCCAGAGAATTCAGAGGTGGGTAATAATCTGTTCTCAGTGTGTCTCTTAGAAGTCATCATGCAATAGAGAGAATTGGGCCTCGCAATCTTCTGGACCAAAGACTGCAGCTAATAAACCACTTGAGGCACACTTTAGCTTTCATTTCCTTATTTTTTAAATTTGTGGCATATGTGGCTTAAGGTTTCTCCACTGTAGTCTCTGTTGTAAGGACGCCCTCTCCTACTACTGCTGAGTGTAAAAACAGGTATGATTTTTCTTGAGAGCATTTGGGTAATATTGTTCAAAACCCCTTAATGTGGAACCTGACCCAGGAATTACACTTGAGAAGCAAACCATAAATAATTAAGATGAGCATAAAGTTCTATATACAAAAGATGTGCACCCAAGTATCACTTTTAATAGCAGAACTCAGAATCAAAACTTCAATGAGTGACAATAGTGGGACAATTAATAAAATTTGGTTAAAATTGTGGAATGGAACCCTAAGCAGCCATTAAAAATGGTGACACAGTAGAAGCTGGTATTCTACAGTCCATGGGCCAAATTAACCTACAGTCTTTATTTGTAAATAATTTTATGGTATCATGGCCATTACCACTCATTGATATATTGTCTATGGTTCCCGTTTTGGTCACAACAGCAGTGGTAACAGAGATTATGACTATTTTATATCTCTTATAGCTATCCCTTTAATATTTATTGGAATTGGTTTCCTTGCTCCTGGAGTACCATGGCATTTTTGGTCACTATTAGTACAAAATCTTAGAGTGATGCTAGGATTCAGCATACAAAATTTATATTTTAAAAATCCCACATAATATGTTAACCAATAATATGATTTTAACTGAAACCTAAGAATTCTCCATCCATCATTCAGCTGGATAGCTATAAGCAATTAGAGTCAAACTGCCACCATCATTGTGGGGGGGTATAGCATGTAGCCTTTCTTTTATGTTTCCCCACTTTAGATTCCAACCTTCCTTCTTTATTTGCCAATCACAAAGAAGGTGGGGGAAAAAAAGCACAAAGGACCAGAAGGATGAAGGAGGACAGAAACATTTCTACTTGGCTAGTGCTTCTGTAAGAAGCTTTGCGGTATCTGGCCTTGGCTGAGCACTTCTGTGCTTAGCTCTCTTCAGAGCCCCAACTTGGTGGAACACTCCATGATGGTGAGGCAGAAACCCATTTTCCTCCAGCTGCTGCTCCCCTTGCTTTTCCTGGGGTCCTCCACTTAGACTGTCCTAGCAGGGCCCTTGGGCTTGTTATAGGATGTTCTCTTAGGTAGGATTTAAAATGTTTCAGCTTTGGCTTAATCGTCCCTTCCCCCAGTCCCCCACAGTAAACATTCATGGGTATTTCAGCTTGTCACGCTCCAAACAACCAACCGACCCCAGTATAGCCATGGTGCTTTTCTGCTTCACCAGTTAAACAGCTGGATGACTCATCTCTGCCTTTGGATTATTCAGGAGGATGTTGGACACTGACACATTCACTCATCAACCTCTTGTCTAAACTAGCGAGGCCTGAAGATAACTTGAAAACCTCTCTCTCTTTCACAAGGAGACAGGTGGCTCATCTCTGCCACCCTTCGTGAGAGTTAGTGAGTTGGTGAAAACAGAGAGCCCACTCCAAATAAGACCTCTTTGCAAAATCTTCAACTCCTCCTTCTTTGTGGAGTGATTGTCTAAACCAGTGCCATTGTGATTTTCTGATGACTTAATGGGTGATTTGGTTTCCTCTTAGCTCTCTGTATCTTTAATAAATGCATATTACATGACTGATATGATTATATTATAACTATGAATTATATGATAAAAGTATATGAAAGATCCTGTTTCCATTTTAAAATGAAATGTTCAAGTTTTTGACAATCTTTTGTTCTTAGTATTCAGGTCTATAAAATGGGCTGGTAAAGAGCCCATTTAACTTTCTTGTCGAAGGTATAATTGCTATCGCTATATAAGCTATAATAATATTTATTTAGCTGAAAAGTGATGCAAAGCCAATTTTAAAGAAGTTGTTTTATTCAGAAACATGGTGTCTTTTATTTCCTACATGTCTTATAGCACAAGATCTTTTTTTTTCCTCCTAGTGAATAGAAAGATCAGCTTCAACTGAAAAAAAAACAACAAAAAAAACCCAAACACACACACACACAACACCACATTCTCCTAACTTCCTTACTGTTTGCTTCCAACTTAAGCTAATTACTTGAACAGCATCTTTGGTAGAGAAGAGCTGACACCAGAAACTGGACATGGTCTGTGTCTCCAGTTCTCCGAGGGGAGAGCAGTGAGTAAGGTGTTCTGCATAGCTCAATAATCCGCGCGGCAGGAAAGCCGCACTTCCAAGGACAGGCAATATGTCTACAGCATCCTCCTGGAGGAAGGAGGGCCAGGAGCTCATCTTTATGGCTTGAGGCTTGAAAGCTGCTTAACTGGGCGGAACGCCACCTCCTTGCCATCAAAGCTGTCCACCTGGCAGTGAATCTCAATGAGACAGCTGACTGGCTCAGCAGACAAGTTGCCTTGCCAAGGGGATGAGAACTTAACCAGAAGGTCTTTCAGGAAATCTGTTTAGGATGTGGGGGATGAAGAGGAAGAGAAAGATCAATTCATCCCCTAAATGAGGCGAACAAGAAGGGGCAGCCGTTCTTGGGTTGTATGAACCATTTTGAGCTTTTCTGTATCCTTAATTCTGTTAGGCCTAAATTTTGTAGGATGCTGATTTTAGATTCCAATATTAGCATCAAATATGTTAACTGAGAAACATTAATTAATCAATGCTTTGTAAATAGAACATGGAAGTTGGTTTAATTCAAATAAGGAAGCTAAGAAAGGACCGTAAAAATGTTTTCATTAAAAAGTGCCCAATGAGAGCAAGAATACTACTGAGAAGGCACAAAGCTATTTTCAAAATTTACAGTTGGAAAATGTCTTGGTTTTTACCTTTTCACAGAGGTGTAAAATTATAAACCAAATAATTTCAATAACTCTTACTTACGCAGTTCTATCAGGTACCATACTCGGCACTTTACACAACGGTTTTCCTCTAATGATCTTGAGAAACTTAGTGGTGAGTGTTTTTAGCTTCACTCCATCTGCAAGAAAAACAAGATCCAGGCACATTTTGTAAACTGTCCATAGATATAGCATGACAATTTATAAGTGACAACAAATATTCAGTTTCTAATTTTTCCCACTCCAAACTCCAGAATCTTAAATACCAGGCTGTGTATATCAAATTTGCTATAAAAGGTAGTGTTTTACTACAAAACAGGACCGCAAAGCGAAGATTGTGCGGACATGTGTGGGATACAAGATTTTCCCTCTAGCCACTCTCACATTTATTCTCCATTTGCCCCCTTGGTCTGGACTGTTCCCATCACAGGATCTTCGGTGAACCTAACATTCAAAAGAACCTGTATGTCCCTTTGGATAGGCTCCTGAAGCATAATTAAGCCATTAGCTCATTATTTTGCACCCTTTTCCCATCTACCGGTCATAAAAACCAGGGAAGAGAGCAGAGAATGAATGAAACCTGGGCACAATCTCTAGAAATCCCAGTTTCTACCTAAGACTTTAAGTTATGTCAAGACAGACACATATATATACATATACATGGTGCTGTATAACTTTTTTTAGTGATGTCTCTGATTCTTTTTGAATTCTTTTTGAATATCAGAGAAGATAAATTTTAAGAAAAATAATTTTTAAAATGAATGTGAAAGTGTTATGGATAGAGTCTCTACAAACAAAACCCACTCAAACTAAAGGAATATTTGGAAATGGCTTTGTAGATCAAAGCACAGACCACCAGCAGCACAGTACCCAGAATCACTATCTAGGGCTGGATGAAGCAGGTGGGAAGAGTTATAAAATTTAAGTCTTATTTTTGTCTGTGTAAATTAAAGCAATAGAACTTATAGGTGTGATGTGGGGAAAATGTGTGAGATAATCCATGTAGGGTATTTAACATAAAACTAGCTCAAGGAAAACACTCAAAGTTCAGCAGACATTAATTGCTCTTATTGGTCTAGAGTGCTACTCTAGTTTTAAGAACTGAAAAAGAAAAGTACTTTCTGCATAGAGGGCTTCCTCTCAATTATTCTTCAGGTTTCAGCCTCAAATAATCTTCAAGAAAGAATTGGCTTCTCCAATCAATTCATATTGGATAAGAAAAACTGAACTGCTTCTTTTACCAAGGCTGAGTTGGGCATCTGTTCTGGTGGCTCCCCTAACACCTTCCTTTGCCTGGTTTGGGAGGAGGTGCCACATAATGCTAAAAAGGTCTGTCATGCCCTTTGAGGACAGGGTATACTTTATTCTAAATTCCCCAAACCTTTTGCTGTGTATGAAATACAGGGTTTATAAAATAAATATCTACTGGAGGAAGGAATTAGAGTCGACAAGATGATGTATGTGGAAATGTTAAGTTACTGGGAATGTCCTTACTCTCCTTGGTATAATTGTAATATGCAATAACGACTGTGATATGAAATGATTCCCATTAACTCCTCCTGATTCTGTAAAGGGAGAAATAGTTATTTAACCATTTTACTTTTTAAATTAAAGAGGGAATGACATCTCCTCATACTGGGGCTTCACTGAACAAGCAGTTTTATGTACAAAGTTTTGTTTCTGCACAAAAATGGATGCTGATTAAAAAAAAAATAAAAAGGAGGTGCTGAGGCATCATTAATAGCTCAAATAGAAATCGTTTCTAGTGATGTCCACAAGGCTCATTAAAATTTCTATGCTGATCTCATGTGAGAACTGCAGTAGTGACATGGAGAATTGTTTCTGACCAGCAACATTGTCCAATCCTTGTGATGCTGAAAGATGGAGAATTTTTTGTGGATTTTTCATTGTAAATCTTTTGGGTTTGCAGTATATGTCTCTGGGCTCCGGTGGGACTTTACACAGCCTCCTTAGGCTGCAGATGGGAGGGAGAAATGGCCACTGCTCGGAAGGGAGTGGAGAGCAGCAAAATGAGCCAAGGCTTTGTATGTGCTCATTACAGGCGCAACAGTTATGCAAACGAAGAACCCAACGTTTTACTAAATTGATGCCAAAAATCTTGTCCCACACTACAACAAATGTTTGAATCTGCAAAGAGCCTATGTAGAATAAAATCAATATGCTGTTGTTGGAATACATGTCTTTGGATAAAACTGTTGTTCAAGAATGCCTTGGACACTTATTTTGAATGAGCCTTATCTAATAGCAAATTGGATATGCATTTTTTCTCTATTAGAGATGGAATTCTTGAATATGTTTTTTGTCTCCCCTCAAAATTTCTGCTGGGAAGGGGTGTGAAGGGAGCAGGAATGAGCGGCATTATCCTGGGCACTGTCCTTATGTAAGATGATTACTGGGTATCTATTTTAGAGATGAGAAAATGAGGCCCTGAGAAATTAATGAATTTCTCCAAGAGGTGAAATATTGAACTCAGGATTATGTGGCATCCAAGAACATGTTCCTTCCATCAAACTAGGTCACCCCTTGGGAAAGTGAGTGTGGTCCACGGTTTGGGGTAAATCACTCTGGTTTCTAATTTCCTCATTCCCTGGGCATGAGGTTAATTGCATTCCCAATAGCAGATTCTTGAAGTGGGAGCCCTTTCATCGTAGGGAGATGAACAATGGTCAAGTATATGATTGGCCTTATGGTTAAGGTATTTCTCACTGCTTTGAGAATATCTTTGTTTCAGAAATAATAAGTAAATAGAAGAGCAATCATCCCATCTCTCAGTCAGCTTTGCATGCTCTAGTCCTAAATGTGGTTATTTGTAAAACACCAGGACATTCCTGCAAGACCTGGGGACTTTTGTTTTAACCTTGGGTGACCATTCCATCTATCCATTTTTCTTCTTCATGACTGATCAGCTAAGACCCTGTTCTCTTTCAATATTACCTTACTGCATTGTTTGCCTTATCTTATAAATGGGAAGTTAATTTTTTTGGCCTCCTTTAGTAATCATTTGTCCAGCACAGATGATTTTAGAACATGATTATACATTATAAAATTAATATTAACCACCATATGAATCTATTCACATTTATTTTTCTCTCAAATTCTACTTGCAAAATTAAGACACAAATAACAGCCATGAAGACCCATGGAAAACAAATTTCTTCTAAGAACATTCAATCCCACTGGAGTGAGGGCATGGAGAACAGTCATACACACAGAAATGTTGAGTGGTGAAGAGAGAGTAAAAAAGAGTCCAGTTTAATGGAAATGAGGAAGTCCCATTAGTCCTGTGAGAACTAGGTACAGGGGAATCTAGGCAGATGTCAGTCAGGAATTTCCAGCATTAGTAAAGTTGCAGGTAATTCATGTCTAGGACATTTATATTTATATGTTAAATTCTTGGCTTATTGGCCATGCTTTTTGTTTGGGGATGATGATGGGATCCAACTTTATTTTTTTCCAGAAGGGCAGCCCATGTTCTTAAAATCATTGATTAAATACTGAGTCTTCATCCCCCACTCAAACTGAAATGCCACTTACATCTTGTAACAAAGCATGAATTTAAATCAGCTTCTTGACTCTCTTCCTTCTCATTGATCTGCCTGCTTATTCACAGGCCTTAGCCATTCTGTTTTGATCACATTAGCTTAATTCATTTATGTATTAAATGGCAATTATTGAGTGCACACTGCCCCTGGTGTTGTGTGGGTTATGGAGACAACATAGACACAAAGAGTTGTCTCTGGACTCTTACATTCT
This sequence comes from Xerus rutilus, assembly GCA_028644305.1. Lineage (NCBI taxonomy): Eukaryota > Metazoa > Chordata > Mammalia > Rodentia > Sciuridae > Xerus > Xerus rutilus. The sequence goes on along the minus strand of CM053399.1, from coordinate 133,881,555 downwards.
AAAGACACCATCTGCTATGGAGATAACTCTTCCTATTATTCTTACTTATCATAAACATCTTGGCAACTATTGCACATTTATTTTCCAAATGAAACTCTAAATCACTTTGTCTAGTTCTAAAAATACCTTAATTAGACATTTGATTGGAATGTACTGAATTTATATATTAAAATTAGAAGAAATAACTTTATTATAAAGTGTGTCTTTGGATCTTGAAACATGATATATCCTCTGATTTATTCATTTTGCATTCAGTCACATTTTCAAATTTCTTATTAATGTTATAAGCTTTTTTCAGTCTTCTGAGTTATAAGATATGCAATCATATCAGGCATATAATATTTTGTCTCTTTCCTTCTACCATCAATATTACTGATTTTATTATCTTAGACTCTCTGTAAACAACATTGTTTAGCCCTCTCCTTGTCTTCTGCCTTTTCAAGACTAATGTTTATCGTATTTCTTTAAATATGACATTTGCTATTGGTATTATACCATCTTTGAAATTATATTACTTTAGCATGGAGTTTTTGTTTCTAAATTAGAAATGGCAGTTACATTTTAAGAAGCATTTCTTAGCATTAAATAATGTATTTATATTATGTTTTTTACTAATTTATCAATATGATGAGTTATGTTCCAGTATTTTCTAATGTTGAACTATCCCTGCATTCCTGCAATATATTCTTCTGGTCATGGTATGCAATTAATTTAATAGGCACTTGGATTTAATTTGCTGATTTTTATGTATAATTTAAGTACAGTATTGCATCTATATTCATCAGTGGAATTTTTCATACTTTTCTTTTTATCCCATCTTCATCAGGTCTAGGAAGTAAGGTTATGCTAGCTTTGTAAATTGAATTGGGAAGCTTTCCATCTTTTGCTATGGTCAGAAATTTTTTGAATAACATAGGATTATCTGTTCACTGAAAGTTAGATAGAATTCAGCTGCAAAACCATCTGGGCCTGGCACATATTTTAGGGAATAGATAATGTTTGAAGAGTGTTGTGGTACAGTGGGAAGAAGACTGTCTTTGTAGCCAGAGAATTACATTTGAATCCTTGCCTGACCCACTCACTGCTCACTATGTGACTTGGTGAGTGATTCATTTTCTTTTCTATGAGGTAGTGATCTACTTATCTAATTGCCTATCTTAGAGGGACAACTCCTTTCCAAGGACATTTTATCAACTGAGAAATTTAATATTAGGAGCTTAGTAGTATCCGACACAAAGTAGGTGCTCAATCAATGGCCATTTTCCCTTCCTTTAAATTACTTTTGTAGTAATCCTCCCTGAGTACATGCACTCTCACAGTCTACCGCATAATAAACACATTAATCTGTAAATACCAGCATTAAATTTACTAATCTCCCTGCAGAGTCCTGTGTATAGAGCTCACCCTACAGTTGCTACATTGTGATGGATCTGCTGGAGTGACTGCTGCCTGGGTTCTCTTCTCACAATGTTACTCTAATTCTGATCAAAACTCAGGAAATTCTGATGAAGAAGCAGTTATTTGTTTGTTTTGGTTTTTTGGTTTTGGTGCCAGAGATTGAATCCAGGGACACTTAACCAGTGAGCCACATCCCAGCCTCTTATTTTGAGACAGTCTCGCTAAGTTATTAAGGGCCTCACTAAGTTGCTGAGGCTGGCCTTGAATTTGGGATCCTCTTTCCTTAGCATCCTTAGTTGCTTGGAATTATAGGCATGCACCACTATACCTGGTTAAGAAAACAGATTTTGATTTCCAAGTTTTCAATGCAATTCCCTCCCTATTCTTACCGTAGGTCTCCAAAGAAGCTTTTGTATAACATCAGCATTGTCTGAAGATTTCTGATTTTAAGAGCAGGTCATCTCACAGTTTTGGGGGCCAGACACAAAGCCAAGTTTATTATCCAAAAGCATTCATTTAGAGCTTTGGTTATTTATTTCAGGAGCAGACGATTGCCCCATTCATTAGTAGCTAATATTTAATCTTGAGATATTTCAACACAACAGATTACTTTTTTCTAGTGCAAAGTTCTATTTAAAAAAAAAATGCTTGAGAGGCTACATGAGCAGTTTCCCAATGAATTCAAAAGGGAAACTAGACTGATAATTTTAAAGTTACAATAGGGTAGAAAATCTCCCCAGACTATGTCTGTATGATTCTAAGATAATGCTTGAATAACTAAAATGAAAAAGACTACCTGTAAAAATCCTGTCTGGGTAGATTTTTTAAAAAAAAGGATAAATATACATATAAATAGAGGCATTATAATTCTTCTGAAGAGTGCTTTAGAAATTATTAACTTTACATTTTGCAAGAACTTAGGATTCCTGGGGATAAGTAAAGAAAGAAATTTTAGATTTCACTTTATGTCATTTTGAAAACTGTATCATGAATTTAAAGAAGTTATTCTATTCAATATGTTATATGGCAATACTGTCATTCCCCTGTCCCCCATTGAATTGATCATTATTTATTTGAATTAGGAAATCAAAGTCTTGACCCTGGTTGCACATTTGTTTGAATTCTTATTCCCTCACTTGGGTACCAAGTCCATCTTCGTTCCATTTGTCCTTCATCTTGCATCAGCCTTCCAAGGAAAATTTACTACATGTCTGGCCTAGAAAACATTTCTGGAACTTAAGCTTTGTTTGGGGTGTTTTTGAAAGGAAAATTCACCATCATCAAATACAGTTTCTCAAGCCCACACAGTGTGTGGCATGGGTCCAATAGTTCCTTTCTGGTTCCTTTGAGATTTGTTTATTACTTTGGAAATCAGAATTTCCATAAAACAGCATAAGACTTCCCTGCCTCATAGCTCAATAGAATAGCTGAGCAAAGAGATTTAACTTAATTTTGAAGGTTGGTTTTGCCACATGTATTAACAATGATAAAAGCAACAACACAGAGCAAAACAACCGTGACCAAGTGAGCACCCAGCACAGGAAACTAAGCTTTTTTATTTCTTATGCAACCTTAGGGTCAACATGATGTTGCTGGAGTTTGCTGGGCTGACTCAGACCTGTTCAGATGCTTGTGTGCAGAGTTAAGGGTAAAATAATCATCCTCGAGGGGGTGGATTAAGAGCAGGTTATAAAGCATGACATTGTTGACAGCTAAAGCAAATTGTCTTTCAGTTCAAGTGCAAGAGACTTTGCTACTGGGGCAGGCTTTGCATGTCAGTGCCTTTTCTGTCATTACTGCTCTTAGCACTGGGGTTCTCAATACTGGGTCAGACTCTAGCAGTCTCCTTATTTGTCATCTAGTGATAATCTGCACCTATCCACAAGAAAGTTCTTAATTTCCAGAAAGAATTTTACTTGGACTGTTAATAGGTGTCCTTCCTTCCCTCCCTCTTTCCTTTAACATTGGTTGTTCTCAAACAGTAAGATCTGTGTGAGGAAGTGACCAACATTTTCACTAGTCCCTAATGAAATAAGAAAATAAGAATTATGTCGTAATATATCTTGGCCCTCATCACTGCTGCCTGTCAGATGCTCTTAGTTCAGCAGGCACATGGTAAGTTTGCCCTTCCTGCCATATTTGGTTGGATGGGGTGTGTGACTAGTTCTGGCCGATAAGTTGAGAGAAGTGAGGTATTTTACTTGTGGACTGGAGCATTCATTGCTGCTTCAAGATCATCCAGAGCTCTCTTTTTCCCACTGGCACAGCAGTTGATCACATCTGAGAGGGCCACTTTGTCAGGTGCAATCTCCAAGGGATGGCCACTTCTTCCTACCCATGAAAAACATGTAGCATGTTGTTTAAAGCTTCTGAGTCTGTGGGAAAGAGTGGTATTTTTTTATTACAGCATAATTTAGCCTACGCCTGTACAACAGCTAATGTGTGTTGGTGATAAATGCCAACTCTATTTTCTTAGAAATAATTATAATTTATTCTGGTATTTTTCCTACTTTCAAATATGCATTTAAAATGAGAAGTTGGCATCTCCCATATAGTCTCTTTTCTTTGTTGTTGTTTTATTTCAGTTATTGCCATCTAAGAAATTCCTAAGTCTGGGAACCACTGCTTTAAGTCTTTCATGACTCAGTAAAAGATTCAAAGACAGGCCAGAGTTTTCTAAGGTATACTGACCTTTATCCATTAAACTTAAATTCTTTTAAAAATCACAGGTGTAATTTGTAGGCATTCATGACATCTAACTATCCCACTCTCTATGGTTATACAAAGGCTCAGCTTTTGAACACCCTGTTCTTTGTAGGCCTTCTGCACATCTCTTCTCACCTCCTGCAAGAGTTCACTCAATGGCGTCTGCCAATCATGCTGAACCAGTTGGCAGTTGAAGGCACCTGCCCAGGGACAGCATGATCTTCAAATCATGAGAGTCATGTTTCAGATACAAAAGCTGTTTTAGGAATGCAAGACCTAGTGAGGCAAACTGCCTGTGTTTTCACTCATAGGCCCTTGAGTCAGGTGAAAACAGGGAAATTTTTGTCTATTTTGTTTACTGTTAACTACAGAATTTGCAGAATGCATGGCACATAGAAGGAACTCAAGAAATATTTGTTGAATAAACTAATGAAATCTATGTATTTCATACATCAATGATATACTACCTCAGTTAAAAGTGAAGATTCCCTGATTGCTTTCCCATTTTTGAAAAATGGTAAATTTAGGCTTCAGAGGTCTTTGATCCTACAACTGAATATACAATTATTATAGCTCTACATGAATACGTTAATTTCCCACTGAAAGAACAGGCTTTCCTTTTATCTGACTCACCCAGTCAGACAGGATCGTCCCCTCTGGTGTCTTAAGGATATTTCAAAACCACAGGTATTTGTGTGGTTTTTAGAGCCTGAAAGCACAAAGCCACATATACTTTCAAAAAGTATTACTATTTTCTTTTCTATTGTTAAAAGTTGAAACTATTCACATATTTACCCTAGGGACAGTCATGCATGACGGAGGTTTGTGCACTAAACATTCTTTCCTCGTCTCTTATGCTGTCACCCATACTGCTTGGGTTCAAATATGGTTCTTTGTTCACACAGTGTAGGTCTCACACTGTGTGAAGGCACAGTATTCAAATGTGCTGGCATTTATAGTTTATGTACACACACACCTCAGCCTGATTGATCTGGAACTCTGGGATCTTGGATGGTCTACCTGCAATCTCTCCATAGCTGATACTTGGTTTGAAAATAATTATTTAAAAATTGTATCTCCATTTGCACAAAAGTTCCTAAGCCAGACTTGTAAACCAATGACTGTATTTGACGACTAGAATTGTGATTTTTAACCTCCTCTTTTAATTTGCTTTATTTGTCTCTAGTCAAATATAGTCAGCCCATCAACAAATATGTAGACTGTACAGTCTTCTCAGCCCTATGTAAAGAGCTAGAAAGACAGAGCATACAGAGACAGACAGAATTCCTGTTCTCATGATTCTTGTAGCCTTCCTCAAATTAGCAATAAGAATGCACATCACTTTATAATGGAGATGAGTAATTAACTCAATTTTGAAGATATTAAATAGACTTTTCGGTGCTTCATACAGAATTCAGCAGCTCTAACCTGAAAATTGTGTCTCCAGGATTCACTTGCCAGTTTTTCACTGTGCCATTAAATAATGAAGTTTAGCAATGTAAATTTTTTTCCCCAAGATGAATTACATTCCCATGTGTAAAGCATAAAGACTATGTGTCTGCCTTGTGGAACGTGTGTACTCACAGCTGTGGTCGCACATCCTTGGAGAAAGCACTGCTAATGAGAACTTCCTGTGTTCTTGTTTTTAGGTGACTCTGAGGAACCTCAGGGTGTTTAGACGGAAGAAAGATGTGCTTGACTCCAGTCTTGTGCCTGCCCGGCTCCAGAGTTTATCTGCTTTCTGTTTGTTTTCTGTGCTCCTATTAGGTTGTTGTTAGTTACATTCTGATGTTTGTAGTTTGGGGAAATCTGTATCTTTGTTATTTATGTTATCAATAATGTGACCTGGGCCTTCCTCAGCAATGTTCCAACTGTTCCCAGGTCCTCAATCACTAATTATGCAGATGAACAGATTGTGGAAACTCTTTCCTTATGGCTGCATTCTGGAGGAGTTGTTTTTATTAAATTGCCGATGTCTTGAATTATAATTAGGTACTGGCCCATATTCATAGATTTTTCTCCTTGCTCTGTCTCTCTCTCCCCTTTTCTCCTCCTCTCTTTTCTCTTTCCCCTCTCCAAATCCTCTCCTTTTTTACTCACTGTGGGCTGAACACGTTATCAAAGGAGAAAAAGTAAGAGAAGCCTCAAGTCATTAGCTGCAGAAGTAAGCTCACCTAATGGCAGATGACAGGGCTGCGTGTTAGATATCAGGAGGTGCTGTTCCTTGCAAAAAGTCATTAGGATGTGAAGCAGCCTGCCAGACAGAGTAGTAGAAGCTGGAGAGCTTAACAAGTTCAAGGGCAAGGAAGGGTTTCATTTACAGCCTTGCAGCACAGCCTGGCCATGTCACTAAAGGAGATTTAACAGCAGTAAGAAAATATAGGAGGAAATATGGGGACTATGAGGACCTCCAGTTTATTGCGGTTAGCCAAATCTTTATATGGTCCTGCTTCTTATGGAAATTATTGTTTTTATTATCAGACATTCATTTGTAAAGCATTCAAGGTGTGTTCAACATCTAAAGAAGTTAGGAAATTTGGATTTTCTGCTGCTCCCAGGAACAGCTTTCCTTAAGGGACTTTGAGGACTTCTGCTTGAGTGAGGCATAGAAGATGCAAATTGACTATGATTTTGTTTTAAAAATGTACACACATACGTACTTGTTGAGTGATGGGCTGTGGGAGAGGATTAAGTATAGAGTGTACAATGGAGGAAAAAATTTATTAAACCCAGATGCAAAAACAAACAACAGAACATGTACACACACCTCTAGTGTTCATTGTAGCCTAGTTCCAGTTTTTCCTTTGTGGCAGTAAAAGAGATATGTGATTTCAACAGAAAAATGTTACACTAGAAAAAACGTAGTTAACCACCAAACTTCCTATAATTGTGGGGAAAACAGATTTATAGAAGAGGAAGTGAGTAGAATCTTCCATCATATCCATGTTCCTGTACATTTTGGAGGTGATAGGGATCAGGAGAACTTAGTATAAGCATTAATACTAATTTTCCAGCACCTGGAAGATAACTAAGTGCTAAGGAGTAGTCATTATAGAATTATCTGGAAAGCCACTCATGCTAAACAAGACTGCCTCCCTTGCATTGTCAGAGGAAAACAAACATCTGGCAACCTAGATGAGAGCAAAGTGGGGTTTTTGAGGGGGAGTGGAGTAAAGTTTTTGATACTGTTATCATATGAACTCATGAATAAACCTAAGTCTGAAAGAAATAAGGCTTCTGTGAGAACATTAATAAGAATGGAAATTATATTTACTTGTAGGTAATTGAAATCCAATTTTATTAAGTAAATTATAGAATCATAACACATTGGCACCAAGGGAATCTAATCTTTTTGATTCCAATCTGCCCATCTTAAGACTGCAGCAGACCTAAACAATTCCTAGGGAAAAATAGTTTATCTTTAAGACTTCCTGAGAAGAAAGCACACATATCCTGTGTTAAGGTGAAGTTCCAGTTGTTCAGGCCTTCAAGATATTAATCCCCAAATATGGTGATTTTTGTCATCAACAAGGGAACTATTGTTTTTTTGTATAACTTTAATTTTAAAATTCTTTTAGATTTACATAAAAATTGTGAAGATAGTACAGAAAGGTCCCATACATACTGTACCCAGTTTCCCCTATTACTAATGTCTCACAAGAGTATGGTACAGTTTTACAACAAATGAACCAATATTAATACATTGACTTTTAACTAAAGCCTGTACTTTATTCAGATTCCTGTAGTTTTTACCTAATGTCCTTTTTCTGACCCAGGTTCCCAGCCAGCATACTACATCATATTTAAGATTCATGGGTCCTTGCAATTGTTTCATGTCCTCCTTTCTTTTTGTAACCTTTTCTCAGGCTTTCCTTGTTCATGATGACCTTAAGTAGACAGTTTGGAAGAGTTGGGTATTTTGTAGTATGTTCCTCAGTTGGATTGTGCCTGATGTTTTTCCTGTGATTAGAACTGGGTCACAGGTATTGGGGAAGATAACCACAGGGGTTATATGCCAATCTCACATCCTATGGAGGAAATGTACTGTCAATATGACTTATCCTTGTTGGTGTTGACCTTGATCACCTGAGTGAGGCAGTGTTATCATTTCTTCACTGTGATTATCATTCTCTTCTTCTTTTTTTTTGTACCGAGGATTGAACTCAGGGGTACTTGACCACTGAGCCACATCCCCAGCCCTATTTTGTGTTTTATGTAGAGACAGGGTCTCACTGAGTTGCTTAGCACCTTGTTGTTGCTGAGGCTGGCTTTGAATTCACGATTCTCCTGTCTTAGCCTCCCAAAATGCTGGGATTACAGGCATGAGCCACTGCACCCAGTTCATCCTCCCCTTCTTATGCTGTACTATTTGGAAGGAAATAACTAGGCATAGCCCACATTTAGTGAGTAAGAGATGATGCTCTGCCTCATTGTTTGGACAGCCATTGCTTTAAGACAATTCTTCAAAAAAAAAAAAAACTTCTTTCTCCATTGTTTTATGTTTTCACCTTTATTCACTGAACTGGCCTACTTCTCTCTTGAAAATGTTATTTTAATTAAAAATTGAGCTGGGTGTGATGGCTCATTCTATAATCCCAAACTACTCAGGAGGCTGAAACAGGAAGATTGCATATTTGAAGCCAGCCTGGGCAACTTAGACTCAATCCTAAATAAAAAGGAATGTAGCTCAGGAGTTGAGTGCTTGCTACTGAGCTCAATCCCTAACACTGCCATACCAAAAAAAAAAAAATTATACCCAGTTAGATTTGTTTCACTTATATTTTTGAAATATGGCAACAATGATAGGTGTTAAAGAAGAAAAAAATAATCTTTACATTCCATCAACTAAATCAATTTAACTATTTTAACTTTGTTTCTTTCTACAGATCAGTATACATACATACTTCTGTCTCAACTAAGACTGTCCTAGGGCATTTCCAAGGTATCTGATCTTATCTGTTCCAATGTATACTCAGCTGCTGTTTAGAATGCAGATGCAATAACCTCTCACAGGTGGCCAGATGCTCATAATTCCTCCCTAGCTTTCTCTCTCTTGTTTTCAGCAGCCTGTATTTTACCACTGTTTTCTCTTATCTCCCATTCCCAGATAGATCTAAAAACATCAATAAAAGAGAATGCACTTATTAACTTATATCTACACTGAATCATTTAGAGTGCCAAGACTATTTTATTACTTGGGTTTAGAGTTTCTAGATTAAGAATGGTGAAGAGTTTTCATTGCATGTACCTACTTCTCCTGGTTAGGATATATTGAGAAGGATTTCATGTATCTGTCTGAGCTCATAGGAAAAATTATAAGACAGATAAGTTATGGTCATGGGAAAGAGAAAAATGAAAAGCTACTCTGGGTGAGACCCTTGTCCTGTCTGACTTTATGACCTTATCAAATTAGCCATAAGCAAATCAAAGGTTTCATAGACTTCTTAATGTTTGACTTGACTCTTTTATACTATCAATTTATTCATCTCATAGAATACAAAATCTAGTCATTGTTTCCATCAGATAGCCTAGCAACATATTTGTCTATGGGAGAGGCTTGATCCAATTATGGTTTGTATAAGAGAAGACAGTAGTTGAAAAAGATAGGAAGACTTCTCTTCCAAGAGTGAAGTCTTAGTTTTTGTGTTAACTTTCCCACTCAAACGAAGGTTCAAAAAGAAAAGATGGCAGAGAGGGGCCTGATATTCAGGCAAAGAGTTAGCCTTTTGGGCACAAGAAATACACAGGCTAATTGCTAAAATCTGTTTTCCTACATGTCCCATTGGCAATTGGTCCCATCCAGCACTAACAAAGAGAGTTACAGGAATTCTTCACATTTTAT
>CM053399.1:133836098-133871109 GCA_028644305.1 Xerus rutilus | reverse complement strand
CTGTGGTCTGTGAATTATGAATCTTAATAATACTTATTTCATAATATTGTGAGAATTAAATCAAGCATTGTGCTTAAACCCAGTTTATTGTTCATCATATGTATTATTCATTTTACAAATATTAATAGAGCACATATTTTATTCCAGAAGCTATGACTAGCGCTGAAAACCCAGGGAAAAATGGACAGATTGGCAAAAACAGAATGCATAACTAACAATGATAGATCAAATACTCAATGTAATATAGTACCAATATACTACACTGTAAGAGTGAATAGATTGGAAAGAGATAAAGGTTTCTGCACTAATATTCCTTTAGAAGAGGGGCTGGTAGTCCATGGTAAGTGAGGAATATTTACACAGTTATTTCTAGTCATGAATCTTTTCAGAATATTGAGGTTCAATACTCCTGGGAATATGTGGAAAGCAGGGCAACACTTTGGAGTTGGTAAAAGGCCTATTTGTAGGTAATTATGGGAACTGAACTCCCTTCCCCAAAACTCAGTCTTTGCTACCTGCCATTCTATCATTACAGTTAACTCCTTTGAGTCCAAAAGTGGTGGTACACTTGAATTTCCCTCTAAAAGGCAATTACTTGTAGGAGGTTCATGCTCAACTATCATTATTGAAAATCTTTAATATCAAGGAAAGGGACAGAAACTAACATTTCTTTCAGAGTTAGCTATGAGAGAGGCATTTTACATTGCTCTCTTACTTTATCAAAATGACACTACCATGAAATAGGTCTTGTTGTCTCCATTCTGTGAAAGAGGAAGCTAATGTTCAGATAGCCTAAGTGAAAAACCCGAGGTAGAACTGAGATCCAAACTGGAGTTGCCCCATCATGTTGATCTTAACATTTAATTATTATAAAAACCTTATGATGTCCTATCATGAAATTTCTTTTATACTTGAGACTATTGGAAGCAGACAAATTTAGTAATTTGCCACTTGGAAATTAGCAACATTAGGTTCAGATCCACAACCTTTCTGATCAACACCTTACTGCATATTTTAGTTACCTGCTATATTTTACCAGGGATTGGCTAATGGCTTAAAGAATATAAGAATAAGCGTACTATAGGATGAATTCCTCAAAGAAGAGGTTTCATTTATTATTTTTATTTTTTAAAAATATTTTTATTAGTTGTTGATGACTATTTAGTTATTTATTTACATATGGTACTGGGAATTGAACCCAGTGCCTCATACATGCTAGGCAAGTGCTCTACCACTGAGCCACAACCCCAGCCCAAGAAAGAGGTTTTAGCTAAAGGTTAGTACTGAAGGCTTGGAGAGAAGGAAGGACTATGGATGACATCAAAAGCCATTAATTCCTTTCCCAGCATTTGATGAAGGATGATGATCATAGAGAAGTAATTGTCATTCCCCATGAAAATCCAAGGAGTCACATGAGGCTCAAAGAAAGATGATAGCAGTTGGGTAATGGTTGTCCATTGCAGGATTAGAGAATATAACCTATAATATAATATAATATAAGGTTATAGATTTGATTTGTGACATCTGGTATGACTTTACACTTTATGGAGAATTTCAAAATATTATTTTTTTCAGTTTATATAATTTTATAGCATTACAGGATACCTTAGATCATTTGAGAAATAAGATGGCAACTAAAAATGTAAAGAAAATATAAAGATACATTGTAAAACATGATAAAAACTCAACAATTGCACTACCTGTGAAGCAATATATGACTCTTTGAAAGTGGACTGGGATTAGTTTAAATATGTATTGAAAACTCTAGGAAAAATGCTTTTAAAAGTTTTAAAAGAAATATAGTTGATATGCTAAGAAATAAGAGAAAATAGAATTATTTATAATGTTCAAGTAAAAACACAAAAGCATAAAATGTGTAAAAGACAAAAATAGGAATAAAGAACAAAGACAACAATTATAAAATAGTTAAAAATATGGCAGATATTCATCTGACTACACCAATAATAACTTTAAATGTCAATGCCTAAAAACATTTAGAAGACAAGGGCTCTCAGAAGTGTATCAAAAGACAATGTCCAACCATATGTTGTCCAAAAGAAGCCCAATTTAAATATAAAGGCACAGGTACATTAAAAGTAAATGGATAGAAAAAATAAACCATGCTAACATCAATCAAAAGAAAGTGGGACCAGCTATATCACTTTCAGAGTACAAGGAAAGTTATCAGGGATAAAGAGAGGTATTACATAATAACATAGAGAATCAATAATCCAAGAAATCATAACAATGCTTAATGTATATGCCCCTAGCAACAGAAAGTCAATGTGTGGGAAGCAAAACTAGTATAATTGAAACATATATGTCTTCTTCCCCCAACAGCAGATAGTACACTCTCTTGAAGATCACATAAAACATTCACCAAAAAACATATTTTTAAAGAACAGAAATCATATGATGTATTTTCTGAGATTACAATGCAGTTAAACTTGAATTTGCTAACAAAAAGATAGTTGGAAAATACCCCAAAACCCCCAAAACTTGGAAATTAAACCCTTACTTCTAAATAACACCTGGTCCAAAGAAAAACATCTCAAGAGAAATTAAAAAAGGAAATGTAGTTGATCAAACTCTGAGTGATACAGTGAAAGCAGCTCTTATAGGAAAATATAGAGTATTGAATGTTATATTAAGAAAAATCTAAAATCAATATTTGAAAAAGAAAAATCTAAATTAGTCATCTAAATTTCTCCCTTAGGAAACTAGACAAAGGAAATAAGTTAAATCCAGAGTAAGTAAAAATAAAATACATAAGAATTAATATGCAAAACTTCATAACTTCTTTATATACTAGAAATGGCCAAGTAGGATTTGAAATTAAAAACAAGATACCATTCACAGTACCACCCCAAAATTGCAATATGCAGGTACACAGTTAACAAAATATGTACAAGATTTATATGTGGAAAAGTATAAAACTTTAGTGAAAAATACCAAAGAAGAATTAAAATAATGACAAGACAGTCCACGTTCACAGATAGGTGGAGTCAATATTAATAAGATGTCAGTTCTTGTCAACTTAATCTATAGATTTGATGCAATCCCAATCAAAATTCAAGTAAATCATTCCATGGATATTGACAAACTAATTCTAAAATATACAAGGGAGGCAAAATATTATATTAGTTAACATCATACTGAGGAAGAACAAAGTCACAGGACTGATGCTCTGAATTCAACATTTATTATAAAGCTGCAATAATCAAGACAGTGGGATATTGGAAAAAGGAAAGGACAAATGGATCAATTGAGCATCATGGAACCCAGAAAGAGACTCACATAAATATAATTAACTGATTTTTGACAGAAGAGCAAAAGATAGTCTTTTTAAACAAAGGGTTGTGTAACCACTGGACATCGTCATGCAAAAAGAAAAAGAGAAAAGTAACAAAATGATTCCAGACACAGTCCTCACACCTTTTACAAAGATTAACTCAAAATTGATCATAGATCAAAATCTAAAATGAAAACTTCATAGAAAATAATATAGGAGAAGATTTACATAACTGTGGACATAGCAATGACCTTTTATTACATCATCAAAATCATGACATGACATATGAATGAAATAATTGATAAACTGGACTTCATTAAAATTAAAAAGTCTGATCTGTGAAAGACTATCAATAGGTTGAGAAGCCACACCAAGGGAGAAAATATTTGCCAAAGGTCCATCTAATGAAGGACTGTTCTCCAAAATACACAAGAACTCTTAAGACTCAACAATAAGAAAATGAACAACCTGAATAAAAATGGGTAAAATACTTGCCCAGCCACCTCACCGAAAAAGACAAGTACATTTTAGGTGAAGACACTTGCCATATATCATTAGGAATTTGCAAATTTAAATGACAAGGAAACACCATTGATACATCTATTTAGAATGGTCAAAATTCAAAATACTGACATCAAATTCTGATACAAATATAGAGCATCAGGAATTCTCATTCAGTGATAGTGGAAGTGCAAAATGATGGTGCAATGTATGAAGAGAGTTTGGCAATTTCTTACAAAGGTAAACACATTCTGGCAATGTGATGCATCAATTGTGCTCCTTGGTATTTCCTCAAATGGATTAAAAATTTATGTCCAAAGAAAAAACAGCACCCAGATGTGTAGAGCATATTTATTCGTATTTGCCAATATTTGGAAGCAAGCAAGATGTCCTTAAATGAAGAAACAAACTGCGGTATACTCAGAAAATTAAATATTATTCAGCACTAAAAAGTGAGTTATAAAACCTCAAAAAGGTATGGAGGAAGTGTAAATGTGTACTATTAAGTAAAAGAAGCCAATCTGAAAAGGCTATATACTGTATGACTCCAACTATATGACATTCTGAAAAAGTAAAACTATGGAGATGATAAAAAGATTGTTACATATATATATGGAATTCAAGTGATGATGTGTCAGTATAGATTCATTGATTGTATAGTAAATGTGGTACTGTGCTGTAATGATAGTAGGAGAGAGGTGGTGTTATGTGGATTATAGAGACAAGGTATATAACAACTCTCTGTACATAATTTTTCTATAAACCTGCAACTATTCTAAAAATTAAATTTTCTTCATAAAAAGAATTTAATGATTTAGACTCATTCATTGCATTACCTAACAAATGTTAATAATGATCATCATGTCTTAAACACTTATGACAGATTACAGGTAGTTCAAATTTATATATATGTCCATATACTAGCTATGGAACATATTATATATTTATAGTATTATAAATATATCATATGGTGGCTGAGGTGGTAGCTCAGTGGCAGAGCGCATATATGTATGAGGCACTGGGTTCGATCCTCGGCACCTCATAAAAATAAATAAAATAAAGGTACTGTATCCATCTACAATTAAAAATATTTTAAAAAATACATCACATGTTATTGGGTTTTAGGATGTAAATATGTAGTATACTGTTATAAATTTTATTATTATAATATGTATTTATATGCATTTTATAAATATAGGTATATATATAGGTATATATATATAGGCTTACATGAAAAGTATATATATATACTTTTTTGTATATATATACTTGTATATATGAAAAGTATATATATATACTTTTCATGTAAGCCTAAGGATTTCAGACTTTATATGCTTAAATAAATGATAATAATTAAAGGCTTTTATAAAAAGACAGAAATTGTCAAAGCAACTTCTCTTCTTGCCCTCGCTATCCTAGAGCCCTTTGAGGTAGGATCATTTTCCATATCTATTTTTGAATGAGTAAACAAAGTCATAGGAAGGTGAGTAACTATCTGAGAGCTATCCAGTCTCACAAGTTCAGCTAAGTTTAGACCCGGGCATGGGTGAGCCGGGAACAGCATTAGCCTAATCGGCTAGCTGAGTCACTTTGAGTGAGTCCCCCAGACTCCAAGCCGCCCTTTGCTCACCCTCCAAATGTGAGGGTTGCCTTATGTAATCTCCAGGCTCCCAGCCAGTCCTCATATCTATGTGGCTGGTGAGATGGAAAAGCGCCAACGTATAAACAAAAGAGAAAGGGACCCTTTCCATCATTTACCTTACCCAAGATGTGAAGGTCAGGTGAGAACTGCCCTCAGTTGATTTATTAGCATCAATCCTGGCTCCTTCTTCCCCACCAGCTCACACACCTAGGGAAGCAGAATAACAACAATCTGGGGATAAAGTGGGAGCAACGTCCCACTAAGACTGCCACTTGAAGAATCTCCTTTTGTCAACAAAGATCGAAGACTGTAGAAATCACCGTAACATGAAAGCTTGCCTCCAAACGAGATTTCCTCAAGCTCTTCTCCACATAAGAGCTCCAATCAGCTAAGTGATGGCTCTTGCTTGTTTGTGCAGACCTCTGTGATTGCAAAATTGTCCATGTCCTTAATGATCTCAATTTGCTTCTCAACACTAACCTGAAACAAAGTGAGAACAAGGACTGTAATTCCCATTGTACAGTTGACCACATTGAAGAGTTAAGGAAAGTAAGCATTTGTCCAGTGTCACTATAATAGTACGTGGTAGAGTTGGAACGAGAACTCAGGCTTTGGCCTCTCAGTCAAGTGCTCTTTTCATGACACCAGTAGTATTAGATCTACAGACTATTTTAATAGATGGAGAACTAGAGAGACCAAGCTGTGCCCATTGATACTATAGCCTGGTGTCTTCTTTCCAAGCCACCAATGAGGGAACCTGGGCCTTGAAGACTAAAAGAAGATGTTATTTCCAGTCTGCTATCATGAGCTTTAGCTTTTTGGAAGCCCCATAGACCAGCAGGTGGAGCCTCTTGTCATGTTCATTTCCAAAGACAGAAGGAGATTTTTTCTTTCTTACTTTAAACACACAAAAAATAATATACACATCATTAGTCAAGCAGATCAGGGCAGAAGCAGGGTTCATATGCTTTTGCCTTTGTTTAAACTTTACTCAGGTGCTGAGAGAGAGGCTCCTGATCACTGGCCTGGAGGTTCAAGTACACTCAGAGACACAAAGGCATTTCAAAAAGAAATCGAGTGTTTTGCGCAAGGTATAGAATAGTGAATATACCCAGCGAGGCATGCTGCTTTGCCAACAGCAAAGGAATGAAGGAACTGCACGTGGTGAGGCATGTACCTCCACGGGCTATCAGCAGGACCTGGACCAAGAAACAGCAGGGTGACAGCCTTTCTCTTAAAAGAAAGGACAGTTGGAGCCCCTGAGTTTTCCTCCAATAAATAGCAGCCTGAGGCATGTGAGGGAGTAATGTCGCCTTTATATAGATGTGGCCTGTGTAACGTCTTTTCTTTCCAGTGGGGAGGCCAGGGCGGCAGCTCTGCTCTCTGGTTTTCAGTGTAAACATTCCTTCGCCCTGTATGCATT
Source organism: Xerus rutilus (assembly GCA_028644305.1). Classification (NCBI taxonomy): domain Eukaryota; kingdom Metazoa; phylum Chordata; class Mammalia; order Rodentia; family Sciuridae; genus Xerus; species Xerus rutilus. The sequence continues at coordinate 133,864,251 of CM053399.1, read as the reverse complement.
TGGCACCATGAGTAGGTCATCTTTTCCATCTCCTTCCAAAATATTTTGTTTTCCATCTCTCCCTTCTTTTCCATGTTGCTTTGAGAAAAATCCAAAACTTCCTCCCTGACTTTCTAAGCTGCTTTTTGTTGTTGTTTCAAACCACAGGCTAAATTTAAACCATGGCATAGGAGAGGGAACTTACTGGTGGTTACGGGTGTGGCTTCATTGTTGCCTCAGGGACAATTACCTTTGGCCAATAATTTAATTTTGTGTCCAAGCAAATTGTCTATCTTTCATCACAAAAGCATTGACTAGAGGCCTTGGAGAAGAGACTTCTAACTACTTCTCCTTCTTACTTTTCTAACTTATTCAACCAAAGACAGCCAGCTTGATCTTCCTAAATATTAACAGCTTCTAGACAGTACTGTTCTGTCCAGCCCCAAATATTTTAGTGTGCCTCCACCCCTGTCTCTGAAATGAAAACTTAACCTCTTAGCCTGGCCTACATTTCCTCCAACATCTGTCCTCAACTTATCTTTTCAATCTTCTTGCTCATTTTTTGTTTTTTTATTTTAAATCATATACCGGTCTGGCTTACTTATTTCCTTTCATGCTTTTCCTTCTACCTCTAACCTTGCATTTGTCCCTTGCCTACTAGGACTGACTTCTCATTTCCTGTCAACTTATGTCTCTCGGGCTTTGTTCAAAACCTAGCTGAATATTTCCTTTTTTTTGTGACACCTTTTTTAGATTTCTCTAGACCACATTGCTACTCCCCCGCTTTGAAGCTATGAGAATATTTAGTCTTGAATATTTACTCAGGACTCTTTGAAGCTATGAGAATATTTATATTTGAATGATAATCTATCTCATTTTAGACCCTACATAATTGCTTTTGCTGAACAGTGCTCTATAATATCACTGGCCCACAAGAAAATACTTTATAGGAAACAACCCAATGGAAAGCTTTATCAGATTTGTGGTATGGAGGTTGTTGAGGACGTGGTTTGGTATATTTCACAGTGTTCTTTCCATGAAGACCCATGGGAAAAATGTCTCCCAGTCCTCAAAACCAAGAATAGCTGGGCTTCTCCTGAGTGGCTGTTTTGTTTCTCTTTTGTGGTCATTGTGAGTCATGACGCCTTCTTTTCATAGGCTCAGAGCCAGAATTGCAGCACATCACAAGTAACAAGTAAGACTTAATGGCATAAATTTGAGGGCAATGGCATTAGTTGTGGCTCCTTATTTTTATTTCCTGCCTGTATTTTTCTTTCCTTCAGTTTTCTCTCATATTTATTTTGTAATCTGACAATTGTGCATATCTTTGTAAAGAGGTTTAAATCATTTCTGGAATTTGGTGAGAGCATATATAAATGTGAAGCAAAAAATTCCTTGTGTTATCTGTTTTTTTTTTTTTTGGTACCAGGGGTACTCGACCACTGAGCCACATCCCCAGCCCTATTTTGTGTTTTATGTAGAGACAGGGTCTCACTGAGTTGCTTAGCACCATGCCATTGCTGAGGCTGGCATTGAATTCACGATTCTCCTGTCTCAGCCTCCCTAAGTGATGGGATTACAGGTGTGCACCACTGCGGCTGGCTCCTTGTATTATCTTTTTATCTTTAATACACATATGTTTAGTGTATAACTTGATGGATTTTTACATATGTATACACCTGTGTAAACTCCACCTAGATCAAGATATAGAACATTCCAGAACATCAGAACTCATTATTTCCTTTCACTATTAATTTATCTTTTTATGTTTCTCTATGTATTTTGGCTCTCCACTTATTCTGAATATTATTTAAGGGTATGTCTATGTGTATAGACAAAACACATATTATTAGCTTTGTGTCCTACACAAAGCCTAAGACGGTTTCCAGGGCACATTAGGTAATCAAGAAATAGTTATTGATTAAGGGAAGGAATTGGGTCCTGATGAGGAAGGCCCAGTGCTGAGCCAGAGCACCTTGTGCATCCCTCAAGTAGAGATCAAAAGCTGACTGTTCTGTTTGTCCCTGAGTCTATAGTCTCTCTACATTGCCCGGCATACCATAGATCATAAAAGAAAAGATATGAAAGCTTCTCATATCTATCATTGTCTCAGTTTCAGGGAGCATGAGTATTTTTTCTAATTTTGGAAATCAGGCTAGGAAAATCCCCATGATATCAGTGGGCATAGTTTTCCCCTCTTGTGTTTTTAAATAAGAACTGGGACCTTCTGAGCACCTGCCAGGTAGGGTTAATAAACTCTGCCACAATGACATTCCTTCCCACGCCAGGACTCTTTGGCCTTGTTGGAAGAATCACTCTGTATATGAGGAAAACATGTGTACTGGGTAAAGGGTGTTAAGTTGGCTGCGGGGCTCTATCAGCTCATTCTTTCCTCATTTCAATAACTTGGCAAAGAGAAATCTATAGAGGGCCATGAGAAGACTATTTCCCTCTTTGTGCCTGAAAACTGCTAATTGCTGGTCACCAAGAAGAGAATAGTCTTGATTGAAATTTTATTTTGGAGTAAATGTTTGCATAGTGTGTGAGGAAAAAACACATGAAAAAAAGAAACCATGACAAAACAAGCACATATTATTAGCAATAATGGAAACAAACAATGCAAATTTTTCAAGAATGATCTTAACTTATTTTAGTCTTCACTCTCCAAGCCATCTGGTAAAGAATCTTATCCCAGAGCAAAAACTGGATGGCAGAGAGGTTGGGAAAAATCATTCTAAGGGAAAAGTAGGCCAAGGGGAGGAAAGAAATCATGGAAATGGAAGACCAGTGAATTTGGAGGCTCAAGGAAAAAGTATTGGACTGAGTGTGTTGCTCACTTCTGCCTGAGAGTCTAATTTTTTTAAGGTCAATATTTGCAATTGTAAACTCAAGGATTGTACAATTACCTCTTTGATCCATTTTCACTTTGAAACAGAAAAATCTCTAATTTTATGTTCTGTAGTTTTTTCATCTGGGGATATTAAGACCACATGATTAACAAATACTATAGTTTATTTTCACTAATTTAATTTTCCTTAAAATAAGATGACCTCCCTTTACCTGTAAAAGGTAACTAAGAAATAAAGTGCTATTTACTGTTTCATCCCACAGTTTTCAAGCTGATAGAGTAAAAAGTTTTGTTTCTTATTTAATGATCTTTGTCAGAATTTCTTTTCTCTAAGACAGAACTTTCATTGGTAAAGGGTTAGAGCAAAGGATACCCCTTCATAACAAGCTTCTTGAAAGGAGGCAATAAAGTGGAATTTATATGTTTTAGCTCTGATGAAATACAGCTCAATCTTTGCAAAACGAATGTATATTTTCATTGGAAAAAATAATAATTAGCTCAGTATGGAGGTTCAGAACTCTGGCTCCAATTCATAGCTTGTTAAATAGCATGATTAATTTTTTAGCATAATATATCCTGTATTCCTTGCCTTCTGTTAGTAATTTGCCTTAAAAAATAGCAAGAAAGATTAGAAAGGTAATAATACTCACTTTGGACATTGGAGTGTTTTTTTGATGTATCATAGATATTTACAAATAATATTCCCCTTCTTCCAGAAAGCTCTCAAACATCAATGACAATCTTTTTTCTACTCTGCTTCAGTTTTGTTCCTAGAAATTCAATGTCTTCATATTTTTAACTATATGAGTGCTAAACTTGGGGAGGGCAGAAGGAGAACATCAGCATTTATTGATACCCACTCCAGGCCAGGAATAACATTGTTATAGTTTGATGTGCGGTGTCCCCCAAAAGCTCACATGTGAGACAATGCAAGAGGGTTCAGAGGAGAAATGATTGGGTTGTGAGAGTCCATACCCAATCAGTGAATTAATCCCCTGATAGGAATTAACTGAGTGGTAACTGAAGAGGTAGAGTGTAGCTGGAGGAGGTGGAAACTGGGGTGTAACTTTGGGGTATATATTTGTATCTGGGTGGAGCGGAGTCTCTCTCTCTCTTTCTCTCTCTCTCTCCCTTTCTCCCTCTCTCCCTCCTTTCTGATCATCATGTGAGCTGCTTCTCTCTGCCACATTCTTCTGCCAGGATATTCAGCCTCACTTTGAGCCCTGAGGAATGGAGCTGGCCTTCTATGGACTCTAAAACTGTGAGCCCTCTAATAAACTTTTCCTCCTCTACAATTGTTCTGGTTGAGTCTTTTAGTCACAGTGGTAAAATAGCTAGCTAAAACAGAAGTTCAACTCTTTCTATATGTTTCATTCATTTCATTAGCAGCACAAGTCTCAGCATAAGCATTATTATTCTCACCTATTCTATAAACATATATTAAACATTCATGTGTGCCAGGGACTATGCAAGGTTCTATGAACTGAATGATTGTGTCTCTTTTGAATTCCGTGTTGAAACCCAGTCCCCAGGGTGATGGTGTCTAGAGGTGGAGAATTGACAAAGTCATGAAAGGTATCAAGTCCTTTCACAAGAGGCCCCAGAGAGCTGCCATGGGAGGACACACAGAAAAAAGGGCCATCTATCAAGCAGATAGGAGGCACGCCCAGTCACTGTGTCTCTTTGTACCTTGTACCTTGATCTTGGACTTTCCTGCCTTCAGAACAATGAGAAATAAATTTTTGTTGCTTATAACTCACCCAGTTTATAGTATTTTGTTAAAGCAGCCTGAACAGACCAAAATTAAGGCAAGGTGTGTAGCAGCAAGCAATATGTCCCTGCCTTCAAGGATGCTGAGAGTATAGTAGGGAAGGTAAACTATAGACAAGTCAACAAAATAAATATATTCCTTACTAAGTAATTAAGCATAAACTCATCTGACTAGAGAATGGTACCATTGTAAATCCCAATTCCTCCTTACCTAGGGATGAGTGCAAGACTTTACCAAGAACAGAAAAAGGGAAATGCCTCTTTCTAGGTCCTGGTCCTTTCACTTGTCATTTGTGATCTCCCTTAACTGGAATCAAAGAGATTATATTCTCCCTGACTGCAGTTGTTTATAGTTCAGATTTTAAAGTACACCATCTGCGTTTATACAATCTTGTCTATTTCTGTTCCTAATCACTAGAGCTCAGGCCCATGTGTTCTGGAACTTAGGAATCATAGTTCTCTGCCAATGACTGACGAGAGCTGCCTGCTAATACCCTGGAGGGGCTTCACTCTCTGGAAGTCTATGACTGGTAAAGTTTTAGATGTCACTCTGGATTTAAGTGGGTAGAAATAATTACTGGTGTTAGTAAAGCACAACTTCTAGTGTGATGAAGCATTCAGAAATGCTTTCCTTGACCTTTTCTTTTCATCCAGACCAGCCATTCAGGTACCAAGTCGCTGTGCCCATCATAAAGGAATTGTGTGCCTCTGTCCTGGTTTAGAGTTGAGGACTCTGACCTTTCCCCTTAACTTCTATCCTAATTTCAAACTTCTTGTTTTGTTCCTATTTTTACTAACTATAACCTGCAGCTTCATGTCCTTACTTGGGTTCTTGGGCTTTTATATTCAGTCTCTTTGTTGAACAAGATTCATCTCCTGTCTTTCTGTTTTGCTACTCTGATAACCAGTTTGTATTCTCCTGGTCCTGAGAATTCTTAGACATGAGTCTTTTAACCAACACTATAGTCTACTTCTCTATCAGAAAAAAAATAAAAATCATTTTCTGCATTACTTTTAGTCAGTGTTTTCCAAAGTATGTGTAATGTTTCTATATGGTACACCCCATATAGTAGTACCCACTTGTGCCCAATTTTGCTTTCTATAGTCCCCATTATCCATGGTCAATTGTAATCCAAAAATATTACATAAAAACTGAGGAAATAAAGAATTCACAGATTTTTAAATAATTTTTATTATAGTCTATTATTATAATTTGACTATTTTATCATTAACTATTGTTAATCTGCTACTGTGCCTAATCTGTAAATTTTCAAATTTCATCATAAGTATGTGTATATAGGTAAAATCAAAGCATATATACAATTTGGTACTATCCATAGGTCAAGCATTCACTGGGAGTCTTGGAATATATCTCCTGCAGATGGGGGAACTACCGTACTACTGAAAGTATTAACTTCCTCAGGTACATGCATTGGTGATTTCCATTTAAACTATTCCATTGCCATTTATCTGCCAACTACATGTCTGGTTTATATGTAAACCTAGGATCTCACTTCTGATGCTATCAAGGGGTACAGAATGCTTTCTCTACAACTCATTATTCTCTCATCAATTCTAGACTCCTCCAAATGGTCATACTGGTATAGGAGAGAAAGTGATATTCATCCCCCAACTTTCTGCCTGGTAACAAATCAATATCCCAGAGTCAAGATTGTACAACAATATTGTTAAGGAGAAGACAGTAGGTTTAGAAATTTGATATAATTTAAGCATTGTGACTCCTATGACTAGGAAATTAAAGAGTTAGTGTGAGAGAAGAATGGAGCTGTACTTCAGAAATGCTATACCATTTGTTGTAATTAAAAGGTGATGGATAACTCAATTCTGAAGCAAGTTTAGATGGAAAAAAATAAATGAATGAGCAAACAAATAAATGTATTGTTGTTGAGATCCAGGCTTCTCACTGAGGAAGAAGAAACGTGAAAGGATGGAAGGGGGAAAGCAATGAGGTAGCCCACTGTGGCAAACTGGAATTGGAAGTTTGTGAACTTATAATTTCTAAGATGTGGGCATATATGCATATATGCATGAGCACATGCACATGTGTACATATGTGTATATGAAAGTATTTGTGTAGGTTGGTGAATGCAGTTTTCTATATACATGCAGATATTTCCAAGCTCTATCTCCTAAAAGCATCAAGAAGCAAACACACTCAAGGTGGGCGCATCTGGAGCCCAGGCCTTGGTCTCTCATACTACTCATCCATGTTTGTGGCTGATTTCAGGACTGGGACAGGGTAAGAATAAGATGAGAAAGGAGCATCCATATTTTCAGTAGGTTGCTAAAAGCCAATTGGTAAATATGGATCATGTATTAGAGCTCGTTAGCATTTTACAAGCATTAATGCTGCTAAATTTTGATAAGAAAATGGATATTTGAATCATCTTGAGGCATTTCCACACAAACTGTTTGTGAATTTCAAGAGAAAAAAATAATAATAATTCATTAAATAGCAGACAAATCAGGCAATAGTTTGGTCAAAATTATTATCAAAAAAGAGATGCAGAATGCCATTGGGTATGTCCAGATATATCTATCCCCTGAGACTATGTAATATGAATATAATCATGAAAAAAAACAGCAAGCCCCCCAAAGAAACAATTATTTAAAAAGTGCTGTGGTGATAACATTCTTCAAGAATGTCAGGATCATGAAAGACAAAGGAAGAACCTTGGTCTATTTCAGATTAAGGGAAAGAGACATGACCACTAAATTCTATGTATGAATCTAGACCAGATCCAGTATTAGAGAAAGAAATAAATTTTATCAAGGGCATATTGGACCAACTGAAAAATTAAAATACAGATGACAGATATGGTCTACCATGAATTTATTAGATGTATCAATACTAATTTAACTGAGGTTGATAGCTGTATTACGATTATTTTTAATGAATTTGCTTTGAAGTATTTGAAAGCAAAGGGTATACCTAACGTAATAACAAATAATGGTTTAGGAAAAAATATTCTCTCTTCTCTCTCTCCCTCTTTCTGTCAACTGCTGAAGTGAAAAGAATGAGATGTTAACAATGGTTGAACCAAGTTTTAGGGATATATGGATGGTTTTCTGTACTATTGTTATTCTTGAAACTAATTCTCAAAGTTTGAAACTATTTCAAAGATTTTATATTTGTTATTATCACCAATGACTTTTTAAAATCTATGTTATTATTTATACCATATATAAAGATATTCTGTACACTTAGAATTTCCAAAGGACATATAACTCCAGCAAAAATAGAGCAATACCATATGAGAGAAATTTTAGATGAAAATTTCAGATTTCAAAATTTCAGGACTCATGCTTAAGACTAATTTTTAAAAGAGGGGACCCATTTCTCCCAAAGTATCATAGCTGGTTAGGCAGCTTAATGAGGAGAACAAAGAAAAAAAATGTAACTGGGATCAACTCTTGAACACGGGTTGACCTTGGGTTAGGAGAAATGTTTTTATCTATGACCTTTTGTAATAAATGCCATTGAAAATGTCTCTTAGATTCCTAGAGAAAAGAACTTTATAAAATAGGGCAATCAAGGATATCCTTGTTATGTCCAAAAGGAATTAAAATGTGTGACTCTTGTGGGAGCAAAGCCTTTTCCATCTCACCTAAAGCACAGCTGCAGCTCTAGCAAAGTAACCAGATTGCAGTGGGCGGTGTGTGTCTCTCACCAGGTCAGTGCTGGCCTTGAAGAGTAGCTCTGCTGACAGTCCCTGCAGCAGCAAGGAGTGGAAAGTGGCAGAATTGCCACAGCAGCAGAACTGTTGCCTACTGGGACAGGGTAAATCACCCCAGACTCTATCAGCAAAGGGTCCTGTGATATTGTGGGGTGGAACTGAGAGCCAGATTATTTTTAGCACCATGTTTGTTTATTTTCTTTCATCCCTTGAATACTACATGACCTTCTCCTACCCTTGAACCCAAGTAGCAGTGACCTTGAAAGGCAAATTTCCAACAAGTAGTCATAAGATCAATTTCTTGCTAAACCTCATTCCAAATGAAGCAAAGCTCAAATAGGATTGTTCTGGATTTGGAATCACTTATTCTCAGTATGTCCTAGTTAGGAGCATAAGTGGGCCATGTTCAAGGGAACACCAAGAAAAGTCATTTTGAATGGCAGCCTCGCTGAAATTGGTAGAAGTGTATTCTTTTTCTTTCAACACCTTTCTTTACTCCGCATATGCTGATACAAATAGAATGCACCTGTGTTCATGAAACATGTCCTGACACTTGTCCCTAAAATATCCACAGACTGTAGCACAGCAATGGGCACATCTTGCTAGGTGCTGTCTCATAAAAGAACAGGATGTGAGGCCTTATATTTTTGCCTAGGGAGTTGCTTCCCCTCTCCAAGCACATAATCTCATGCATATGTTGTGCTGAAAAGAAATATTCTTTAACAAACTTCACAAGCATTAATAGATCTCTGAGCTTTTAAGTTTGACTGAGTCTATTTATACATTCCTCATGCCATTGCCTGCTCTGAACTAAATAGAAAGATGCAGAGATGAGCAATGAATAGATGACACCTGTTTTAAATATTGGAGATGGAATTAGGAACCATAATACTGGGACATCCTAATGAAAGACACCTGGAGGTTATTGTAGCAATTCAGGAATTTGGAAAAATCTTAGATTTAGAAATAATGATTTCACAGAGGTAACAAAACTAAGAGAAGTGATTAGGGTAGGCCCCAATCAAATATGACTGGTGTGGTCATAGAAGGGAAATTTGGACCTAGAGACAGACACTGGGGGAAAATGTAAAGAAGAATAGGGGATGCCAAGGAATGTGTGAGGTTACTAGAAACTAGGAGAGCCTTGGACTAGGTCCTTCCCTAGGACCTTCAGAAGAACATGGCCCTGCTAACACCATGATTTTGAGTCACTAAATGTCTGTTGTTCCAAGACACCCAGAGTGTGGCACTTCATTACGGCAGCTCTAGGAAATGAATACAGCACTCTTGGGGTTTGGGGCGGGGGGTCACATCCTAGGATTATAGAAGCCTGTGCTATTCAAGTCTAGAATTTTAGAGGTTGATTTCAGCCTATCTTTTTTACCTACACGATGGTGAAGCTTGGGGTAGTTTCTTTCATCTAAACCTTGCAGACACCTCCATCCTACAAAAACAATTTATATTCTGAACAATGGGTGCTAAGATTCAGTCTATGGAGAAATGTCACCAACTGAGTTGATAATCCTTAAAAATCCGGGCAGAAATAATTAGTTTGTCACTATTCAGACCAAGAGCAATGAAATTATATGGAGCAGAATGGAACAATTAAGCTAAGAATAGTGACTGCTTTTATACTAAATATAGATAAAAGAATAACTACTGAGAACTTTTAATAAGTGTGTTCTCTGCAAATGACTTCAAGATTTAAACACCTAAGTCACACTTTTGCTACAAAAAGAGAGAGGACTAATCAATGATTCTCATCATTTTGTTTTTAAACTTGTCTCCATTTCTTTTCTCCTGTTAACAATTAGTCTTTTAACTGGTACACCCACAGCATATTAAAATATACTGAGTCCAATCATGTACTAAAAGACATTCACTCACCACCTCCGCTCTTGTTCCTTCACACTTCCTTCCAACTGGCAGTGCAGTTAGTTCTAAATATATTTTTAATATTTTGTAAAATGTAGAGGATTATTTGTAAAATTCAAATCATCAGTCCAGTTTCAAATCTGCTAATAAACAAGTTTTAAAACAATTTCTGGAGACCCAACTTATGATATCGCCTGCCAGCATCTAAATTCTAGATTTTAGATATATTATTGGCTCTAAGAAAAGGAAAAAAAAAAAGGAGACATTTAATAAGTAAAGTTGAATTCATTTGGTCCACATTTATGGTGATATTTTAATAACTATATAACAGCCTAAAATGTTTGGGAGGGATTTCTAAAAAACCCTTGCGAGATATATAGACTATAGCAGTTCTCTGAAGTCAATGACACTGCATCTGTTTACCTGATAGATGTACCCTTTTCAGAAATTAACCTACTGTAATCCCAGCACTTAAGGAGGCTGAGACAGGAGAATCGCGAGTTCAAAGCCAGCCTCAGCCATGGCGAGGCGCTAAGCAACTCAGTGAGACCCTGTCTCTACATAAAACACAAAATAGGGCTGGGGATGTGGCTCAGTGGTCGAGTGCCCCTAAGTTCAATCCCCAGTACCAAAAAAACAAAAACAAAACAAAACAAAAAAACAGAAATTAACCTAAACTTAATCTTTTGGACATAGATTCCTTTAGTGTGTGCTGTGTATTTTTAGGGAAAGTGAGTTTAATCAGTGTGCTTAAGAGATACCCAGCATTCGCAGCCACTTCCTCTTACTAATTCTTCCCCAGTTTTGTTCAGATATTCATTCTGTCTCCAGTTTACAGGGAATCCTAGTTGAAGTAATTTAATTAATTTCTATTTCCCTGTCTCCAAGAGTAGACCTCATATCTAAAAAGGCCCAATCAGACAAAAGGAAAAGATGTTTTGTGTGCTAGGAAACAATTCTCTTTCATATACAAAGGAGGTTGCTCCTTCTTCTTTCAGCCATCCTGTAGTCATTAGGAGAACCTACCCAAGGACAAAGGAGAAAGAACACAACATAGCCAGATACAAAGACAGAAAGACACATGCCCTTGTGGATGTCAAAGAATGGCTATGTAAGTCTGAGAAACTATGCTACTTCTTATTTATTTTTATCTGACACTATATTTCTTGATCTTTAAAGATAATTTTTGCAATCGAATACCTCTTCAGTGGTATGCCCACTTTGTTACAATACATCAGACCAAATATTGATCAGAGCATGTGCTAACCAAATATTCTGTGGGAAGATTGTGAGCAAGGACTTGGGCTTCAACACCAGCTCAGCATGTACTCAGCCTTCCAGCAATGCTCCATGTGAGGTCAAAGCAAGCTGATTTAATCATACTGCATCTTTGGGAAGTATAAATATAACTATCATTTACTGACTGCTTCTCATGCACCATAAACTTCTCTATTACATTTATATGAATTAATCCCAATTAACATGGCTAAAATATCCCATAGAATATGCATAATTGACTATTTTACATATGATGAAACTGAGACATAGAAGACTAAGAAATTTCACCTGGTCATACAATTTGAAGGTGATGAGGCAGAAGGCTCTAAGTCCCAAGACATTTGTGTATTTAAATATTCTATTTAAAATAGTAAGTACCCTATTTCAAAATAAGTATTTTGTAGGAAAAGGACAAACTGGGTGTCAGTGACATTATGCTAATTAATAATGATATTTTTCCCTACTAATTAAATTATTTGTAAAGTCAATGTGAACATGTGTGTAACATAAAATCACTGAGAAAAAAAAAATCTTTGCCCTGGGATTAAGAAAGCTTTCCTCAAACTCTGGATGAGGCAGTAAGGAGGTGAGAGGAGAGAAAGGGGAATAGGTGTAGTAAAGATGGTTGAATGAGATGGTCATCACTACCCTAGGTGCATGTATGAAGACACAAATGGTGTGACTCTATCTGTTTTGCAACCAGATAAATGGAAAAATTGAGCTCTATATATGTACTATGACTTGAAATGCATTTAAATAAATTAATTAAAAATAAAAAAGAAAACTTTCCTCACAACAACTCTTTTCCAGTTAACATGGACATTATCATAAACATGAACTTCATTACACATAATTTAGGCATGGTAATAAACAGATAACATGCTATCTACTCTCCTAATTTTTAAATGCACAATACAATATTATTAACTGCAGATCAATGTTGTACAGCAGATCTCTAGGACTTTTTCATCTTGCAAGATGGAAATTTTTCATCCATTTGAACAGCACCCATTTCCCTTCCCATCTCACTTTTGCTTCCATAAGTTTGACTACTTTGGTTATCTTACATAAGTAGACTCATACACTGTGTGTTCTGTGACTGGTTTATTTCACTTAACATAATGTTCCTCCATGTTTATCCATATTATTGTATATTGCAGGTTTTCTTTGGTTTTTAGGATTGAATAATGTCCCACTGTATGACTACACCATATTTTCTTTTTTTATTTGTTCTTTTTAGATATACATGACAGTAGAGTGAGTGTATTTTGAAATATTATATATACATGGAGTATAACTTATTCTAATTAGGATCTCATTTTTGTGGTTGTACATGCTGTGGTGTTTTACTGGTCATATATTCATATATGAGCATAGGAAAGTTATATCCAATTAATTCTACTGGCTTTTCTATTATCATCCCCCCCCCCTTCCCTTCATTCCCCATTGTCTAATCCAATGAACCTCTGTTCTTCCCTCCCCACCCTTATTGTACGTTAGCATCTTCATATCAGAGAGAAATATTCAGCCTTTGGTTTTTTGGGACTGTCTTATTTCACTTAGCATGAGAGTCTCCAGTTCCATCTATTTACCTGCAAATGCCGTATTTGTGTTCTCCTTTATGGCTCAGTAATATTCTGCTCATCTTTATCTATTCATCTCTTGTAGGGCACCTAGATTATTTCCATAGCTTGGTCATTGTGAATTGAGCTGCTATAAACATTGATATGGCTGCATTGCTGTAGTATGCTGGTTTTAAATCCTTTGAGTATAAACCAAGGAGTGAGACCTGGGTCAAATAGTGGTTCCATTCCAAATTTTCTGAGGAATCTCCACACTGCTTTCTGTGGTGGTTACACCAATTTGAAATCCCACCAGCAATGTATGAGTGAACCTTTTTCTCCGCATCTTGGCCACATTTATTGTTACTTGTATTTTTGATACTTGACATTCTGACAGGAGTGAAATGGAATCTCAGAATAGTTTCAATTTGCATTTCTCTAATTGCTAGAAATTTTGAACATATTTTCATATGTTTATTGACCATTTGTATTTCTTCTTCTGTGAAGTGCCTGTTCAGTTCCTTTGCCCATTTATTGATTGGGTTATTTGTTGTTTTACTTCACATTTTATTTATCAAGTCATCGTTTGATGGACAGTTAGGTTGTTTTCACCTTTTAGCTATTGTGAACAATGATGCAATGAATACAGGAATGCAAATACATCATTGAAATATGGACATTAACTGAATCATATGGTGATTCTACTTTCAATTTTTTGAGGAATCTTCATAATATATACCATAATGACTTTTCCATGGTACATACCCACCAATAGTACATAATGGTTCCAATTTCTTCTCACCCTTGCCAACACTGTTTTTTTCTTATTTTCATATGTTGATAATGTTGCCTTATAATAGCTATCCTAATAGATGTGAGATCATATCTTATTGTAGTTTGATTTGTATTTTCTTGATGATTGGTAGTTTTGTGCATGGTGTCATATCCTGTTGACCATCTGTATACCTTATTTAGAGAGAAGTCTATTTAAGTCTTTGGCCCATTTTTTAATTGAGTTTTCAACTAGTGATTCGTAGGAACTTCTTATAGATATAGGATATTGCTCTCTTTGTAGATGATTGGTTTATAATGTTTCTCTCCTTTCATAATGTGTTTTATCACTCTGTTGATTGTGTCCTTTGCTGTGCAGAAGCTCTTATAATTTTACATAGTCTCGCTTGTCTCTTGTTACTCTTGCTGCCTGTGCTTTAAGTATCAGATCCAAGAAATCATTGCTAAGATCAATTGTCATGAAGCTCTTCCCAGATGTTTCCTTCTGAGAGTTTTATAGTTTCAGTCTTCATGTTTAAGTCTTTAATTGATTTTGAGTTGATTTTCATGTATGGTGTAAGATAGGGTTCAAATTTCATGCTTTTCCATGTGTATATCCAGTTTCTTCAACATCATTTATTGAAGAGACTGTTTTCTACACATTGTGTATTTGCAGCACCCTTTTCAAAGATCAGATGACTATACAGGCATGAGTTTATTTATGAGATCTCTATTCTGTTTTGTTGGATTATGTGTCTGCGTTTATGCAGTTCCATAGTGTTTTGATTACTGTTTTTATTTTGTTTTGAAACCAGGAAATGTGACGCCATCAGCTTTGTTTTTTGCCCTTAAGATTGTTTTGGCTATTTGAATCTTTATTGTTCCATTAGCATATTAGAATAGATTTCTCTCTTTCTTTGAAAATCAGCATTGGAATTTTGATAGGAATTATGTTGAATCTGTAGATTGCTTTGAGTAGTATGAACATTTGAATAATAAATCTTCCAGTTCATGAACATAGGATTTCTTTCTACTTATTTGTATCTTTTTTTCATTTCTTTGAGCAGTGTTTTGTAGTTTTCAATGTACAAGTTTTTGCCTCTTTTGTTAAATTTATTCCTAAGTATTATGATTTGGATGTGAGGTGCCCCCTAAAGCTCACATGTGAGACAATGCAAGAATGTTCAGAGGAGAAATGATGGAGTCATGAAAGCCTTAATACAATTAGTAGATTACTCTCTTGGTGGAGTTGAGTGGTAACCAAAGGCAGACAAGGTGTGGATGGAGAAGGTGGGTCATTGGGGGCATGCCTTTGGGTATATATTTTGTATCTGGTGAGTGGAGTCTCTCTTCGCTTCCTGATCAACACGAGAGCCACCTCCCTGCACTATACTCTTCTGCCACGTTGTTCTGTCTCACCTGGAGTCCTGAGGAATGAAGTCTGGTGTCTATGGATGGATACCTCTGAAATTGTGATTGATTTCAGAAATGTGTGTAGAACCCTATATATTGGAATTCCTACATATATTCCTATATACAATTTCTACATATTTGTGTGTGGGGGTTTTCTACATATTAGATCATTTCAGCTTTGAAGAGATACAGTTTTACTTCTTCCTTTTCAACTTGGATGAAAGGCTGGTCCAATATTTGAAAATTATGCAGTGTCATCCATTATATTAAGAGGCTACAAAAAAATCACATCATCATTTCAAGTGATGCAGAGAACTCATTTGACAAATTTGAGATTAGTTCATAATAAAATTACCTAAAAATAGGAACTGAGGGATCCTTTTCAAGTTGATGTAGACCATCTACAAATTTCTATGGTCAACATCACATCTAGAAGTAGAATACTGAATGCCTTTCCCACAAGATCAGGAACTATATGAAGATATCTGTGCTCACCATTCTCATTCAACATTCTGCTGGAAATTTAAGGCAGTGCAATAATGCAGTAAAAGGAAATAAGAGCATAAGAAAAGAAAAAAGAAATAAAACTTCCACTATTTGCAGATTACATAATTTATATCTAGACAATTCCAAGATATACCCCAAAATTCCTAGAAATAATAAGTAAATTCAGGAAGGTTAAAGGATATACGATAGAAATAAAAAATCAATTATATTTCTATATCCTAGTCATGAGCACATGACAATCAAAATTAAAGATACAATTCAATTTAAAATCTCAAAAAAAAAATACTTAAATTTGAATCTAACAAAACATATTTTGCTTTTGTGTGTTAAAAAATAAAAGTGATTTTGAGAAAGGAAATCAAATATCTAAATAAATGAAAAGATATATTGTGTTTATGGATTATGAGACTCAACTTAGTAAATATTTCTCTTCAGATTGATACACACATTTAATTCAACTCTTGCAATCCTAGCAAGATGTTTTGTACCTATGGAAAATATGTTTTAAAGTATATGAAAATCAAAGAAACTAGAGAGGAAGAACAATTTTGAAAGAGATAAAGTAGAAGGATCAATCTAGTAAATTTCAAGAAATATTACATAGCTATTATAATCTATATTGTATGGCAGTAATGTAGGACAAACATGCAGATCAAGGGGACAGAACCAGTGCCAGGAAATAGAATCACACAACTGAATGCCCAACTTATTCTGATGGAGGTACAAAAAGAATATATTGGAGCAATGACAGACTTTCAACAAATGGTGCTGGAGAAACTGAACTTTATAGGCAAAAATACATAAATATTACTCAAAATGGGACACTGGCTTATATGTACAATTTAACACAATAAAACATTTATAAAATTTCAAGATCTAGGGTTACACAAAGAGTTCTTAGATTTAATATAAAAATCACAATCCATAAATAAAAAATTTAATCTTTATCAAAATTTTCAGAATTTATGAAAGACCTTGTTGAAAGCATGAAAAATCAAGTTATAGAGCAGGAAAAATATGTGTTGGTCACTTATCCGACAAGTCTAGTATCTCGAATACATAAAAAGTTATCCAAACAATAGCCTAAAAGATAGTCGTTAAGAAAGAAGTAAAGACATGAATAGATTCTTCACCCAAGAGGATATACAGACAGCCAAAAGCACATGAAACAATGCTAAGAATCATGAAAACTAAAAATTAAAATCACAGGGAGGTATAACTATATACTAATCAGAAAGGATAAATCTTAAAAATAATTATAGTGACAACACCAAATGCGGGCAAATTTGGAGGCTAGATTCATACACTGTGTTCAGAACATAAAATACTAAAGTCACTTTGAAAAACAGTTTAGTAGCCTCTTCAAAAACAAAACATATAACTATTATACAGTCAGATAATTGCACTCTTGAGAAAATCTCATACAAATCAGAATTCATGTTTACACAAAAAAGTTATACACAGATTTTTATAGAAATTTTATTCATAATTTGAATAAAGTATTATTCATAATTTGAATAAATTATGAAGTTATTTATGAATAAATTATGAATTTGAATGGACACTTCACAGAAGAAATACAATCAACAAATATATGAAAAAATGTTCAACATCTTTAGCAATTAGAGAAATCAAAATGACTCTAGGATTTCATTCCACTCCAGTCAGAATGACAGCTATCAAGAATACAAGCAACAATAAGTGTTGGTGAGGATGTGGGGGAAAAGGCATACTTGCTGCTGGAACTATAAATTGGTGCAACTACTATGGAAAGCAGTATGGAGATTCCTTATAAAACTTGGAATAGAACCACTATTTGATCCAGATATCCTACTCCTTGGTCTATACCCAAAGGACTTAAAACCGGCATACTACAGTGATGCAACCATATCAATGTTCATAGCAGCACAATCCACAATAGCTAAACTGTGGAACTAAACTTTTTCCCCCTCAATAGATGAATGGATAAAGAAACTGTGGTATATATACACAACGGAATATTACTCAGCATTAAAAGAGAATAAAATTGTGGCATTTGTAGGTAAATGAATGGAGTCGGAGAATATCATGCTAAGTGAAATAAGCCAATCCCAGAAAACCAAAGGCTGAATGTTTTCTCTGATAAGTGGATGCTGATCCATAATGGGGGGTGGAGGGAATAGATAAGTGGAGGAACTTTGAATTGGGCAAAGGGAAGGGAGGGAAGGGGAGGGGGCATGGGGGTAAGAAAGATTGTGGAATGAGATGGACAACATCACCCTAGGTACATGTATGATTGCACAAATAGTGTGACTCTGCTTCATGTACAGCCAGAGAAGTGAAAAATTGTACTCCATTTGTGTACAATGAATCAAAATGCATTCTGCTGTCATGTATAACTGATTAGGAAGAACAACAACAAGTAAAAAGATCTAAGAAGAAAAAGAAATTGTATTCATAGTAGCACAAACTGAAAATGAAAAAAAAAAAAGGTTAAACAAATAGTGGTACATCCAGACATACAAAATACAACAACCTAGATGTAGCAATTGTGCATTAACTTGGAAAAATCTCCAGAAAACTATGCTCAATTAAATAAAGCCAATCTCAAGAGCATAAACACTGAATGGTTCATTGATACAATATTCTTTTTAAAATATATATATTTTTTAAGTTGTACATGGACACAATGCCTTTATGCGGTGCTGAGGATCCAACCCAGTGCCTCGCATGTGCTAAGCAAGTGCTCTACCACTGAGCTACAACTCCAGCCGTAACATAATATTCTTAAACTAACAAAATAATAGAAATGTGGAATGGATTTGTGGTTGCCAGAGGTTAAGGAAGAGCTCTGGGGTATGAAGGAAGGTGAATATAAAAAGGTAACGTGAGGTTTCTGAGGGGTGATGGAAATATTCTGTATCTTTATTGTATCAATGTTGATATTCTGATACAGTATGACAATATTGTACTGGACTTTTGCAAGATATTACTGAGTTCAATCCCTGGTACCAAAAAAAAAAAAAAAAAGATATTACTGATAGGGAAACTGGGTAATAGATATGTGGGATCTGTTTGTATTATTTCCTACAATTAAATATGAATCTACAATTATTTTCCACTGGAAATTTCAAAGATAATATTGGTTGATGAGCTAAAGGGATTCATAGAGTAAAATTAGAAACAAATTAAACATTAAATTAATGATAGATAAAACATTAAGCAATAAAATGGTCAAAGAAATTATAAAGGAAAAAACAAAGAAAATTCATTTATAATTGGTATGGTTTGGGTGCCCCAAAAGCTCATGTGTTAAAAGTCTGGCTCTCAGCTGATAGCACTGTTGGGAAGTAGTGGAATCTTCAGGAAGTGAGGCCTTATGGAAGGAAGCCAGGTCACTGGGGGCATGACCTCAAAGTAGATATTGGGACTTTAATTTTTTTCCTCCTTTCTCTCTCTCTCTGCTTCCAGGCCTCCATGAGCTATGCAGTTTTGCTTCACCATGTACTCCCTGCCATGAGGCTCTGCTTTACTACAGGCTCAAAAGCAATAAATCCATGGACTGAAACCTCTAAAACCATAAGCCAAAGTATACTGTTCCTTCTTAAATATTGTTTATCTCAGATATTTTGTTATAGCAATGGAAAACTGACTAATAAGGCTTTTAGAGTAGTTGCTAAAAACCAGGTTGTTATAGATACTATTGTTAGGAAAATGAACATAAGTGAAAAACTCTTTCTGTAATAGACCTAACATTTTCTTGGGAGAAAAATGACAACAAGAGAAAGTAATACATTCACAAGATAATTTCAGACAGTAACAAATATTTCAAAGACAGTAGGACCATATGTATAATAGCAATGCTAATTATAATCATATCAGGGAAAAGTATAAGAAAAGTCTCTGAGGAAGTGGTATTTAATCACAGTCCTATCAAACAGCAATGTTTTAGTTAACATTTGCCTTGATGTGAACAAAATACCCTACAAGAACAACTTAGGGGAAGGACTGTTTATCTGGGGCCCACAGTTTCAGAGATTTCAGTCCATAAATGGCCAACTTCATTGCTCTAGGCACAAGGCAAAGAAGCACTTTGTGGGGTAAGGGCCAGCCAAGCACAGCTTTCCAGCTCATGGTGAGGTCAGGAAAAGGGTGGGGGGGGGACGCTGGAAGGAGCCACAGGGAAGAAAAACCCTTCCAGGGCACATCCCTAGAGACCCACCTCCTCCAGCTATACCCTGCCTGTCTGCAGTTACTACCCACTCAGTCCACCCCAACTAGGATAGACTGATCAGGTTACAGTTTTCATAATGTAATCACTCCACTTATAAATATTCCTTTATTAACAAGAGCTTTTGAAAGGCAACTTATTTCCAAACCATAACAAGAAAGAGTCAAATCTAAGAAGCTCTTAGGCAAGGAGAGCAAGCAGTACAAAGACTTGAAATGGGGAGCAGCTTGGCATGTGTGAGGAAAAGAAAGAGAATATCACTGTGTCTGGACAAAGTGAAAGAAGAGACCTGTAGCGAGATAAGGTGGTGAGGCAGGCAGGAGCTTGAAATGAGGAGGAGGATCTGACTTTGTTCATGAGTACAATGGAAAGACATTAGGATATTTCAAGTAAGCAAAGTGCATGATCTGGTTTTACTGTGTGGACCATGAAACAACATCAAATGTAAAGTAGTAGGGATTGAATAGATCATTGTGGGTATTCAGGGAAGAGATGTAGACAACCTCACCAGAATGTGATGGAAAAGCCTGATGTCTTTCAACAACCAATCTCCTTGTTGTTCTTCTAAAATTACAATCCTTTGGATATTAACTTGGAAAATGGTCATCCTGCTAAAACCTTTATTTCCCAGATACTCATGGAGTTACGTGTAACCAACGCAAGTTAATGAGATGTTAGTGGAAGTGATTTGTAGAATGCATTATTAGTCTCCTTAGGAATCAACAGTTGTCTTCTACTTCTGCTCTCATCTTTTTAGGGCCTGGAATGCATATTGTGTTGAGATAGGTTCAATCATGAAAACAAGAAGATCCCTTTAGGAAAGACTGAGTGACAGGCTAGAGGAAATATGGATTCTTGGAAGACACAGTGGAGCTTCCCAGAAGCCCCGGGCCATACTCCTACTCCTGTTCTGTTACAAGTGACAGAAATAAATATCTATTATTTTGAATCATTATGTCTTGATAGTATCTTTCTTTTAATATGTTAAACTGATCTCTCATAGGAATGATAACAATTAAGATGGAAAGAAATAGACTGATCTGAATATATTTTGGAAATAAGGGCAACAAGTCTTCCATGACATTGGCATGTGTGTATGTATGTGTGTGCGTAAATATGGAGGCATTAATAGAAAGGGAAGTATAAACATGGCCTATGGCTTTATTATAGAGAAAAGATAGGGAAATAAAGCAGGAATATTTGGGTTGGGGCTAGACCAAAGTTCTGCTTTCAATTGTGTAAAAACTGTTAGACATCCAAATGGTGTGGATGTCAATCACAAGAGACTGTCATGCATAGAGATACAGAGCCAAGATGTGATGATCTCGGGAGACAATGTATATACCAGAGGAGAGGAGCCGCGCAGCTCTTTTAAAATCACCCAAATATTAGAAGTTGGAGAAGGAGAAACCTACAAAGGAGCCTGATTTCGAAGCAAACAGAAATAAGAAAGACATTTATTTCCATAAAGTGGAAATCTAGAAAATATAGCCTTTCAGGAAAAAAAGACTTTCTCAATAGTGTTGGATATTAATGAAAAGTTAAGGTCAATGAGCAGAAACTCACTAGAATTGGAAACAAGACAATCACTCATAATCTTGAAAAGAGCTGTGTGAATAGAAGAAAAGGATAGCAGTCTGAGTTGAGGAGATAATGTGAGATTGGTTGGGAAGACAGCCCTTTATGTAAATTTTGCTGTTAAAGGAGTAGGGAAATCTAATAATGGTTGGAGGTGAATGTGGGGTTGTGGGAAAAATTTGTAAAATAGGACACACTGGATTACCTGGTAAATTTATGTTAATGATCTAGTAGAGTGAAAGAGATTAGGAGATTGTTGGAAATGACAGAAGGCAGATAAAATGGGCCTACATTCAGGTGTAAGGTTATATTTAGTATAGAAAAGCTGTACCTGTGAGCACCCCACATACATACAACTGTGGATGATCCAATCTGCTCAACCCAAACTGATGACCATATACCATACCTTTTAACTATAGACATTGAATAGATTGAAAATTTCATAAACCTTAATAATGCAAAAATAGCAACTAGTGAAGGAAAAGAGAAAGAATATAGTTCTTTTAGCCTATAAACTCTATAGGAAGGATAAGGATAGCTAGAGGTAGAATGACACAATTTACAATAGTATAAAATTCCTATTTTATGGAAGACTTTTCTAGGATAAGCACTTGAGATTTACTAATAAAAATATTAAAGCACAAATATAATGCAAATCTGCATATTACATACCATTGAGGTAGGATGATACCAATTGGGAAATAGGAAGTCTAGTTTACATAGTAGCAATGAAGGTTTCACTCATCCAAACAAATTCTCTCTATAGGTAAGAAGTGGAGTAAAATAAATTATCTTCTGCTCAAACTAGTCCCAGTTAACTGAAATGGTTTGCCCTACTTTGTATTCAATTGCTACTATTCTTTCCCAGTTTATATTTGTTTACCTGGATTTAAGCACCCCCAATTGAAACATTTGTTCCCTGCTTTGAAATATTTAACATTTATTTTCAGCACCAGCTATTTGATAACTAATTATGCAACAATTGTGGACTCTCTACTATTGTAATTTCAACATTGTGCTCATAATCTGTGATTTGAACTTCCCAATTTCACTCATATGTCCACCCTCTTGCCACAAACAACCTTGGCAGGGGAGACATGGTCACACATAGGTACTACTCAGGAAGCTGAGTAACTCAGAAACTTCTTTAGTCTTATTGTTTACTATGATTTGATGCAGGTGGAGGGAAAGAAAAGCCCCATTCTGATGTCAGAGAGGCATCTGGAGCTACAAATCTGTATTTAGAATGGAGCACTCAGTCAAGGCTGAATCAATGAATGGATGATTGAATGAATGAATAAATGAAAATTAGGAAATTCTTCCATTAGTAAGATTTATGTGAGAGTGGGTGGCTGGTAGGTTGATCAGGTATAAACTCTTAAGTGGATGATATTTCTTTCAAATATTTTTTAGTTGTAGATGGACACAGCACCTTCATTCTGTTTATTTATTTTTATGTGGTGCTGAGGATTGAACCCAGTGCCTCACACATTTGAGGCAAGCGCTCTGCTGCTGAGCCACAACCCCAGTCCTTTAAGTGGATGATATTTTTGTTGAGATAGTTTTAATTTTTACTATGAAACTCATCTTTGCAAAACCAGAACTTTGTAAAAAGTTAAATTATTCTAGTTTTCTATTGCAAAGGAGAGGAACTATAGATAGTGATTGTGTACTATACACCTCAAGTGCTAGAAGAAAGGATTTTGATTGTTTTAGCCATGAAGGAATGATAAATGTTTGAAGAGATAACTAGGTTTCACCTGATTACATAATGCATACATGTATTGAAATATCATGTGGTATTCTATCATTATGTACAATTCTTGTGTTTTTCTCTATCAGTTAAAAATAAATCTAATTTAAAAAACTTCAAAGATGCAGTAAGGCCCTGTCCTATTTTGTAATGACTAAAGTATGGAACGTCTTTTGAGGCTACTCTACAAATCACAGTGCATTAATACTCAAAGTGGTATGCTGGCAACAAATCTGATGTGCAGGCTTATTTTGTTTGGCTAGCAATGTTTTGTCATTGTTAATGTGACTTAGAGTGGCTTCAGTGGGGAACTATACCTTCCTGTTCTCCACTGTCCCTGTTATTCCCTATGGTCAGGTATAGGGTCCTTATATAGCCTACCTGTTCTTTAGTAGATACTAGATTTGTGACTCTTGATTTTCAACATTGTTGCAACTATAAAACAACAACAAATCAGTTCCAAGTTCAAAAAAATAACCTTAGAAACTTCATAAGTTGGTTAGACAGATTTTTAAAACATGTCAATAAAATACACAGAAAACTGAGTATTTGGTCTGGGGTTTGGAGTTTCATAATTTGTAGTAGTAGATAGATATCCTGGGCTTCTCCTTCCCAAGGTAGATGGAAAACCAAAATAAGTTTAATGAGGTTTCTTAGAAACATGAATCAAATATTTATGACAATAATATCATGACAATAATTTTCTGCCTTGTAACTAAGGGGAAATTAAATATCATCATTGGTTCTTAATTTTTTGGGATATAGAAAGGAGGATATTGATGCTGTCTTCAATGGACTATTATAAGAATAAACAGATAATACATTTAAAAGTGCTTAGCATTTAAAGGTGCACAGTATAGTTTTTCTTCCTTCAGAGTGAGCCATTTTCTGATTTGATCCTCAAATTAGGGAGTGGAAAGGATACTTGTGAGAGACTTACTGTAGATTCCTCAGTACTAATTAAATAACTAATGTTTAAACATAAACCTCTCACAAAGGTAATTATTTCCTATATATTTATGGTGTAATTTAGCACTAGATTGTATACTTTAAATTATGGCTTGAAAATGGTTTTGCCTATATCCCAAACTATAATTTCTATTTCTATGGAAAAATACACTCCAGATTTAAATAATCAACTCAAGAAAAGAAAGTTTGAATAAGAGCCTACTCATAAATCAAGACTACTAATAGTACCTAACTTTCACCTTCTTACACCTAAGATTTTAAATTTCATGAGGACAGGGTGCTCTCAGTGACTAACAATGGATTCTACTTAGAGTAGGTGCTCAGTAAATGTTTTTGCTCACTTTGAATTTGAGAATCAAGAATTAAAGGAAATCAACTGTGGCAAGTAGATCAAATGTGAAAATGACCCAAATTAGTCCCCTCTATGTATCTATATTTCTATAATATGACTTTGTAGCTCTTCCTTCAAGAACTAGAGTTTGTTTCCCTATCCATAGAATCTGGGCGGGTCTAATTATTTACTTTAACCAATAGAATCTGGTGAAAGTGACAGTGTGCCAATTTTGAGTTTTAAAAAGCTCTTCTCACTTCCATACTCTTTTGGAACTTTGTCATTATTATTTAAATAAGCTAGGACTAGCCTGATGGAGAATGAGATCATTTAATGAAAGTCCAGTTGTCCTAGCCAAAGCCATCCTAGACCAGTATACAGACAGCCGACTCAAAGCATGTGACAGAGCCCTACATAGAGTTGCTTACTCAGCCTGTAGCTGACCATGGAGTCGTGGGTAAGCCCAGCAAAGGCAGAGTAACTTCTCAACTGACCCTTAGACTCATGAGCAGTAATGCATACTTATTGTTTTAAGCCACTGAGTTTTGGGTTAGCTTGAAGTACAACAATAATGAATGAATATGTCAACTAGATTAGGGTCTAAGGAAGTATGATGAGATGTTTTAAATGTTGGATACAAAAAATTTAAGTTCTCAATGTCCCAGAGTAAGAAAAGTCAAAAAAGAAACAATAATGACAACAACAACAAAAAACCCCAACATATTGTTATATTACCAATTTTAGAAAACAGAACTATAACAAAATTGTAGGTTTTAGTTTGGGGGGGAGAGTGTATGCACCTGCACACATGCACATACACGTACACACACACACATACCTATAGAACACATATAGAGAGGCTGGAGACCTCTAAAAATGTCTATTAACTATTAGAAGTTAGAAGGCCAGATAATGTGTCTGTCATGCTGCTAAAGGTCAGATAGTCAAACCAAATGCTGTCTGCTTTACTGGCAATATCCAAGGTGTTATTCTGGGAGAAAACATTACTTGAAAGAGTAAAGACATTGCCCAAATGGAGCAATAGGAGATCTTAGGAAACACTGATGGTCAGATGCAAACTCAAAAGTAAACAGACACAAAAAGAATTTTAAGAGCTCTTTGCAAGCAACAGCAAAGCCTGTAATGTGCAGTTCTTTAAATAAATTAGAGGGAGGAAGCCAGCCAAAAAACAGAGAGATGGATACAGTGCAAAAGGTCCATCAAGAAAATGAGAAAGAAGATAGCAGGGAGACTCAATTAATTCTTGGCTTCAGCCATTCCTGAAGAAAACCTCAGGGAGTTTCCCACTCTAAAATTGTCTTTTGACAGAGGCAAGTCAGAGGTAAGAGAACAAATAATGCTAAAAGCACAAGGTGTGCTAAAATGAACTGGCGAACGGAACGTAGGTGACTTGTACATTGGCATCTGGAACCCATCCAGGTATTCTGAGACAACTAAAAAAAGTGCAACTGCCACAGAGGACTCTCCTAAGATACCTACTTTATATCTAGACAATGGGCAGAAACTCTACGAAAGAGGGGGATTGTGCAATCTTTGTGCAAATATTACAGAATTATCGAATGAGATCTCTGCTCAAGTTGCTATGGAAGGCTGGTAACTGGGTGCTTTTTCTTTCTCCCAAGTTCCATAGAGCAGAGCCAAGTTTTGTACTCTAAGTTCTGAGTACTTTGCCCTCAGGCGTTCTTAACAGCTTTTGTAAATCAGAAGTAAAAATAAAATTTGAACTCAAATCAGGCCATGACCCAAACCGATGTTTGGGGAGACTCTATACTCCTTTGGTATGGGTTAAACTGAACAGTCCCTAAGAGAAAGATGATAGCTAAATGTCGAAGACAGGGTGTGGGTTGTGCTCTGCCTAAGGTTGGTGGAAATTCCCCAAGACTAAGAGAAGGAAGAGGATTTGGGTGGTTTCTACAAGTGGTAGACAGGACTTTGGGAACAAGAGAGGGAAAGCAGCTGCAGGATACAGATGTAGGTTAACTGTTGATCCACGAGGTGTTAAGAACAGCAGGAAACACTTCAGTGACTAGACCTGGGATTGGCAAAAGGGAGACAGACAAATCCAATTCCACACATAGGCCCGCCTGCGTGATGGTGGGGACAGGCTTGGCAGAAATATCAACTAATCAGAGAAGACATGGTACCAGTGAGAATCCTGGCATGGTAGACTAAAAGCTTGGCTCATGCCTTTGTTTTTTGGTGGTCCAATTACCAACATGATGGAGCGCCTCAGATGTCTTGAGTGGGATTCGAGATTCAGCTCTGTGACATTTATGGTATATGAGTGTTCCCGGAAAATGCTTAACTTACTCCTACAAGATGTATCAAAGTGGAATCAGGGACAGATACATTTTTAAAGATAGAAATCATCACTGATTAATCCGTTTGGATTATTTGAGTGGGAAAATAAGCCTGAGAAAAATCAGCAAATTTAATTTATTTAGTTGTTTTAAAGACCTTTGCCAAAATTCTATGGCAAGTGCTACTTCAAATTTTTCTATTTTGAAATATGAAAAATTTCACATATTCTGAAAAGGTCAGAACATGAGATAACAGACACCCAAACACTGACCACCCAGATTTAACAGATGTTAACATTTTATTGTGTTTGCTTCAGACCCTATTTTTAAAATAAAAACAAAATATTGCGCATGGAACTGAAGTTCCAACTTTCCATTCTCCTATAGCCCAGAGGCAGTGACCTTCCTGCAGTTGTGTGTTATACTATTTTACCTTTAGCTAAGTAAGGTGCAGCCAAAAAACAAGTAGTATTTTTTATATTATAAAATTTGTATCTGACTGATATCATTGTTATATATTTCATATGGTATTTACCTATAAATTTTAATTTTTTATAGATCTGTAGATCTACATTCCTCTTTTATTACTGATACTATAGGTGTGTTTTCGCTCTATTTTCTTATGATCATTTAAAAACTGTTATGAGCATGGTGGTATTTTGCAAATTTTACTCATTTTATAGTTATCTTTTCTTTTTAACTACTATATTGCTGTTGCTTTTTCCTTTACTTTTTGCCTTCCATTTTTATACTTTTCCTGTTTACTTGTATTCTCTGGTCTTAGCTCTCTGGTTATATGTTATATTCTTCTAATTAAATAACCATGTACACATATGTATATGTGTGGTTAGATTTCAAATGTATGTTTATACATAATATAGACAAATACATATGTTAGATTACAAAATATTTAGTGGACCTTATAAAAAGAGTTAATAAAAACTATGTTTAACTTCCAAATGAAGTTTCTCTTGACTATGGTCTATGCCCAATGAAATAACTAGCACATGTTTCACAGGAGTAAAAATACTGCCGTTTGAAGCTGTAGAATTCCTTGCTGTGAGGGGAGTCCTTTGTGTTGTAAAATATTTTGCTGCACCCTTAGCTGATGATGCTAATGTAGGCTTCCCCCTCAGATGTGACAACCAAAAATGTCTCCAGACATTACCAAGTGCTTCCTAGGGAACAAGAAGGCTGTACATGACGTTGGGATCAGATTACTGTATTGTTTTCATATATGTATATAGGAAAATCATGTCAAATTCATTTTACTGCCTTTTCTTTTCTTAT
>CM053399.1:133806347-133835598 GCA_028644305.1 Xerus rutilus | reverse complement strand
GTGGTATATATACACAATGGAATATTACTCAGCAATAAGAGAGAATAAAATTATGGCATTTGCAGGTAAATGGATGGAGTTGGAGAATATCATGCTAAGTGAAGTAAGCCAATCTCAGAAAACCAAATGCCGAATGTACTCGTTGATAAGTGAATGCTGATCCATAATGTGGGGAAGGACATGGGAACAATGGTGGATCTCTGTTCACAGGGGCTTAAGGGGGGAGGGGGCATGGGGACAGTAAAGGTGGTGGAATATGATGGTCATCATAGCCCTAACTTTATGTATGACTGCATATATATTGTGATTCTATACAACTTACAACTAGAGAATTGATATGTTATCCTCTATCTATGTACAATGAATCAATTCACACTGTTAGCATGTAAGCCTAAATAAAACAAAACAAAAAAAAAAGAATATATACCACCTTTTTCTAACTGCCTCATCATCAATAGCATAACAACCACCCTGCTTGGTAATGCCTTTCACTTCCATCTTCTTTCATTAGATTGTACTCTCTCAGACCTACTAGAAATAAGAGTTAGACATATCACTGAATGATACACCCTTTTCATAAGTAATCCCCCTAAACTGTGCTAAAACTTAGATATTAACTCTTTCAGGGTTTAGTTGAATTCTTAGGCAAGGTAATGCCTGTGGTATAATGCCTAAAATCAAGGCCAAAGATTATGTGCTGCCTTAACATGTGGAAGAAACTAAGAGGTCCTCTACTGGCCTACCTATAAGTTCTGCTCCCTATTCTGCTCCCATAGCTAAAGTCCTTTAGGCAAACAATCCTCACTATCACAAGGACAGATGTAATTCTTGCTTGGACCTGAGTAGTAACTTTCAGTCCCTGCCAGCACATAGACCAACTCAAAGCCAATCCCACTCCACTGAGAGCCAGGGGCACCTCAATCTGTTCATAGCTCCTACTAGTTCACTCGGTTCTGGAGTGCAACTCCTCTGTGGTCCTGCC
Source organism: Xerus rutilus (assembly GCA_028644305.1). Taxonomy (NCBI): domain Eukaryota; kingdom Metazoa; phylum Chordata; class Mammalia; order Rodentia; family Sciuridae; genus Xerus; species Xerus rutilus. The sequence continues at coordinate 133,834,616 of CM053399.1, read as the reverse complement.
CAGTGTCGGGTATATTCCTCCACCTAAGCTGTGAGTAAGTGTAACTAATCAACTCCTGTTAAGGGTTAGGCATCCTATGCTTAGGTGTTCGCATTGCAGAAATTCCTACATCACCAACGGGGTGAATAAGAAGCAATTAAAACAATGATGATTTTTAACTTTAGGTTATTGACAATGGGATAGGATGGGATAGGAAGGTCGTTACTCTAATAACACTTAAACATTAAATATAGTATACATATTTAATGTATACTATATTTATATACAAAATGATAATGTATAGTATACATATAGCAAGTGATAAGTATTCACGGCTCAATGAATTTTTGTATAACTTTTTTGGTAAATCAAGTCTACTTTTTAAATTTTTTTCAGTGTAGAGGATTGAACCCCAGGGCCTGTATGTGCTAGGCAAGCACTCCTAAATTCATAATTTTTATTAGAGTTAACTTGCTTTTATAGCAAGTGCTTATTTATACTATCCCCAAATTTATCTCCTCATCCAGTATTGCATCTTCCATTCTACTTCTTCCTTTGATATTCCTTTATCTTCTTCCTGAAGCACATTCCTCAGTAGTTCTCTCATTACAAATCTATATGTGCAAAACTTTCTTATTCTGTTTCCTGAAGAGAACTTCATTTTTCTTTTATTTAAAATAGTGTAACCTGTTATGGAATTTTAGGCTGACATTTATTTTCTGTCAGCATGCAAAGATTTTCCACTGTACTCCTGTCTTTGCTGTTGTTGATAAGTCTGCTGTTGGTCTAAATGATGTTTCTTTGTTGGTAATTGCTTTTCTTTTTCTGGACGATGTTAAGGTTTTGTTTTTGTGTTTGTTTTTGTTTCTCTCTCTTGCTCTGTTATACTACAAAATATTTTGGTGTTTTAGTATTGCGTATGTTTCTATGTATTGATTTCTATTTCTGAGCTAAAACTTACAGTGAGTGAATTTCACATTTCAGCTAGAGAGTTCAATGAAGACTTAAGTCTGTTTGTATTCCTTTGTAACCATTACCTTAACAAAGATACAATTTCCATCACCTCTAAGAGATTCACTCATGAAGCTTCCCTGTCAGTGCTCTCCAGATGTCACCAATAATCTGATTTCTATCACCATAGATTAGTTTCACCTAATTTTGAACTTCATAAAGGTAAAACTATACAGTATATACACTCTCAAATAATGTATTATTAACACTTAAAAATTTATTCTTAATTTTTCATGATTTTCAGTTTTGTGATTCATATATGTACAGTATCAAAATTACAAGTAAGAATAAAAAATGTACAGCAGTATAACATTTGTTTCAAAATAGATAAACTGTACACTTTTTATTTATGACAAATTTTGTAAAGGAACATAAAGTAAATATTTTACGCTTTATAGGTCACATCATCTCCGTTGTATATTATTCTCTTCATCTTTCTCTTTCCTTTTCTATTTCCACAACTATTTTAAATGTAAATATTACTTCTAGCTTTAGGACTGAATAAAATAGTCTGAGCCAAGTTTGCCAACCCTTGGTTTATAGTGTCACTTATTTACTGATTTTCCCACAGAATTATTCTTATCTGCTTTTCTATCTTTTTCTAATCCAATTAAAATTTGCTTTCTTCTCTTCCCAAATACAGTTTATGAAAAGCAAATACAATTTATATTCTGGCTTCACAAATTTAATCCATAGAAATTTTATAACCTAACCCAGCTTCAAAAGGATCCCTGAAGTATGAAAATTTATAGTATTTTCTAAGAAAATTTAGGAAACAAAATGTGATCAAAAAGTACACAAGAACAGACCTGAAATTCCATAAAACATTAAAGTTGGTTTAAAGGGAATTTGGGTATTTAATGTATTTATTCTGATAACTCATCCCTCTTTCCTTATTTTATCAATGAGGCTCTTTGAAAGCGCCTCCACATTCCCTCAGGCTTTAAAGAAATCTTTGCAATTTCTTCCAGTAGTCATACAGCAAGATTTTTTTTTTCCAAAAAACTTGAGCAAGAAACTTATTAAAACTATGGTTATGTCTGCCAAAAACAATGTCGGCACAGGTAGCAAAGCATTGCTTTCCCAGCCCAGCCATAAATTCACTGGGGGATCATTTGTTCTATCAGTACATACCATCAATCTTGCTCTATGGGGTGTTTGATCTTATCTCTCTAAGATTAGGGCTAATTGTGACCTTATGTAACAACTTTAGTAACTCAGGAAAAAAGAAAGTTTCCTCATTAAAGATGATTCAGTCTTTCTCAGCCAGGCCATGGAGTTTTATTATTTTGAATTAATCTCTAAAACTCTAAATCGTATTTAAGAGACACATTTATGTTTAGAGTAAGCATTGTTGGAACCCTGTACAATAAACCAGTAGAATTAGGGTCTAGTATTGATCTAGTTTTCCAAGGTATTTAAATTTTTTCTTCTCTTTCTTCTCCCTCTGCCTCCCTCCTCCTCCTGCTCATTTTTATAACTGAAAGATTCTTTGGGTTTGATCATGATTGAGAGCCTATGCCAGCCACTCTTTGGGGGAAGCCAGGTTTTCCAAAAACACACGTGTCTTGTTTTGTATGCACTCGTTCAGGATGCCGATAATCATGTGTTGAAGGACGATGCCTGTCATTACAACTACAAGCACAAGACCCAGCCTGCCAAAGGACCATTAAAATGAATATGAGAAAGAGAATGTTGGGAATTCTATGGAGGGATCTCATCAACAACTAAATTTTAATGAACTGAACTGGAGTTACAATCTGATAGTGTAACATCTGGAAATCTGCTTAGAAATTTGAAGATCTAAAGAGCAGTCAGAACCTCCCCTATCCCATCTTAACTGAGCTCTCCCCTCTTCACCACAGAAAGGTTTTCTCCTGGATGGAGTTTGTATTTTAGTTACAATGATGCTTTTTAAACATAAAGACATTTCATATTTCCCTATATTGTTTGATGTTAAATATTTTTTTATCTCTTTAAGTATTGGTCTGCAGGGAGAAGGAGAGGAAGTTAGATGTGAAACAAGGATAATACATCTTTAAGCTTTTCTTTGAATACCATCTTGCAACATGGCTGATTACATAAATTTGAAACAAATACTATCCTGGAGCATTTTGTAGAGCAGATCCTGTTTGTACATTTAGAAACAAATATGTAAAAATATGTGCCTATGTACGCTAGATGGTTGCTTTTCACACTGTGCAGAATTTGTCCTTTTCCCAATGTGTATGTTTTGTTTTACAGACAAAACGTATAAATAGGCTATTCAACAACTGAAGTGGGAAAGCATATTTCTCTTTGAGGGTAGGTAAGGCTCCAGGTGGGAAGAGAGTAAAATGTTGGCCGTGGCTTTGAAAAGATCCACTGCAGGCTCTAACAGCATCCAATGTGATAATCCATATTGAACGAGTCACAAACTCATAATTCATTCAACTCAAAGATATGTAGCTTCTTTATAAAGTTTATTTAGCTTTAAAAAAATTAAATGTTTTTCTCTCTGCTCACTGTCCTTTCCTGTGCCAAAGCACATCCAATAGAGGAGATGCAAGAGAAAATGAACTATATAGAAAGTAAAATACTTAGGACCAAGACATGAGAGGGCAGAAAAGAAGGGAGTTAGAATTCCCTCTTTGGCTGAGGAGTGTGCAAAGGAGTCATCTACATTTAACTTAAACATAAGGGCTTCCAGATTTTCAGTCTATACCCCAAAGAGGATGTTTTCTCTAATACTAAATTTTCTTTTAATATACAGCAGGAAAAGTAAAATGACTGCCCTCATTGAATCATTTAATTATATCCTGCTCATAACAAATTCCTCAGTTCTATGATAAACCCCAAACTTGTGCTGAAAAGAAAGTACAATAACAGATATGCCACAACACTTAGTATAAATGTTATTCCTCTATCCAACTCACTCTAACAGCTTTAATTTGAAAAAGAAAAATCTGATACAGGTAGCGAGTTAAATTAGGCAGTAACATTTCAATGCAAATGTTTCTGTGATATGACCTGCAGACACTTTAATGCAAATCTGAAATACTTACATGTACCTCATTAAAATAAAATTCGAATTTCATTGTTTATCCTTATGACTAATAGTCTTCATAATGGTAGCTACTCAGCTTCAGATTCTTGTGAGAGGCCCTTTATGTATATTTTCTCATTTAATCTTCACATGACTCTATAGAGTAGGCATTCTGACTTTCATTTTATAAATGTGAATATAAGCTAAGTAAGGTTAATTAGCTTGACCAACCATTAGCCGAGTTCCTACTACTGTTAAAGTTCTATAAACAAGAAATCAAATCTCACAAGGTTCCCATAGTGGTCTCTGCTCACATGAACATTAAAAATAGCATCCTGGCCCATTGGATTTCTGCCCAGTGCTCCTTCTACTATTTCACATCTTGCGTATCCACATTTCTACCATAGTCTAAAAATTAAATGGTCCCAACACCCAAACTGAATGCAAAAGCTGAAATCTCCAGAGCCTGAAATGTCGACTCATAAATCTTTTTGTAACTCAGACACTAAAATTAGTTATAAACTTTACCCAAGACTCTTCTTATTAAATAAGAAATATGCTTCAGATTAGTCATCTTTTATCCAGTGGCTAATCTATAGGGGTCTGTATATATTTTTTTCAATTTAATGAATAACATTGATTTTTAAATGGGAAAAAGGTATTTTTTCTTCTTCCAGTTGTACAACAACATCCTGTAGTTAAAAGTAAGGAATAAACTTTTGTTCTGCTAGGAGCTCTATGCAATGTGTGGCCTAATTAAATCCACACTGTCTAAAGAATGGAGGCTGGGCTCCCTCCACCCTGCTGTGACACACCTCTGGAACACAGAACTGTATCTGGAACACTTTCTGTATCCGGAGTACATCAACCAGGGAAACAGACATACTACCTCCATCCAAACAGGAAATCTAAAACCTCTGTCCCCTTTTGGGAAGCCTAAGGGGTCAAAAACTTTCTAATAAAATCAACTCAGATACTTTATTTAAAGGCACAGGCTTTTGTTTGTTTGTGGTACCGGGGATTGAACTCAGAGGCACTCGACCACTGAGCCACATCCCCAGCCCTGTTTTGTGTTTTATGTAGAGGCAGGGTCTCACTGAGTTGCTTAGCGCCTAGCCGTTGCTGAGGCTGGCTTTGAACTCGCGATTCTCCTGTCTCAGCCTCTCGAAGTGCTGGGATTACAGGCTTGCACCACCACGCCCGGCTTCGTTTGTTTGTTTTTTAACTGCAAAGTCATACTCTGAAGAAGCTACAGACCTAAAAAATAAAATTAATAATTTAGACTTAACAGACATATAGAATATTTCATCCATCAATGATTGCTTTCTTCTCAGCAACACATGGGACATTTTCTAAAATAGATCACAACTTAGACCACAAAACAACTCTTAGCCAATTCAAAAAAAAAATATAGAGATAATACCGTACATTCTATCATGTCATAATGGAATGAAATTAGAAATCAATGAAAAGCTAAAAAAAAAAGAAAGAAAGAAACTACTTTAACACCTGGAGACTAAATAATTCACTATTGAATAATGAATAGATAGAAGAAGAAATCAGGAGTGAAATAAAAAAATACTTAGAAGTAAATGAGAATAGAGATTCAACATATCAAAATCCCTGGGACACTGTGAAGAGGAAAGCTAATAGCATTGAGCTCATACATTAAAATAGAAAGATAATAAATAAATAATCTTACATTTCAAGGCCCTAGAAAAAGGAGAATAAATCAACACAAAAATCAGTAAAAGACAGGAAATAATTAAAACCTGAATTACTCAAATTTCAATTGTAGTCATTTTTCAGTACTCTTTTGCTAAGTATTAATGTCATGCTAAATGATGTCAGTTTCATATATACCCATTACTGGTGAGATTGTGTGAGACATAGTTGTGCATTTTAACATCTGCTCATCTGACACAGATTCAAGGATTCCCACATGCCTCTGAGACCATCTTGATATGGAAAAACAATACAGAAAACTCCAAATAACTGTCCTAGGAATTCAGGTTTTGATATTCAGCTTCTGTCAAAGGTCTCAAGTAAAATTAGCAATGCTAAGCACTCCCATGCAGCAGACTCCAAATTAAGAACAGACCTAGTCTTGGCCAAACAGTGGAGAAAGCACATGACTAATAATTAGGGCAGATGGAGGAGCAGCGTTTCATTAGAACAGCCAGGTTAACAATTACCTCTGACACCAGCTATTGAGTACCCTTCATTGTGAGGCACTGGGCTTATTTTAAGCATTAATCAGAAGAGGGGTTCACTGAGCCATCCCATCATCTTCTGCCTTCTTGAGTAAGCTGGAAATTTTTCTTGCACCTGAACTTTCTTATGAAGGATTTAGGGTTTCTCATAAAAACTTGTAACAGAGTAAGAACTTTAAAGGATTTGGTAACTAAAGAGCAAATGAAAACTAATCACTGTACTTGGAAGGAGTATCACCATGAATTGTACTTTTATAATTTGACCCCTTGAGTTGTCACTTGTTCATGCATTCTTATCTTGATTTGCTTTAAAATAGAAGAATCAAACATCTGGGTGAATTAACCTGTTTGTACTCAGTTTGTAGAATTCTGGGAAGGAATTTGTGTCTTTACAGTCTGGAATCTAGGTAGAGATCTCTGTGCAACTGTGATTACTCTTAATTATGTCATGATCCTATGTTAGTTCTCATTATATTTACACACTTGCAAAAGGCTTTCCATAAACAACATAGTTTAAAATCTTTCACTTCGTTACCTCTATTTCCCAGATGAAAAAATTAAACAGTCAGAGATCATGGGTTTGCCAAAAGTCATATAACTAAGTGAAATTTGAAAGCAGGTTTTTCAGATTTTAAGTTCATTGCTATTTCCATGTACATAGCTTTAGGATACAGTGTGAAAATTGATTATATTAATTCCATTATGCTTATTAGGAATTTAAACTTGTTCTTATTTATTCCATCTATAGTCAGGACATAGATGCTTACATAAAGAAGCAATTAGTTTAGAGAATAAGTTTCTAAATAGAAACATAATCAATTCAATGTCCTTCTTATTACTGACATTGCCTGACTTCCTGATTTCCTTTTTAATTTTTAATTCATTTATTTTTTTCTCCAATTTTATGAGGACAAATAAAAATCATATATATTTATGATGTACAATGTGATGTTTTATTTTTTATATAAATGTATATATATGTAATTTGTGAAATGAATAAATCAATCTAATTCAAATATACTTATTTTGTGGTAAGAACATTTAAGATCTACTTTCTTAGCAATTTTCTTTTTTTAAATTAGATATAATCAAAACTTACAATGTACATATATTTGTGATGGACAATGTGTTGTTTTGATAAACATATGTTTCAAAGTGGTTGAAACAAGTTAGTTAACATGACTATCACTTTACTTATCATTTTTGGAAGACAACATTTAAGATCCACTCTTCTGAAACTTCTCAAAAACACAGGACACTACGATGGTGACCAAGACTATGCAACAGATCTGCAGAACTTATTCATCCTGTCACTTGGAAACTCGGTAGGCCCTACCCAGCATCTCTCCATTTCCCACCTCTTTCTCCCGGTTTAGCTACCATTCTACTCCCTATTTCTATGGATTCAACTCCTTAAGCCACCACATTTGAGTGACATCCTATAGCACTTGTCTTTCAGTACTGACTGACTTCACTTAGGATAATGGCTGCCAGTTGTAGACATGTCACAAATGACAGAACTTCTTTCTTTTTAAAGGCTGAATGCTATTGCCACATTATTTTCTGTCTTCATTCATTGCTTGATGAACATTTACGTTGATTCTAGCTATTGTGAATAATGCTGTGGTAAACATAGGAGTGCAGATATCTCTTTGACATGCTGATATTTATGCCTTTGAAGATATACCCAGAAATGGAATTGCTGGATTATGTTATTTTTCTATTTTTAATTTTATGAGGGACCACCATCCTGTTTACCAAAATGATCATACAGATGTACATAGCACCAATGGTGTGCAAGCTTTCCCTTTTCACCATGACCTCACTAACACTTGTTATCTTTTCTCTTTTTTATAATAGCTATTATAACAGGTGTGAGGTAATATCCCATTGCGTTTTATTTTCATTTCCCTGATAATTAGTGGTGTTGAGAGTAGTTTTCATATATCCATTGGCCATGTCTTCTTTTGGAAAATATCTCTTCTGGTCTTTTATTCATTTTTTAATTGGGTTCTTTGTTTTCTTACTGTTGAGTTGTTTGAGTTTCTTATATATTTTGATATGATGCCCTTATCAGATGTATGGTTTGCAAATATTTTCTTTCATTCCATAGTTGTTTCTTCATTTGCCAATTGTTTCTATTGCTGCACAAATACTTTTAGTCTAATGTGACCATGTTTTTATATTTTTGCTTTTGTTGCCTGTTCATATTTAAGAATTCATTGCTAACACTGATGTCAAGAAGCTTGTACTCTTTTGTTTTCTCCAAGTAGTAGGTAGTGTCAGGTCTCACATTTAAGACTTTACTCCATTTTAAGTTGATTTTAATATGTGGGGTGATATAAAGATCTAGTCTTATTATTCTGCATGTGGATCTCCAGTTTTCCTGATACCACTTACTGAATCTTGTCCTTTCCCCATTGTGTGTTCTTGATACCTTTGGAGATCAACTGACTATAAATGCGTAAATTTATTTGTGAGCTCTCTATTTTGTTCCATTGTTCTGGGTCTGTTTTTATACAAGCCCCATGCTTTTTTAAAAAAGCCCCATGCTTTTTTAATCACCAAAGCTTTGTATTATATTTTGAAATCAGATGGTGTAATGCTTCTAGCTTTGATCTTTTTGCTCCAGATTGCTTTAGCTACTTTGGGTCTTTTTCAGTTTCATATAAATTTTAGGATTTTTATTTGCTTTGTGAAAAAATGTTAGAATTTTGATGGGATTGCATTGAATCTATAGATTACTTTGCATGATATGCACATATTAACATTATTAATTCTTCCAATGCATGAACAAAGGATATTTTCATTTGTGTCTTCTTCAATGTTATTTATAGATAGATGTAGTACAGTTTTCAGTTTACAGATTGTTATGATTAGAATATAAAGTGTCTCCCAAAGACTCATATTCTAAAGACTTGGTCCACAATGCAGCAATATTCAGAGGTGGGGTTTTAGAGAAATGATTGGATGATGAGGGTTCAGAACTCACCAGTGAATTAACTGGTGGTCAAAAATATAGCATGGGTCTAATTGGAAATATAGGTCACTGGGGGCATGTCCTGGAAGGCTATTTACTGTCCCCAGCTCCTCCTTCCCGCTTCCTGTCTCTGCTTCCTGGTTGTCATGAACTGACCACTTTGCTCTGCGGCACTCTTCTGCCACCATGTTCTGCTTTACATCACGTCCAACGCAATGGGGACAGCAGACCATGTTCTGAAACTATGAGCCAAAGTTAATTTTTCCTCCTTTAAGTTGATTTTCCTGAGTATGTTTCACAGTGAAGAAAAGTTGACTAACACACAGATCTTTTCCCTCCTTCGTTAAATTCATTTTCAATTTGTGGAAATTTCTTCATTATTTTCTTGATTTTTTTTAGAAAGTTCTTTGTTAGAGTATTCAATCACAACTGAGTTTTGTTGCACATTGCAATTTTTGTTGTATACTGCAACTTTGCTTAATCCATTTATTAGTGCTAATATTTGGTAGAGTTTAGGTTTTCTGAAAACATTATGGCATCAGAAAACATGCCTTTAACTTCTTTTTTACCAATTTTGAGGGCTTTTATTTCTTTCTCTTGCCTGATTACTCTGGCTAGGATCTCTAGTACTGTATTGAATAAAAGTGGCTGGAGTAGGTTTCTTTATCTTGTCCCTGATCTTGGAGGAAAATCTTTCAATTTCTCATCAGTGATCTGTGATATTAGTTGTGGGCTGGTCAAAGTAGCTTTTATTATGTTGAGGTACATTCTTTTTGTACCAAATTTGTTGAGACTTTTATCATGAAAAGGTATTGAAAAATTTCAAATCCTTTTGCTGAATCTACTGAGATGATCATAGGATTTTTATTTTTCATTTTCTAATGCAATATATCACATTTAATGATCCATGGTTTTGCTGAACCCTCGTTGCATCCCAAGGCTAAATCTCACTGTATTATTATGTGTAAATCCCTTAGTATGACGTTGGATTTGATTTGCTATGAGTTTCTTCAAGATTTTTACATCTATATTCATTAAATATATTATTCTCTTTTTTTGAGAGCCTTTTTCTGATTTTGGTATCAGGGTAATTTTGGCTTCAGGAAAGTGGTTTCAAAGTGTTTTCTCCTCTTCAATATTTTTTTGGGGGAAGTTTGGAAAGGATTGGCATTAATTCTTTAAGTCATTGGTGAAATCATCTGGTTCTGTGATTTTCTTCATCTGTAAGTTTTCAATCAAAACTTACACTGATGAGTAAGGAGATTCAAAGGAGAAATGTATCCATTTATTTTGGGTTTCTAGATTTTTGGCATATAAATTTTCATAGCAATCTCTGTATTTCTGTAGTCTTCCTATTTTTCTCAGTTCTAATCTTTTTCCAGCATGTAATTAATCACTAACAAAATTTTTTAAGTTAACCTAACAAGACGTGAAAAGACAAAATATTTTTAGAAGTAATTTAAAGATTCACTGCATTGAAGTTTATTTCTTAAAGAAGTGGACAGAGAAGAAGGTTTAATGTCATAAAAGTAATAGCCAATTACATTATTGACAATTTTCAAAAGCACCTTACCATCATGACTTAGAACATAGATCGAATATTGACATATTTAATAAATAAAAAAGAAGTACATATTATCTATTATGTTCACAATCCTCTTTTAAGTAGTATAGTAACAAAATCAACCATAAAACATAGTCTTGATATTATAAAGCTATTGATCAAGTAAAGAGGCTATGTGTGTGTGTGTGTGTGTGTGTGTAAGTAATACACAAAGTATAAGCTTACATAAAGTTATAAGCAATAATTTCAGGCATTAAAATGTATAAACAGTGACATCTACAAGTTTTCTGACAGAATTTAATCTGTACAATCTACTTGGCTTATCTTATTTTTATTTCCTTACTTGAATTACTATCTGTAAATTTTAAAAGTCTGGTTTATTCTTCTACCTTTTTGACCCATATGACCAGCCACCTCCTAGACATATCTGTTTTGATACTGCATGTAAAATTTAAACCTAGTGTATCCAAAACAAGATTGGCAATATTATCATCCAAAGATACCCTATATCTTTGTATTATCATCCAAAGATACAATTTCTGTCCCTGTACCAATAAATAGCATTCAAATTATTTCATTGCTCAAAGTAATTCTCTGGTTATTTAACCAACTTTTAACACTTGACAATATTTCCTTCTCCATAAAGATCCTGACATCATCAGAACAAACCAGGCTCACATGCCAATGTTTTGGTTTATACCATATCTTTGCATGGTTTCTTGTACTCTTCCATGGGATTTTCCTCCCACTCAGGAAATAGCCCCGCTTCCACAGGCACATTCTGAATGTCAGCACCACCTGAAATTGTTCTACCTTTGGAAATAATTATTTGTTTCACTGTCTTTTCTTCTTTTTTACAGCACAATTTTACCTTGTGGTGGCCTCCAGTACATCAATTTGATGTTTGTATTCTATGAAACTGCTTGTTTCTCTCCTTCCCATATTATTGGTCCTAATTTCCATGAAAAAGTCATACTATTACTCATATTTTCTCCTCTATTTTTCTTGCTTCTCTTGTACTCCTTGGGAAATACATCATGGATGAACCAAAGCTTTTAGATTTCTCTGTTTTTACTTTAAGACTAAGTATTGCTGGGGAAAATCCTGCAACATGACTGATTGATAACTCTCACAAATTTATAGCCACCCATATGAATTGAATACTCAACATAACTAACTGATGTTCAACTGTCATTTGGTATGAACTTATTTCCCATTTTCATTTTTTCTTTACTTTACTCTTACTTCTTTACACTCTTTCATTTTACTTTAATTTATTCAGACAGTAGTTCCCCTAGAACAGCCCATTAATTCTTCCACTTAGTTCTTGGAAATTGTTCTAGTGTCTGTCCTTTTCTAGATCTTATTCTTCATTTTTTTCTTTTCAGTCAATAATCTACCTTTGGGAACACATCACTAATTTCTACTTAGTCAATGAGGTCTAATATGGAAACATAACTGCAAGTATGTTAAAAGTGATGTATAGCATTGATTGATTGAGGTGGAGTTAGAATGTGGTAATGGCTCTAGTATCCTGAGCCGGGGAATTGGTTTTTCCTATATAGTAGTAAAGCACTTGGTTCAATTGTCACTTGGTTTTTGCTTCCTGACACAAGATGATTAGTGAATTTGGAAGAAATTTTTTCAGAAAGTTTGAGTTAACTTATTTTTATATCATTTTAGAAAGTCTTTATTCTGTGTCTTCACTGAATGTATTCAAGAGCATGAATTATCTTGAATCAATGTACATTAAAAATAACCTAAACAACATCATACTCTGGTAGTCTAATAATGGCTCACAAAATCATTCGGGTTCTAATACATAAAATTAGAGAAGGTTACTTTGTAGAGCAAAAGGGACATTAGGGCCATAACAAGTTTTAGATCTTGAGATGGGGAGATTATCCTGGACCTAGAAGGAGACAATGAGAAATTGGACTACAGAAAAAGAAGGTAATGTCATTACAGAAGCAGAGGGAGAAAAGGTGATATGATGCAAGAAATGGGTCATGTGCCAAAGAATGCAGGCGGGTTCCAGAAACTAGGAAAAGGGACAAATAGATTATTCCCCAAAGAGTCCAGAAAGAACCAGCCCTATGAACATCTTGATTTCAGCCCAGTAAGACTCATTTTGGACTTCTGACCTCCAGATATGTGAGAGAACAAATATGTGTTATTCTAAGTCACTATATCCATAGCAATTTCTCACAAGAACCATAGGAAATGACATATTGTCCTTCTTTTTTGTACTAGTTTATCACTCAGGAACATACTGTTGAGATTTTTTTCCATGATAAAATTATGCACTAGTGTATCCTTTTAATACAAATAAACTGCCATTGTTTTTTTTCCTATTGAGACTCAGTTTGGTTTCAAGTTTTTATTATTATATTTCCAAGAACATTTTCATATATGTCTTCAGCTACTTACTTTAAGGTAGATATCCTAATTTATCTTTAAAAATATTTCTTGACTTAAATAATAGCATCATAATCTTAAGCTAATTTTTGGTTAGCATTTACATATTATGCAGTTTTCATCTTCTTACCTTCAATGTAGTTGTGTTTTTGTGTTTAAAAGTATGTCACTTTACCCAGCATAAAATTGGATTATTGCTTGTTTTCATCTTTTAATTATAATATTTAGGGCAATTACATTTATTACAATTACTAATATAGTTGACCTTAACTATACAATATCATATTTTTCTTTTTTCTTAAGTGTTCTTTGTTCCTTTTCCCATAAGTCCTGACTTCTTTTGAAAATGACTGTATGTTTCATTGTTTCCTTTGAACTCTTCTATTAGCTTTTTGATTATTTTTCTCTGTATTATTCATTGAGGTGACCCCAAGAATTATAGCATGACTGTCTTATTCAAATCTACCTTAAATTAATATTTTTAACATTTCTAGATCAGTAGAAGAACCTTACAAAACCACGGGTTCTGTTTTTATCATGTATTTAACATCTCCATTTGTTATAAAGACCTTTACAAGGTTTCTGGTTGTGGTTTACTTAGTATTCTTTTGTTGTTGTTGTTGTTGTTAAATATACACAATAGTAAAATGTATTTTGACACATTATACATACATGGAAGATAATTTATTCTAAATAGGATCCCATTCTTGTGGTTGTATATGATGTGGAGTTACACTGGTCATATATTTATATATGAGCATAGGAAATTCATGTCCAATTCATTCTACTGTCTTTCCAATTCCCATCTCTTTTCCCTTCCCTTCATTCCTCTTTATGTAATCCAGTAATTTTCTATTCTTTTCTTCTCTACTCTTCCTTGTTGTGGGTTAGCATCCACATATCAGAGAGAACATTCAGCCTTTGGTTTTTTGGGACTGGCTTATTTCACTTATCATGATAGTCTCCAGTTCCATCTATTTACCTGCAAATGCCATATTTTTGTTCTTCTTTATAACTGAGTGATATTCCATTCATCTTTATCCGTTCATCTGTTGTAGGGCACCTAGGTTGTTTCCATAGCTTGGTTATTGTGAATTGAGCTTCTATAAACATTGATGTGTCTGCGTCACTGTAATATGCTGATTTTAAGTCCTTTGGGTATGAACTAAGAAGCGGGATAACTGGGTCAAATGGTGGTTCCATTCCAAGTTTTCTGAGGAATATCCATATCACTTTCCAGAGTGGTTGCATCAATTTGCATTCTTACCAGCAATGTATTACTAAACATTTTCCCCCACATCCTCACCAATATTTATTATTGCTTGTAGTCTTGATAATTGCCATTCTGACTGGAGTGAATTGGAATCTCAGTGTTGTTTTAATTTGCATTTCTGTAATTGCTAGAGATGTTGAATATTTTTTCATGTATTTTTTGATCTATTGTATTTCTTCTGGGAAGTGCCTGTTCAGTTCCTTGGCCCCTTTGTTAATTGGGTTATTTGTGTTTTGGTATTAGTGTTCTTTTGTATTTACACCTTTATTTGCTACTTTCATTGCTCTTCATTGTTTCCTGCAGGTTTGTTTCCCTCTGGGCTATTTTCCTTCAACCAGAAAGACTTGATTATCCTTGCTATGTTTACTAGCAATAAATTCTACTAGATTTTATTTGTAGGAGAATGTTTTAACTTTGATTTGGGGAGTGGGGGTAGGTCTAAAATTTTAGAATGGTAGAATGATAGTTCCTTTTTTTTTTTTTTTTGATACCAAGGATTGAACCCAGGGGCACTTAACCACTGAACCACATCCCTAGCAATTTTTTAATATTTTATTTAAGACAGGGCCTTGCTAAATTGCTGAGACTGGCTTTGAACTCATGATCCTCCTGCCTTAGCTTCCCAAGACACTAGGATTATAAGCGTGCACCACAGCACCCAGCTCTTGTAGTTTCATTTTTCTTTCAATGCCTAGAAAATTATTTTCTATTGAGTCTTGGCTTCTATAGTTTTTGTTGTTATGTTAGCTTTTAGAATTATTTTTGTTCATTTGATGGTAATATACCTCAATCTTTGGCTGCTTTTATATTTTTCTTGCTTTATTCATTTTTCTAGAACTTTTGTTCATTTGACAGTATTATCTTTATTTGTTCATTATTTTTGTTTGTTTGTTTTATTTAGTTTTCAGAAATCTTTCTAATTTTTTTTGAGATTTTTGTTCCCAACTACGTTTTTTTTTTGTTTTGTTTTGTTTTGTTTTTTGGTACCAGGGATTGAACTCAGGGGCACTCTACCACTGAGCCACATTTGCAGCCCTATTTTGTGTTTTATGTAGAGACAGGGTCTCACTGAGTTGCTTAGTGCCTCGCCGTTGCTGAGGCTAGCTTTGAACTCGCGATTCTCTTGTCTCAGCCTCCCAAAGTTCAGGTATTACAGACGTGTGCCACCACGCCCGGCTCCAACTATGGTTTTGTTTCTAATTATCCTGTTTAAGTTTCTCTGAATATGTTTAATTGTGGGCTGATTTCTGTCATCTGTTTTAGAAAACTTTCAGCCAATTTTTGTTTTAAATATTGCTTCTGCTTTATTTTTTATCCTCTCCTCTGGGATCCCAATTCTACAAGGGCTAAGTCATTTGTTTATATTCTATATGTCTCTTAGACTCTGTTCTGTCTTTTAATTGTATTGTCTGTCAATTGGATATGTTTTCTTTACTTACATTCAGATGAATTTGGAATATCTTGTGTGCCAAAAAGTAAGGAACTGCTGAAAAATTGTTGGAATATGTCAAAAGGACATTAGTATCTATTGATAGCCAAATATGGGGAAACTTGAGCAAACAAAATAAGTTATGATAGTGATGGATTATAGCCCATGAAATAAGACATATCCATGACTTCATACTGATAAAAATAAATAGCTGAATCAACAAATAAATATGAGATGGATGACTCTTCCATCCAGTAAAATTCCAATTAATAAATGCAGAAGGAATAATGGAAATAGAAAATTCCCATGTGGCAAACAGCACAGTGATAATTGTTGCAGATAAAAATCATCAATGGATGCTGAAGTTAGTAGGTGAAAGTATGATGAAAAACAGGATATGTACATGGTCTAAAAGTATTTCCCCACATGATACTTATTAATTACAAAGGGAAAAATAATACTTCACACTGGAAAAACCTGGCAGACACTCCTTTAATCAAGTGATCAAAGTTAACATCACTAGTAATAAGGCATATTGACATCATATACCTGCTGATATGATGCACTACAAAGGCTACAACAGTACTTCTGTGATATTGTTGCCAAAAATGCATAACCTCAATCCAGTCATGAGGAAACATCAAATGCAAATTAAGAACGTTTTATGAAATAACTGGCCAGTCCTCTTCAAAACTGTCAAGGGTGAGACAAAGAAATACGGAGAAACTATCCTTGATTAGAGGAAATTAAGAAGATAAAAGTAAATGCAATGTGAGATCTTGGATTGGATCCTAGACCCGAAAAAAGAAAATTAGTGAGACAGTTGGTGAAATTCAAATCAGGTCTGAGGTTAGCTAATAATATCACTTCAATTTTAATTTTCTTTTCTTCTGCCAGTTGTAAGCTCTAGAAGATTCTAAACTGTCTAGGCATGCCTCCTTTAACAATGAAGATATGTTCTGAGAACTTCCTCATTAGGGCATTTCATCTTCATGCAACATCATGGAGAGTACATACAGAAACTCAGATGGTTTAGGTCAGTCACTAGACATGGCTACTTGATGCAATCAAGAGATAAAGTAAATATGAAGCTGCTGCTAGTATAACTTGGCATACTATTTTCTGTTTTGTTTTTACTTAGTTTTATTGATGCATTATTTGTTACATATTTGTACATGCACACAATATAGCAATGTAATTTGGTCAATTTTATTCCCCAGTGCCTTCCCTTCCCCTTCTCCTCCCACCCCCCCTACCCCGTCTCCTTCCTCTGTTTACTCTTGTCCTTTCTATTTGCATGAGATTCCATCACCACCACCCCCACTTCTCTTTTCCTTTTTTTCTTTTATCTCTAGCTTCCACATATGACAGAAAACATATGACCCTTGGCCTATGAATTTGGTTTATTTCCCTTAGCATAATGTTTCTAAGTTCCATCCATTTTCTTGCAAATGACATAATTTCATTCTTCTGTATGGCTAAATAGAACACCACTGTGTATATATGCCACATTTTCTCTATCTATGCATCCACTGATAGAGACCTAGGCTGATTCTATAATTTGAGCATTATGAATTGTGCTGCTATAAACATGGATATGCACGTATCACTATAGTATGCTGATTTTAATTCTTCAGGATAAGTACTAAGGAGAGATATACCTGGGTCGTATGTAGTTCCATTCCTAGTCTTTTGGGGAACCTCAATACTGATTACCATATTGGTGATACTAATTTACAGTCCCACCAACAGTGTGAAAGTGCTCCATTTTCACTACATCATCTCCAGCATTTATTATTGTTTGTATTCTTAATGACTGCCATTCTAACTGGAGTGAGATGAAATCTATTTGGATTTGCATTTCCCTAATTGCTAATGATGTTGAACATTTTTTCATATACTTGTTGGTCATTTGTATTTCTTTTGATAAGTGTCTGTCTTGTTCACTTTCACATTTATTGTTTGGGTTATTTGGGGGTTATTTAAGTTTTTTGAGTTCTTTATATATTTTGGATATTAATCCTTTGTCAGAAGAGTAGCTAGTAAAGATTTTCTTCCATTTTATAGGTTCTTGTTTTGCATTCTTAATTGCCTCCTTTGCTGTTCAGAAGCTTTTTTAATTTGATGCCATCCTATTTATTAATTCTTGGTATTTCCTGAGTTCTACAAATCCTATTGAGGAAGTTTCCTGGCATAATATTTTACAGCAAGATTTATTTTATTAGAAAGAGCACACTCTAAAATAATAATAAAAATACAGTAGTCAGTACATAAACCAGTAACAGAATCATTCATTATTTTCAAGTATTATGTATTGTACACAATTGTACGTGCTATTTTGCTTTTTATATAAATGGCAGCACAGTAGGTTTATTTCTACCAAAAGTCCCACAAACACATGAGTAACACATTGCATCATGGCATTATAACAGCTGAGAAGTCACTAGGCAATAGGAAAGATTCAGCTCCATTATGATCTTCTGGGACCACAGTTGTGTGTGGTTCTTCATTGACAGAGACATCATTATGTTTTTCATCACTATACTAGAAATTCAAAAGGATGCCCAGAGTGTTGTGATTTTGAAAGCACACTGGAATATGAATATGCAGTTTAGAGTTTAGATATTTAAAATGGTAGAGAAAATCAAGTTTTGTCTTCAGAACTCTAATAAGAGGTCTTGTTACCTGGCTGACTTTTAAAATTTAATCCATGTAACTTCTTTACAGTGGCTTTAAGTGATCCTTTTAGCAAGAAGGATACCATCTCCTACTCCCTTTGTGCCCTAAGCTGCCTCCTTTTCCATCACTTTTATTCCTGTCTGGAAAAGTTTAGAAGCTCCCACCCGATCTCTTTTTTTCTCCCCAGGGAAAAAACACTGTTTTGTTACCTTAACATCTGACAGCATAGAATATTTAAGTCCAAAGACTCCTTAACCTTTTGTAATTCAACACTTTTATTTTACAGATGACCAAATTGAGGTCCAGAGATGGAGTCCCCTGAATCCAGGTTGGATGCTCACTAACTCTGCTGTAATGTAAGGGCTTCCATAGTCTACATGCTTAGAACCATGAGGTGTGCCAGGGATAGAAGACTTGCTGTTTCCTAGTTTATCACATGTAACACCTGTTTAAAAAGTGAATCCATATATGGATGAATGTTAAGAATTTTGTACTCATTTAAAAGAGAACTGTGCTGTTTGTTTCTTTTTGAATTTTGGGCACTGGGGAAGAGGTGTGGGTCAAAATCAAACAAGTCCCAAATTGTCTGTAATTTATCTTTCTTTTCCCTCACACCAAGCATTTCTCTAGCAGACACCAGCTTGGTGTCCGCTACTTTAATTCAATTCTGAAGCTCTCTACCTGGAGAGAGTTTCAGATTCCACAGGTGAAAGGTTCAATCTCACATGACTGCCTCTCATTTCAGACACCAATCTCAAGCCCCTGGTCATGACCCATGCTTCTGACCCACCAGTTATAAATCAGAGTTCCTGTCACCCCTTCATCTGGTTCACTGAACCAGCTGGAGTGGCCCACAGAATTCAGGGAAACACTTCATTTACATTTACACTTCATTAATAACAGATATAATAATGTGTGCAGATGAACAGCCAGATGGAAGAGACGTAGAGGGCAAGGTACGTGAGAGTGCTGTGGATCATTCATGCCCTCTCCAGGCACGATATCTTCCAGACAGCTCAGCAATCTGTAAACTCCCAAAATCTGTCGTTTAGGGTTTTTATAGAAGATTCATATTATAGTCATGGTTGATTAGGTTATTGGCCACTGGTGATGAGCTGAACCTTCAGCCCCAATCCCTTTCTTGGATGGTGGGAATGGGTAGAACTGAAAGTTCTTATTACATAATTGCTTTCCCCAGGCAATGAGCCTCTAAACCTCAAGTCAAAGAACCCTCAGCCATCAGTCATCCTCTTAGTTCATTTTCTGTTATTATAACTGAATACCTTCATTTGAGTAATTTATAAAGAAACAAAGTTTATTTTGTCTCATGGTTGTGAAGCCCAGGGAGATCAGAACTGGGTAGCTTCATGGGCTTCTGGTGAGGGCTTTATGGCAGAAAAGCAGAATGGAAGTGGATGTGTGCCGAACAGCAGTATGTATATGAGAGAATGGAGAGACATGCCTGGCTTCCTTAATAACAATCAGTTCTTGCAGGAACTACATTAATCCTTTCAAGGGTGGAACCTCTATGACTTAATTAACTCTCAAAGTTCTCAATACCTTTATGATGGGAACCAAGCCTCAACTTGAGTTTTGGTGGGGACAGACCTTATTCGAACCATAGCAGTCATCTCCATAGCACACAAAAAGATACTTTTCACTTAAGAGATTCCAAAGGTTTTAAGAACTATGTGCCAGGAAGCAAGGTTGGACACCAAATATATATTTTTTATACCATAATATAACTAGTATCCAATATATTGTTTGGAGATATGTATACTTTATGAAGTGATTACCACAATCAAGCTGAGTAACACATCCATCAGCTCAATAGTTATGTGTGTGTGTTAAGAATGTTTAAGATATATTCTTTTAAATTTCAATATATAATACATTAGTAAAAACCATAGTTCCCAAGGTGCACATTTGATTTCCAGATCTTATTCCTCATGTAACTAAAAATTTACACCCTTTGATTAAATCCCCTCCTACCAGGTGTTATGGTTTGGATCTGGATTGTTCCCCAGGAGGCCCATGTGCTAAGGGTTCAGTCTTTGGTGTTGTAGTGTTCAGAGGTGGGCTTTGAGGATTGGATCATGAGGGTTATGACCTCATGAGTGGATTAATCCACTGATAATTGAATGACAGACAGTGGAGGCTGTGGGATGTGGTGCCTGTTTGAAGGGAGTGGGTCCTTGGGGCATGTCCTGTGGGATTGTATTTTATCCTCATCCCTCATCATCCCCATCCCTATCATCTCCAGCATCCATCTCTGCTTCCAGTTGTTGAGGACTGAGCAGCTTTCCTCTGTCATGCTCTTCTACCATCATGTTTCTGCCTTGGAGCCAGTGGACCATAAACTGAAACTTCTGAAACCGTGGGCCAAAATAAACTTTCCTCCTTTAAGTCATTTGTGTCAGATATTTGTCACAGCGATGCAAAATTCACATGCCCTGGAATCCACCTTCCCACCCTCTGTTTCTATGAGTTTGATTATTTTAGAATCTGTAGAGAAGACAAGCCATGTAGTATTTGTTCTGCTATTTTACTTAGAATAAAGTCTTTCAGGTTCATCCATGTTGTCTCGAAAGGCAGGATTTACTTCTTTTTTTTTTCTTTTTTGAGACTAATAGTGTTTCTTATATGTATATATCATATTTTCTTTATCCATTCATCTGTTGATGATATTTAGGTTGGCTCCCTATCTTGGCTATTGTAAATGATGCTGCAATGAACATGGAGTGCAAGAGTGCAGGCATCTCTTCAACATAGTGATTCCAGTTCCCTTGGGTACATACCTACTAGTAGGATTGCAGGATGATATGATAATTCTATTTTTAGGTTATTGAGCTCGTAGACCTTGCTGTAGAGGATCCAGAATTAACTGGTGTATCCTAAGTTTTCTCTTACTTCTAGTGCATGGCCCTTCTGGAATACCAGTTAAAAGCTGGAAATGGTTGCCATGTTCCTGAAATTGAAAATCTAAACTCTGTTTCCGCAACACTTGAAATCTCTTCTTAGCTCTTTTAGCTTCCTGGTTACTGCTTTCCATTTAGTTCCTCAGTCTTCCCCTGAGACAGCTCAAGATTCTGCCAACAATTTGAGGGCATTTATACAAACATGTTAGAGCTCCCTCAGCAGCATTTTCCCTCTCATTTCAAGCCACTCTGGCAGCCAAAAATCCATGGCCTTTCCAGTGCAGTAAGTTTCCTCCCTTACTCCCTGATCGCTAGGAAGAGCCTTCACAGGAAAGGCCAGATAATTGTGCAGCCCACCTGGTAAACTTCCTTCTCTCTAGAACTCCATTTCCTACACTGTCTACATTTCTCTACTGCCTTCAGGAAGCGGAGGTTTTTGTTGTGTTGTGTTGTGTGTGGTTTCCTTTTGTTTTAGATTTGTGTTTTGTTTTTCTTTTCTTTTTCTCCAACCTTTATATTTTTATCTGTGAAAGGGTGAGTCTTATCAAAACTATTCCACCATGACCAAGCACTGGGATTCATGCTTAATTATTTTCTATAGTATGATTTTGTAATTTTAATTTGCCATAATTTTTTTATTTCTTTGCTGCATTTTATTGGACTGAGTTTTATTTCTTTAAACCTCTTTATGTCCTTCCTTTCCTTTGCAAGTTGATAATTTGCTTTCTATACCTTTTGTGACTGCTCAGTTTTTCATTTTTAACTTTAGAAAGGACAAACTTAAAACAACTTTTGATTTAATCGAGAGTCAAAATGAAAGTAGTGACATTCTCAAATGAAGATAATGTGAAGCGAGTTTATTCATGTAGAAGCTATCTGCAAAGATAAGAAGGGACTAGGGGATCCACATGAGAGATTGCAAGAACCTGAGTCTCAAAGCAAAACAGGGAAGGACCTAGAAGAATCTTGTCTCTTTTTTCCCTCAGTTCTAGGAGTGACTATATATTGAGGGGTACAATAAATCCTAGATAAATCCTAGGAAGACAGGGAAGGGAATAAGTACACCTGATGCTCTCTTCCCTCCTCTAATCTGCCAGGACTCCCAGCCAGAAGCCAGAAGACTCAGGATCATGATGACATAGTCCATTCAGGTCAGCCTTTCAGGGCAGAGGGCAGGTAGAGAAGAGTAGAGATTTTCATAGATGAGGCCAACGAAAGAGGTCTCCCGCCTCTTCAGCACATCAACACCAATTACCAATGCATCAACACCAATTACCTCCTTCTGGACACCTAGTTAATTACTGTCCATTATTTTAGTTTTGTCTAGGTTCTATTTCACCAAATTACCCATCGGGTTATTTTATAGAGACACTGCTTGTTTAGGTTTATTCGTGTTTGTCAGTGTTTGATTTTCTGTTAGTATTATTTCTTGGGTCACACACATTTCTGAGTTTAAATTCCTTCTTTCTGAATTAAATAGTATTGTAGTTCTTTTGGTAAAGGTTTGAGGGTATCCTTTCCAATCTTCCTATGAAAATATTTTTATTTCATCCTCTCTCTCAAATAAGGGTTGATCTAGGCATGCCAGGTTTACAATTGTTTTTTCTCAACTCAATAAAAAATAATTCTATTGGGGCTGAGGTTGTGGCTCAGTTGTAAAGCACTTGGCTATCATATGCAAGGCCCTGGGTCCGATCCCCAGCACACATACACACACAAAAGGATTCCATTGTTATCTGGCCTCCATTGTTACAGTTAAGAAATATTTTTCTATAATTTATATTCCTTTACATTTTTTCTTTTTACTCTCATTGCACCTAGAGTTTTATCATTCATGTTCAGAAAATTTTGAAAAATGAATTCATTTTACTTATTCTGTATAACTTATTGTGCTTGTTAAATATGAGAATTCCTGCTTTTCATTTATTCTGGAAAACTCAATCACTACCATTATGTCATTCCTAGGTCTTTCTCCTTCAAGGCCATTTCTTACAGTCCTTGGCTTTACCCTGTATCCTAGAATGGCTGACTGCTGCAAACAGTTTTCCTCAATTCCTTAATTCATGTCTTTAATAATTTTAATGTTGTTTTGTCATAATCTTTCAGCATGACTTGTGTTCATTGAAGTTCTTGGCATCTGAACCTGATTTCTTTGTATCTGTCAACACGTGAAGGTTCATTGGGTTTTTGTGTGTCATATAATTTAAAAGCGGGACTTATTCCTGGATTGATTTAGTTGAAGATGCATTCCCCAGGAGGTTTTGTATTTCATATTTTAAGGTGTGCATAGTACAAACAAGTAGGAAGAAGCTAGGCTGTGGGTACTTATAAGTTACTATCCATTTCCCTTTCTTTTTGTGTATATTTAAACTTTCTGAATAAAATAATTTTGCCAATTATCACAAGAAAATTAATTTTCAGCATGATCATTATAGTTAATGATGATATATTACATTCTTGGAAAAGGCTAAGAGAGTAGGTATTAAGGGCTCTCACCACAAAAATGATAATTTTGTAAGGTACTACATTTGTTAATTATGTATACTTAACCATTCCACAATATGTGTGTGTGTGTGTGTGTGTGTGTGTATCAACCTATCATGTAGTATATATTATGTTATATGTGATACATATACAATTTTATATGTCAGTTTAAAAATAAAAATGCTGAAAAAATAATTTTGATTTCCTAGGTACTTTTGTTTCTCTCTCTGTCTCTCTCTCTGTCTCTCTCACATTTTTAGGCTACTATGCTGCATGGTGACTAAGAACTTCCTATACCTTCCTTTCTTTCCTTCACTTATTTATTCAATGAAAAGTACTCATTAATGCATCATGCTAAGTGTGAACACCACCAACATAACCCCTGCCCTGAAAACTTCTCGCCTAGTCAAGTTGTTAGATCATTATAATTAAAGCTTACATACCAGGATCAGAGAGGAAGGCTGGCAATGGGGCAGCGAGTCAAGGAGGTACAGATATCTATTGAAAGGGGCTATTAATTATAAGTACCAGATGAGATACTTTTATTAAGATATGTTATTTAGAATTATTAAAGTGTTTCTACCATTGCAAAATGAAGTCAATTTAATCAGAGAGGTAAAATCATTCAACCAGTTTTAACGAAGAGAGAACATCCATCTTGGTGTCATTCTTTTTTTTTAATTTTAAATTTGTTTTAATTAGTTATACATGACAATAGAATGCGCTTTGATACATCACATATAATGGAGTATAATTTCTCATTCTTCTGGTTGTACATGATATAGAATCACATCTATATTTATAGATGTACATAGGGTAATAATGTCTGATTCATTCTACTGTCCTTCTACCCCCACACCCCCTCCCCTTTTTTCACTCCCCTCTTCCTAATCTAAAGTAATTCTTGATTGCCCACAGAACAGGAGGTACTTACTCTGCAAGTATTTTCTATCATCATGTTTAGTCCTTGTAAGACACTGCAAAGTAGATGTTTTTAAAAGGAAAAAATGGTAACAGAGAGAAAGTATTCCACCTAAGTTTATGGAACTATTAAGTGTATGAGCTAGGATGTGAATCCAGGTCTATGAGCTTCTAAATCAGATTCTTTCCACTACCTCAGTCTGCCTCCCAAGTAGACAAGTGTCTTCTCCATGGAAATGTGGGATCCTTAACTGCCCAGATATTTTAATATTGTGAATTAAAAGCCTACTTGATGTAGGTATTGGGAAGCATTTAATTTATTATAATCATGTTTCTCTTCTGCAAATATTTTTCAAAAAATTTTTTTATTTGTCTTGATCCAATGTGAAAAGAACTTTTGGAAGTGTCATACAGGAGTGTCAACATCATAGCTAAATATGAGGCTCTAAATTTTATGATGTAAATATTTACAAAGTGCATGCCAGATCACCAGAGTAACCATTCAGTTCTTGTCCTGGTTTTGGAATCTTGGGCAGCTCCAAAGACAGAGGAAAAGGTAGAACAAGCTCCTAGTGTTTGGTGATAGCACAACATGGCTCAGAAGTCCCCACCCCTTTGTCTTTCCATGGGTTTACTTTCCTGACCAGAATATAATTGAAAATAACATTGCAATGCTCAACTCCAGCCTCTCAGAGTGCACATCTATAATTTTCTACTCTCTTCTTTTCAGGGGACTGGCTTTGATCTTGCCAATCTCTAATCCTAAATTGGCCACCTTTGAAGATTAAATATAGCACACCTAATTAGAATAAACAAACAAATAAATAAATAATTAGCAACATTTTTATGTTTTGTCTTTTGTTGTTGTTCCCAGCAGAAAATAAGAAAACCAAGCACATATTGGTAGAAAAACCACAACTTCTAGTAGTTGATATATTTTTCCAAGCTAGAGAGGATTTCTGGAAAAGAAATAATCCACAAAATATTTTCTCCAGAAACCTTCACTTCATTGTCCCTGAAAAAAAGAGTTCAAACTGCTGAATTACCTCCTTCTGCAGTATGTCTAATTCCGTCAATAATGTAATATAGAAATGCTCAGTGTCCAAAATGGGACATTTATTAAAAAGCAGTTAGAAACAATGCAAACACCAAACAGTAACTGAAAATAGAAATCACTTTTGTAAAAAACATTCCTGTTCTCCCTATCTCAACACTATAATCTAAGGCATTTTTAAACATCCCCCAAAAGAAGTCATTTCAATGAGAACATATTCTGGTGAAGTTTCCTTTAATGTTTCTTATTGGACACATAGGATTTTACAGAATAAAATATTTCCATAGCCTATCAAACAGAGGGAGGGCATTGCAGAATTTTTATTTTTAATAAAATTAAATTTTTATTTTTTTAAATAAAAATTCTTAATAGCTTTAATAGATATTGTTATAAATCCTTCATTATAGTTTCTATCTAATTTGATCTTTGAATTCCCTTTGTTGTTGTTGCAGTACTGAGGACTGAATGCAGGGCCTCACACATGCTAGGCAAGTACTCTATCACTAAGCTACATCCCCAGCCTAGTCAGGATTTCTTTCTTTGTTTTTTAATTTTGAAATAGGGTCTTGTTAAGTTGCCCAGGCTGTCCTCCAATTTACTATTCTCCTGTGTTGGCCTCCAAGTAATTGGGATCTTAGGCATGTCCCATCACGCCCAGAAAATTCTCTATTTTGAGAGTGGCTGAAAGTTTTAGCCTTGCCCCAAACAGAAATTCAAGGGATTTGGTTGTGGCTGCTGCTTATGTTCCTCTCGTGGGAAACTTCTTTTTTCTCTTGGAAGATCTAATGCCTAAGTGTCACACCTATGACCAGGTGTTGCTTTTATTGGAATCTTGTTTACATTGGCAAATGCCCTTGTGACTCTTGTCTGGTCTGTATCCATTTATTCCTATCAAGATAGTCACTTGCTAAAAGGGAACTTTGGCCATAACGAAAGTTAGTCTCAAAGTATGTGTGTATCCAGGGAGTAATGAGGGAAGTAAAATTAAAATGTGTGAAATGGAAGAAATGAATTATTTAAAGGTCTTAGATAAAGAGGGTTGATGGGTTAGGTAAAGAGGTTGATGGGAGGTGGATAGGGAAATCTAGAGGCAGCAGGGAGAAATGGAGAGAAGAAGAGGGAGACAAAATTTGTGGGACTTTGCCTTACATAGGGTGTATGCTGATATGTATGTAAGATATGTATGTATTTTAGGTAACGATTCTAAAGCAGCCTCAACACCAAGATTACATACTGGTTTTTGTACACTAACAGGAAATTTTATATGATCTTCCAGAATTGTATAGCCTATTTCTAAAGAGCTCTCATGAAAAAAAATGTTGCAAAAGAATCATTATAAATTTGTGAGCATGCATATTTCATGGTTCTGTTCCACATTGTTTGATTTCAAGGGAAATTCTCTCTTGGTCTTGTTGTTTCACTGAGGAAAGTTTTAAAAGAGTCTATCAAGCAGATGAAGAAAGTTGATTGCTCTAGGAGTTATCCACATACAGTGAACTGCTAATAATATCACACTTGCCATGTGATTCAGTATGTGGTTCCAGGCACCCTCTTCCAGAGGCTCAAGGGGTGCTGGGAAAGCACTGAGGGGGAGAAGAGCAACACAACTGGTAGTACCTCATCTGGAAGGGCACGTTCATGTTTCCTTCCAAGTTCACTTTGCTTAACTGCAGAAGCCTGATAAAATGTTAGCAGTGGGGATGACAAGGAGATATTGCACTTCTACTACCCCTTTTGGGTCACATGGTATTAAAGTATTAATTTGTAAAGCTACAAGAAGAGTCAGGAAATGGGGAAGGGACATGGATTTGAAAACCACCTAGGACCAAGACTCAAGGCAGCAGTTTACAACAGTAAGCAAAGAATATGGTGTCTTATTAGGACTTTAGGGGTAATTTCCATGGGCCTGACATAATTACCTGAGAAGGAAGTGTGCCAGGTGGATGGTAACACCTTTAGTTAGGAGAAAATGTCTATTTATACTCACATACTTATTCAACTACAATTTCTAAGTGCCCGTGAAGGAAAATAAGATTTGAACCTTTCAAAATGTTGTGTTAAGTTTATTTAAGATACCTTGAATCATGGTATTTTTTAGGGGGGGATTGAGCTCAGGGGCACTCAACCAATGAGTCATATTCCTCAGCTCTTTTTTGTATTTTATTTAGAGACAGAGTTTCACTGAATTGCTTAGTGCCTAATTTTTGCTGAGGCTGGTTTTGAACTTGGAATCTTCCTACCTCAGCCGCCCGAGTTGCTGAGATTACAAGCATGCACAACATTGCCAGGCTCAGATTTTTAGTAAAAAATGTGAGTCATGA
>CM053399.1:133761780-133805847 GCA_028644305.1 Xerus rutilus | reverse complement strand
GATTCCATTTATTTCAGTGAATTTGATTGCACCGTGTTTTGGAGGAAAGACACTTTGTATAGAAGTTAGAGCTTCACACTCTCTATGTGCCTAAATTAGTGATAGAGTTGTTGATAGGATGTGTGAATTGAAATATGTATTTCTATCATCTTAACTACAGAAAGAAAGACACAGACCTCTTTTCATTTTTGTAATGATTTTTGTCACTGAAAAAGACCTTAAAGTAGTCTTTTGTTTCAAGCCCTGTGTCCTCAGAAAGCTGAGCATTGTTAACTCCATTTTCAAACAAAGAGCAAAGAGGTTAAGTGATGTGCTCAGGGTCACACAGCTACGGTAGTGTCTTCATCCAAGATTCCTTGGATAATTGCTTCTGAAAAAGAAGAAATGGAGGTGGCTATCTGAGGAAACCAGGCTTGGGGAATAGCCAGTCACCAGTCCCTGGAGAACATCTCATGTTCAGTCACCCGGACTCTGTGTCCACTCATGGGAGCCCAAAGTCACATTCCAAAGATATGGAATTCAAACCTAGTTTTCCATGATCTCTTTTAGTTGTTTGTCCTTAGTATTAGTATTTGAACAATTTTTTGTTATTAAAATCAAAATATGTTACTCTATCATAAACAGAGACAAAAACAAATAGGATCAAGGTAAATAAGTGTGAAGTTAGCCATATCCAGGATCTCCCTTCCCCGTTTGGAGTGTATGCTGTAAATCAGAAAATAAAACCCCAAAATATGGCATGTGACATGCTGCATAATTTGAACTAAAAAGCAGTCTCAAGACTTCTGTAACCTTACCCCTCACCCTCCCACCCTAGGTCTCTCATCCTTCTGCAGTAATCAACTTTCTGTGAAGTTTTTTCTCTCTCCCCTTTTTTTTTGGTACAGGGATTGAACTCAGGGGCACTGGACCACTGAGCCTTACTTTGCATTTTATGTAGAGACAGGGTCTCACTTAGTGCAGTTGCTGAGGCTGGCTTTGAACTCCTTTGATCCTCCTGCCTCAGCCTGCCCAGCTGCTGGGATTACACGCCAGCACCACCTTGCCCAGCGTTGAGTTCTCTTACCAGACCAAGAAGAGTTCTTCAGAAAGAGTAGAATTGTCTTGGATATCCCTCCCCTTGATATCTCATTAAACAGAGATTAGCTCTTATGAAAGGGGACCAAAAGTCTGAAACTCTGAAACCTCACCCAGGGAGAACCACAAGTGACCACCTATTCTGTGGACTGTTACCTGAGAGACTTTATTTGCATTGCAAGACAGCCTTTGTTTGACATGTACTTCTCAAACACTTCCTCCTCTAACCCTCCCTGAACTACCCTACCTCCCACTAGGAACACTCTCCCCCCATTCCTTCCTGTCACCAACTCCCACAGTAGCCCCAAGCCTCTACTTCCTTGGGTAGCTCAGAATGCTATTTAAGCTTCAACCATCTGGCAGTTTTTTTATATTTCATATTTTATGTGACTCCTATGTGCTTATACATTACATGTTTATGCTTCTTTGCCTCCGAATCAGTCTATTGTTAGTTTGCTTCATAGAGTCAAATTATCAAAACTTCAGGGGGTAGAGAAAGAATGTTCTTTTGCCCTTACCCTTAGAGCCATTCCTCTTTTCCAGGTCAGACATGCATGAGTAGGATAATTATCAGAACTTTTCAGACCCTCCTTTGGCAACTTGTAGCTACCAAATAGGAATCATTTTCCTGCCATCCTTGTGGGGAAACCTGAATGATTTCTTGAAAGAATTCAGGCTTTCCACAGACAGGAATAACTACAGTCTTATGGCTCCTTCTGCTTTCAAACTGTCCAAAATTGCTCAGGGAATTAAAAACTTGAATAATGCTTAAAATTATAGGGAGGAAAAATACGCAAAATAAAATAATAATAAGGGGCTGGGATTGTGGCTCAGCGGTAGAGCGCTTGCCTTGCATGCGTGAGGCCCTGGGTTCGATCCTCAGCACCACATACAGAGCAATAAAATAAAGACATTGTGTCCATCTACAAAAAAATTTAAAAAAAAAAAAAAATAATAATAATAATAATAATAATACTAGCAATAATAATCATAGCTGGCATTACTGAGTACTTCCTGTCAGTTACCCTGATAAATAATTTTTCAGTATTTCATGTACCTCATAAAGTTGATCTTATCATCCTCATTTCATGGAAGACATACATGAAGGTTTAAGAAAGGAATCTAGCCCTACCTAGGTCACATAGCTAGTAGTGGCGGTACCAGATATTGAAGTCTACCTGCTCCCTCCCTCCTAATCCACACTTTTAATGACCCCATTACTATCTTCCAGAAATTTGGATTGGAATTCTTTCATCAGAATGTAGGATGGCAAGGTGTTTCATATCAACGAAGCTGATTAATCCTGTCGCCAGAGGAGTTCTGGAAAGTTCGTGATGAGACCACAACTCAGGACAAGTGGGGTTCTTGAACAAATGTCACAGAAATGAATTTAAGGGCATGTCAGTTAGAGGCACAGAGATTTATTTCGGAAAGCCAGGAATACACATTCAAGGGACAATGCAGGCTGTCTCAAGAGTGAGAGATGCTTTGGGAATTCTCAGGCTCTTGTATAAGAAACTTCGTGGTAAAAAGTAGGCCTGGAAATATATTCAGGGATGAAATCAGTCTGATGATCCCAGATGGTTTATGGTGATCTGGTTGTTCTCAGTATCCTTAAGCTGATATAGTCTCCATTATCTGATCAGTAGATAATGTTGGAAAGTACCCTAGATCATAGGTTTTTAAAAATATTGTGTCTCTCTTTGTTTAATCTATTTATTACATGAGTTTATTAAGAGTGCACAGTATAATTTTTGTAAGTAGATGAAGTTACAGTAACTCTAAAATTAACAGATTTCCCAGAAATTTGGAAACGACAGGCCTGGGAGAAAGGTAGTATGTAAAACTTTAGCATAAGGCATAAAGCTATTAGATTTAAACTGTATGCTCTTTTTCTTCCTTTGATCTCCTTTCTACTTTTTTTGTTCATTTGTTTTTAAATTCTACTTAATTCTTTAAGGAATAGCATCCATTGAGCCAAGTATAGGAGGTCTAGTTCTTAATGTGATGTTTTGTCTTTTCTGGACACAGATTTGGTCTTTAATTTCAGCCATATGACCACCATTTAAAATGAACTTTGAAGAGACTGGATAGCAGCATACTATAGATGACTCTTTGAAATCCAGCATAGAAACAATAAAACAACTTCAAGTGCAAGTACTGCTTTTGATGGGTCATGCCATTCTCTTTGCATGAGGACTGAAATATACAGTGTCTAGAAGGTCCAGCACAGAGCTCTGTTTCTTTATGACAGTGTCTGATGGAACAGCCTGCTTCTTGCATATGTGAAATACAGCTTTAGAAAACGCTGGTAATAACATTTCACCAACTCTGGTTGCAAGCACCAATTTGTTGGCTCATCCACTGAGAGAAACAGAATGATTTCTTAAAATTTTCAACAAGGAATATGTAGGAAGCAAATTTTTTCCCTTGAGCTCCATAGATATGAAATTAGTGTGGGGAATATGGGAATACTCATTTAGCATAAGATCAGAGAGTCTAAAAGGTCAATTTCAGGTTTGTTATAAACTAACAAACTGAAGTTAGATGAGGTGAACAAGGAATTAATTTATAAAATTAATATGGAGATACATTACACTGACAATTGCCTAAAATATATACTAGTTTTTGAAGTAAGCAAATGTAGCCTATGAGAATGTCCTGACACTACCACACAACATTTCTTCTCAAAACCACCTTTAAATTTGATATTTAAAATATGCACAAATATAATGAAATCAAAATAATTTGACATTTTACAAGTTTTCTTTTGAAAATAGTTCAGATTATTATTCTCATTTGAGAAGTACTTAATCCAAATAATTGTTCATCTTGAAGGAAACTGTGGATATGAGTCCAAAGTCAGCCTCTTTCTTTCTGGAAGCAAGTAGTATTGAGCTACACCCAGCCATTGGTCCTGCCTTTACCGATCCCTTCACACTTATTGTAATCTAGTTACTCAATAAGCCATGGGTCTCAATGCTTTGCAAAATCTGCGTCCCACCCAAACATTTCTTTTAATTAAAGAAAACAAGGGATAGCTCAGCATGATTTCAGTGAAAATTAAGAATTGAATTTGTGGCTGTGTGCAATATTGAAAATAAAAAGGAAAAGAGTGAAACATAAAACATCCCCAGCACAAGGAATCAGATGACAAAGCTTTTGCTAAATGTAGGAAAACCAAAAGCTTTTCTTGACTAAATCTAAATAATCGCTTGTCAGAAGCTATGATTTCCTACAATGTGCTTCCCATCCCCATTTTAACTTATGTTTTCCTGTAAACCCTTTTCCTCCTATCCACTGCTTCAGTCCCCAGAAGAGCGTGCCTCAGAAGACACAAGGCTCTGTAATGCTGGGTTAAGGCTGGCAATTCATCCCTCACCCCCCAAACTCCATGGAGTCTGTATTTTATTTGCTTTCAAAAACTGGCGTGGAGATAAGGCTCTAACCTCTCTTAATTTTGAATTTCCTGGCTTTTGTCATTTTAAGCCAGATTCTTAATGTTATTTAAATGTGGATGTGTTGTTTTTCCCCCTTTAGGGTGAGGGGTATGTAGAAGAATTTACTGTTATTTTTAACTGAACTATCTTGTTAACCTTGGGGGACATCCCTGGAGCAGCAACGCATACAAGCAATAATAGCTCAGCATTTCACTCCTGCAGACAGCTCTGCACAAAGAGACAGTTTGGAAAAGCTCTTTTAAAAGCACAGTCTCTTCCTGGCCCTTTTCTTTTGGTTTCAGTGGAATTTTTCTTAGTAACAATTTTTGGCTGAGGGGGTTACGGACAATTGTAAACTTGAAGCACTGCAAGGAGGAGGGGGGAGGGCTGCTCCTACACTAATTAAAACAAAGCCTGCTTGTATAAACTGCATCCCCCGCTGGTGTAAGGGGGCACACAGCACAAGGGCCTCGTGGGGCACACAGCTCTTAAGTCTGCAGGGACTTGTATTTTTAAATACAATTTAAAGTAATGCCCCTTTGTTGATTATACTCTGCTCGCCAAACCTGAGGTCTGTGAAGCTGCCAAACATTTGCTTTTAAATGTGGTGTGCCCAGCCATCGTCCAATGCTGTCATTCTCACCTAGGGCAGGGTGATTACCAGTTTCTCAAGGTACTAGTAAGCTGCTCCAATGATATTACAAATGGAAGCAGTTCTGGGACTGAGCAGATTGAGCTGGAATTTGGTGTCACTTTGTCTTACCCTCTAAATAGTGCACAAGCTTGAGAGTAAAAACTCCAGCAAAGCAAGACTCCCCAGTGGTGTGTGTGAAAGCTGCCCAGCCCGGTATTCAGTCCAGACCTAACTGAAAGAAAAAAAAAAAAAAAAAAACTTGTCCAGTGAAAGAGAAATGCACAAACATGCCTGTACTTTGTCCTCTGGATTTTAAAAGCATCTAATGTTACATGGCTCATGTGAACTTCATTTAAAGCACGGCCATCCATGAACTATTCCCTTTATGGTTTTAGTGGCTGTCCTCTTTCCTTGCTGTTCACGACTATGATTATTTTATAAGCCCTTTTGTAGCTGGGTTTATTTGATTTAACCTTTTAAATGTAGCTTGCTTTCTGACAATACAGGAAGCACAACACCAAAGGAAAAATTTGTGTGTGGGGGGGAGTGTTGGTGAGGGAGGCAGACATACAACTTGAAATGATAAGTCTGAGAAGACAGTAAACTTATTTGGGACTTTCTTAATTTTTCCAATGTGATTATCTACAAAACTCACTGTCACGTGTGGATTCTTGAGTTTTATGAGGTTGCATAGGTACCAAACTAACACTTGGCTAAGTGTTTTTTGTTTTTTCTTCTTTTCCTGATGAAAAAGGCAGGCCTGAAAAACAAGGTGCAGCATCCGTTTTCAATTAAAAGAATAAAAATTTTAAACCTCTCCCTCTGGGCCTGGTACAGAGCCAGGTGAGGGAACGGGATGGGTGTGGTCATTGAGAAAGCATTAAGATGAAAATACTCTTCTGCATGGAGTAACTTTATATTTAGAGAGTTCTCCCTCTATTCCAATAAAGCAAGCTACACTGTGCTATTGCTTTATTTCATTCTTTTTAAAATGCAGTTCCTTTGAAATTTGGTAATTCCCGAGGATACTGCATTGGACTTCTCCTTTCCCTGTGCATCTCTGATTTCTGTTCAATCCCACAGGGGTAAATATTTGACAACCAGCCATTCCCAGGGGTGGCAGACCAATGCACTAAACACAGAGTCGTTTCACTCCACCAAGAAATGAAGTCAGGCTCCAGGGGATAAACAGCTCTCCATAAATAACCTCTCAGAAATAGCCTAAGGAACATGTCCTGCAAAGAAATCCTGGCTCAGTGCATTCTATTTTGTTTATTTTGCATAAAAGTTTTCTTTGTCTAGATTTGCACCAGCATAAAAGCACTTTCAGCATAAACTCCCAGTGAAAACAAAATAAAACCAAGTAGAGAAAAAGTCCCACCTGAAGGGAAATTAAGTGGTGCCCTGTGAAATGCCAGGTGAAAACCAACCTACCTGGCATTCTAAAGACTTTAAAGAGCGGTGAGAAGAGGAAAAGGACATTGGGGGAATTTTATGCCCAGTTCGAATATTATTACACTCGGATTGAAGCCTAGGCTGGGTATGGCACAGTTCTCAGCCTGTTCAACGTCTGACTTCTAGTGGTGAAGTCTACAGTTGTCAATAACAGGATGTGACTCAGACTTAATATTTGGCCAAGATATTTCTGACCCCTCAGTGCTGTGCGATAGCTTGAGTTTTTTACTTTTTGACAATCTGGAGGAATTTATAGTTTTAACATGTACGTTTTGAACTTCAATTACTGCATTTTAGTGAGAAGAATTTGGTAAGATGAATAAGGGAAAGGAGTGGAGGGGAAGAGTTAGGTGGATCCATTTTTTCAGTGCTGTTCATTGTGAGCGTATTGTCATTTATGTTTCAGTTTTGAAGTGATCCAGTTTGTGTATTTGGAGAACATATTTATATGCACTTAGTAGTTAAATTCAGAGAATTTATAAAATTATTATGGAATACAAAGAGCTCCTTTAGTGGACAATTAATAACTATCATTTTAATATTAACCATAATCTCCTAGCTTTCTAACAGTCAAATATTTAAATTTCAAAGAATCTTAGTCAGTTTTTCTTCTAACTCCTTTGGTTTCTGTCTCCTTTTTAAAAATTTTTATCATCAGCCTAGATCAAATTCTTATTTTTTTATAACTTTGTCTTCATAGTGACAACCTCTTAAATGATTCAACTGCTTTAGCCTCTTTGCATCACTATATCCCACTATCCATCTCTGGATTAATCATTCCATGCTTTTACAACATTAATTCATCCTGTTTAGAATTTGTGTTGGCACCCCATTTTCCTAAATGAGAGAATTCCAACTACTTCACTTGTCTCTCTTTTCTTGCTCCAATTTTATGTGTACTTCTCTAACTCTTTATGAACTTTCCTTTATAATCTTTCATGTTCTACTACTTTCACTATTTTATCTATCTATCTATTTATTTATTTTGCACAATGCCTCTGCATGGAATTCCCTTCCTTCAATTTGATGGCTCAAGGTCGAGTTTGAGGCCAATCTTCTTCCACAATGATCTCTACTTTTTCAAAAGTTCTACAAAATATATACTACTTACTTTGGATCATTGGTTTATTTATTTTTTAATGCACCTCTTAACTGTCAACTAGATTATAAATTCCTTGAGGACAAGAACTGAGCCTTGAAAATCTTTTTATGTCCAAAACATTGGTTGTCTACAATTATTATGAGGAAATAATTCCCCCTTTAGGAACGTTTGAGCCACTTTATTAAGATAGGATTATCAAGGGGAACACTCTTGTGGTAAGATGGTTTCAGTTTCCTATAGAGGGAGGTGTTCTTAGGCTCAAGAAGGAATGGAGCAGATGGGGACTCCAAACACAACTGAACATGAAGAGCAACTCTGTGGAACTGGGAGAAAATGTCATCTTCTTTTGGTCTCTACCTTGAAGATACTGTATAGCTAAATAGGAATTCTTCCTTAGAGGACTCTAAATGGATATCTGTCCTATGAAGAACCCCAACAAGGAAAGGTTCTGTAATAGTGGACAGCTGGCTTCAACAAGCAACCCTATTTGGTAGCTCACTTTGCTCCTTTTGCTCTCTTCAAACCTTCTGTAAAGTTTAATTGAATGTTGCAGGCTTGTGCTAGGTAAGCTATGGGAATTCAGAGAAATAGTCATGTGTCCAGTGTTAGAGAGTTTTTCCAAATGGAGGCCATTATGATAGTGAAAACAGTAAAGAAAGGCCTAAAATAAAGATCAAAGAAATCTGGATTCTGGGTACCTGTGTAATCACTTTATTATTCATGGGTTACCAAATTCTGGACATTTTTGACATAGCAATAATACCAGACAAAATACTATGGTAAATGTCATTCATAGTGGTAAATAGTGCCACTAGAGAATGACAAAAAATGGGAAGACAATACAATATGTTGGTGAACAGCATAATTTTAGGAGCCATGTATTTAGGTACAAATGCTGGC
The DNA here is from genome assembly GCA_028644305.1 of Xerus rutilus. Lineage (NCBI taxonomy): Eukaryota > Metazoa > Chordata > Mammalia > Rodentia > Sciuridae > Xerus > Xerus rutilus. The sequence goes on along the minus strand of CM053399.1, from coordinate 133,797,239 downwards.
ATGGCCATGTACTATGTATGATCTTGTGCAAGTTATATAAACTCTCCACACTTAATTTTTCAACCATAAATTGGGGATAAAAATCTCTCCTTCCTAGAGTTATTATAAAAACTAAAATAAATTAATGTATATGGCATAGACTATGTTTATCACATGGTTAGTACATTATGTCAGATATTATAAATTCATTTGGAAAATACAATAATTCTGAACTTGTATGCATCTAATAAGGTAGGCTCCAAATATGTAAAGCAAAATTGACAAAATTACGTGGAGGGGTTGACAAGAGCTTGACTCATCTCCCAATGATTGACAAATAAGAGTAGACAAAAAATAAAAATAAAAATAAAAGATTGAATAAATGAATATGGTTAATGTGCCTTTGATAAAATTTAAATTTAGGAGCCTTCAAATCTTAATCTGAGAGTCTTGACATCTATTACAAATATGAAAATATCTCAGTTTGAGTAATTTTTAATCCCAGGTGGAAAAGAATGCTTTTAGGTTTACTATGTTAGTTATAATTAAGGAATCATGATGAAACATACATTTGCTCAACTACTTGTTTCCTCCATTCCATTCACATGCTAATTTAATTTGACATAAATTGTTAATTTTGTGATTTATATAATCACATAAAGATGAAATCATAGACTTTTAGTCTGTATATCCTTTAGCTTTACAGCATGAACAATTGAGTGTATAAAGCTTTCTTTAAAGGGTGATGAATGTCCTATCTAGTGGGAGATTTCTAGCACAGCAGAGCCCCTTCTTATCCTCCAGACTTGGTTAATCTTCCAGAGAGGCACAGCAGGTGGAAATAAACTCAAATTTGCTAAATGTTAAAATACTTACAAATATTTCTGTTTATAATACCTGCTTCAAAGTTTGGATGTGTTTGCCTAAGTCAACTATCTTAAAATATGACCATTTTTTGCTTTTTTATTTTTCTTTAGAAAATAATTTGCATCATTCATAAAGAACCAAATTGAACAGGAGATTTCTTATTAAAAAATAAAAAAAAAGCATTGACTAAATATTATTTAAACTAGAGCCTGGGAGATGGAAAAAGAAACAAGATTCAAACTTGCTAAACAATCTCAATCTTACAGAAACGCCAGGCAACTAAAATACCCTCTGGAGAGTAACATTTCATGCTTAGGAAGAAGTTATTTACTTCATGCAGCAAAGTACTTTGCTCCAAAGAGGGGTCTTGGCTCGCCATAATATTGGGTTTGGCCTATCTTGGGACTAGACTTAAACTATTTTATGTTCTCAATTTATTTTCACTCCATCTGGATTAGGGATAATTTTTCTAGACCTGAATTATGGAAATTTTCTCTCGTCAAAACTGTATGCCATATACTTGATGGTAAACATTTTGGTCTAATTGCAAAATTTACCACTGGGAAAGGTAATTATTTAAGGTGTGTATCCAAAGTAGAATTTCCCCACCTTTAGGAAACCACAAACACACATCTCTGAGAACTTCAAATGTGGAACTGTACTATAAGGCAAAGAGGCATTTCCTCCTGGGCACATCCCTGGGGAGACTCTTGCCTTTGGCTAAGGGTTGTTTCCACAAGCTGAAATCTATTTTCCTGGACATGGGGGTCCTCTTAAACATTGGGGACTTGTGGTAGCCCTTTGAGGTTGCGCAGAGAATGATTTGAGTGCCTCCTTTCAGTTTCACTCACTTCTCCTCAGCATTGCCATAACAAGTAGCCTATTCTCTTGTTGAGGGCTTCTTTGGAAATGCCCTAGGGTGAGCTCTTGCTAAAATGCCTCCTGTCTACTCCAAGTTTGCTGAAGCCAAGTGAGCAGAAGAAAGGGAATCCCTTTTAGCTTTGTGCCAGATGCTTTCACAGTTCTGCCTTGTTTTTGTTTTCCAGCTGGGCAGAAATTAAAGAGTTTTTATTGTCTCAAAGTACTGCTATTCAAGTTCAAACTTTAATGGCAAAAACAAAACCAAAAATCACACATATTACCAAAACAGAAATATTGGTGCTTTTATTTAAAAAATGACAGTACCATGTGATATGGTAGCCCATTTCACTTCATTTGGAATTATACTTTATATATTTTTCAATATACTTTTGTTAGGCACATACTATGTACTATATCCTGTGTTTAGGCATGAAAACTATAAAAATAAATAATACTTGGTGCTATTCTGAAGGTATTTATACTTTCTCCTGGAAAATGGGTACTGGAAGGAGATACATAAATACAAAAGTATATATATATAGTTTTATATACACACATAATTGAAACACACACACACACACTAATTGAAACTTAGTGTAAACACGACAATGCCCTTAGAACAATTTCATAGGTGGGACAATACTTCTTTATGTGGGTCTGGAAGGGTGAGTTGAATTATAAAAAAGAGAGAAGGACTGTTTCTAGGAAGTGGAAATTGTGTATTCAAAAAGGCACAAAGACCCCAATAGCATGGAATAGTTGGAGAATAGAGTAGTTTTGAGTAACCATGAGGCAGGACTTAAGGGATAAAGTGATGCTAAGTGGAACAGGAAAGGAAGATAATGTCCAGGCAATAATGCACATTAGATGAAGCAGTAAGGTTTTGATTGGAAGATTTATTTTGATGCTATAATGATAAAGACATTGTGATAGCTGCATCAAGATAGGCAAATACAATGGAGAATCCAGAAATACTTTAATTTGGACCTGAAATATCCTCTAAAAGTACATGTTAAAGCGTTGGTTGCCAACCTGGGCACTGTTATGAGAGGGTGCTACCTTTAGGAGGTAAAGCCTGATAGAAAACAGTTAGGTCAATGAGAACATGTCTTTAAAGGAGATATTAAGGGCACGCCACTCCAGACTCTTCTTCTCTCTCTTTGTTTCTTGGCCTGGAAGTGAAGAGGTCTCTTCTGCCATACACTTCTGTCATGATTCTCTCCTGGCTCTCTCACAGACCCAAAAACAACGGTCAAGTCTAAGGTCAAGCAACCATTATGGACTGAAACCTTTAAAACTGTAAGCCAAAAGCTTTCCTCCTCATAGTCAGTTATCTCAGATTTTTTTTCACAGTAATGGAGATGTGACTAACATAAGAAATAAAGCCACTTATATATGTATACTTACACACAGGCATGCACACATAAAAACCTGATTTTTCACAAAGGTGCAAAAGTACTGCACTGGAGAAAGTATAGTCTTTAAAACAAATACCACTGGAACAATTGGATATCTGTAAGCAAAAAATAAAAAGATATTTGACCGACACCTCATGCTATATACAAAACTAAAACTATAAAACTTCTAGAAGAAAACAGAGAAAATCTTTGTCAACATAGGTTTGGCAAAGATTCCTGAGATAATGACACCAACAGTATAATCCATAAAACAAAAACATGATAAATTGGATCTCGTCAAAGTTAAAAACTTCTATTTTTCAAAAAGTATGTTAAAAGAATGAAAGGACAAACCTTTAGAGGCTGGGAGAAAATTTCTAAAACATGTAACTAATAAAGGATTTGTGTACAGAATATATAAGAAACTCTAAAAACTTAATTTGAAAAAAATCCCAGTAAAGAAATAAACAACAATGTGAACAGATAACCTTACCAGAGAGGGAGGGATCACAAAGGGGGACAAGTAAATTTGGGGGATGATGGATATGTTCATTATCTTAATTGTGGTGATGGTTTCATAGGTGCACACATCTGTTAAAGATTACCAAATTGCACCCTTTATGTCAATTATAGCTCAATAAATCTACCAAAAACAAAAATGTAGTGGGAAGATGACTGAGTCTGTTCTCTGACTGAACATTTAGCCTGGGAGGAAATTATGCTTTGTGAAGGCATCACAAAAAGGGAAAAATACCTTTGGTCAATTTTGATTTTTTTAATGTGTTCATTCAGCATATACATATCAAGTGCCTGTAGCTGGCAACACTGCTGGGAATGCCTGGACATGGGCCCCAGTAAAGGACAAGATAGAGTCCTGGCTCTCACCATTTATTTGGTCAGGTTGTCGATGTAAGACAGAGGTTTAGAATACAAGCTTCAGAGTTGAACAGTCTTTCCCAGAATTCCCGAAGTCTTCTGCTTCTTTTTTGTCAAGATTGAATCACAGAGTTAGTATACAAGTAACAGCATCAGAATTCAAACCCAACCACAGAGCTTTTGCTTTTAATCTCTGTATTGTCATTTGGTATTCTGAGCTTCAATCACAATCAAAAAGATTGAAACAACTGAAATGCACTAATTCCCCTACTATGGATTGAATATTATTTGTTTTTCCCAGATTCATTAGGGAATTAAATTGACAAAAATTGTATTTATTTATGGTTTGCAATGTGATATTTGAATATATGTATACATTGTGCACTGGTTACTATGATCAAACTAATTAACATATCCATCAATCTCACAGCTAATTAGCATATTCATAGGCTCTTATAAGATGTAATGTCATAAAGGCATACCTATGTAGCCATAAGTATCTTCTTTTGTATCTCCACAGATACTTACACTATTTTGGAAAACACTGGGCCAAATGTTCTCCATAGTCCCTCTGACTCCATTATCTTAACATCATGTTCTGGTCTTTCTGTTCCTGTGAAGGTGGAAGATATCACACCCACTGTAATTGTCCTGGCTTTCTTTATACTACCAGGAAAAAGCATCATGTCTCTTTCAAGATCTGGAGTATGTTCAGGTCCCTAAGGGCAGCAGATGATAGAACTCATTGTTTCCTTTGTGTACTTCCATGGAGACCAGTGGTGGGTGGATGTGAAGGTGAAGTTAGATGAGAAGCAGCAAGACTACGGGCTGATTAAGTCTTCTCTGGGTGAGCTCAAACAAGAGAGGAACTAGTTGCTGAATAACAATGTCCTTGTGGGCAGTACCTGAAGCAAAGTGACTCCTTTTTAGGTTCTTGGGCAGGGTCTTGATACCTATTATTCGATGCTAAGTGAATCCTACTTTATAGCATTACTTTCAGTGAAGGAGATTCTCTAGCACCCATTCAAATTCCAAACTGCCAGTTCTGTGACCCAGCAACTTTCATAGGGTACTTCCAGGTGGACGATTTGAGTCTCAGGGTAGAGATTCCATGTTATCTTTAAAGGTTGTGTGCAGAGCACAGAGGAAGCCTGATCACTTTGAGTTGTAATTAAATTAGCTTCTTACATACATCTGTGGCAGCCCTGAATCACCATTTATTTCTCAACCCAAAGGTGATGCTTCTTGGGGTACGTGTTGGTTACAAAGCACTAGGATAAAACTGGCTTCAGAGAACGTCCTTTTTCTTTAAAGAGTCAGAATTAGTCCATGAGTTCTGTGTCCTTCTGCTTTTAAAGCAGTTTTCAATCTCAACACTATGGCCATTTAAAGCAATTTTGTTCTTCATTTTCGGAATTGTCTGTGCATTGTAGGATGTTGAACATCATCCTTGGCCCCTACTCACTAGATCCCTGTAACACCACCCCAAGCTACAATAAACAAAAATGTCTTGAAACACTGTCAAATACCTCCTAGGTTACAATATCAAGATCACATACATCTTTTTTCCAGGGCTAACAGCCTGCTTCCTTTCCATCTACAAAACCAAGAAGGATCAGTCACTTAATATCTCTCCAAAGCAATGCCTTGAATACAGAGTAAACAATGTCCCCTATTAATAAGGGGGGAAAGGAAAAATAAAATAAGCTCTGGCAGGGTACCTCATTTTATTACAATTTTATTGGGTATCATATTCCAGTTAGTGCTTTTTTCAATTTGTTCCATTATACATTAATCACATAGAGGTTACATTTCTATGCATTGATTTATTTTTAAACATTGTTTCCTGGAAAGTTGGATATACTTTTCCATGCTGAACACTTGTAAGAGGAGTATTCTGCACCCAGTGGTGATTCTCTTCATACGTGGTCTCAAGACTCTTCATAAGTGGCTCAAAGACCCTTCCTTTGAATAAGGAAGGCAAATAGGCAGAATATGGCCTTTCTGTTTCTTGAAGCCAACTCTAGAACAAAGATAGTAATTAGGATTCATTTTCTCTCCTCATCAAGACTGTGCTCAGCCCTCTGCTGAGCAAGGCTTTTCAAGAGAGGCGTTTTTAATTAATGATTGATAGCACCCACAGCTTTCAGGCTGGAGAATGTTCCCAGTGACCTCTACAGAGTTGAGGTACTGAGTTATGTTTCAAAAGCTTGACAGTGCCAAGATGTCTTTAAGCTTGTGAAGTTTTAGGACCAATATTATCAGTGAATTGGTTGATGGTTTCAAAATGTAGATTAGCTCTGATGATGGATTGGAAGCTACAGGAAGAAATTATAGAGCAACCGTATTTCTGAGTTAAGGAAAGGCTTTCAGCTCTGTTTTTAGCAAATTGACCTGGCTTCATTCATTGTCTGCAATCTTCTTTAAAGTGACCCTATGGGACTTTCTTTGAGTTTCCCAAGTTCTGTCCTTACCTCCATATCTTTTCCTACTATTTGCCCTTGGTGCTCTCATATACTTCTTTCTCTTCAAAGATTTCCCTTCGCACGCGTGACTCCAAAATTTCTCTCTTCCTGTGCCTTTAACTGCTCATTGCACACTTCCTCACATGGTAGGTACAATAAACTCAACATGCCTAAAACTAACTCAACAACTGTCTCCTAAATGTCTTCCCTTAGGGAGTGCCATCATACACTAATCACCCAGGCCTTAAAACAAGGTCTCATTTCCTGTTCCTCATACTATCAGGGTTCCTGATTTGTTATCAAACCAGGGACAATGTTCAGTGGATTCCACTCCCTAAATATCTTTCCAAATTTTCCCATCTCCATTCTCAATGTCACTTCAGCAGCAGCTACAATTCTCACCTGGATTTTGCAATGGTATCTAAATAGGAGCACCTGCCATAACTGTCTCAACTCCTTTTTCATTCTTTACATTGCTAGAGAAATTACCTGGCTGAGGGAGACACATACATGATTGTTTCAGCCTTGCTTCAATATTCGGTGGCTCCTAAAATCACCAATCTACCCACTGTCACCCATACATGGTTGATGCAATTCTTTATGACCTGAGATAAGATTCTTGTCACTAGTCTCACATATTTTATTTCTCTCACCCAGAGTGGTTTTTCTTTTGCAGCTCTTTACAATGCCACTAGAGTTATAGTTCTGCCTTTCATGTTTTTTTCCAATTATCACATAACCCCCAACTAAGTTCATTAATTGTACTTTTTAAATGTACCAAATACCATGCATTCTTCTGAGGATATTCTTCTAAGAATTCTTCAAAGGACTTTAGGAATATTAATTTATTTAAGGTTAAAACAGCCTAAAGCAAAATTTTGTGCAACTAAGTTGAAGGATATATGAGTGATAGTACATGCAGACACACCTAGAAACATTTTTACTGATAAATCTTTCTATTTATTTATTTATTTGCAGTACTGAGGATTGTATCCAGGGATGCTCAAACACTGAGCTACATCCCAGTTCTTTATTAATTAACTTATTTTTTAATTTTTGAGACAGGGTCTCACTAAGTTGCCAAGGTTGGCCTTGAACATGTGATCCTCCTGCTCTAACCTCCCAAATCACTACACCCAGCTACTGTAAGATATTCTCCATCACCTAAGCAAGAGTTCTCAGGAACCCTAAAAGCTTGTAGCAATGCCAGGGCTTAATCCTGGGGTTCTAAATCCCCTGAGCTAGTATGTTCTTCTTCCCCCTTTACATGGAAAAACTTCTTCTTGCTGTCTATCCAGGATATAAACTTAGTCAATTATAAACATGAAACAGTTGTATGTTTTCCAAACACTATAAAAATAATGTAACATGTGATTTGGAGCAAGTAATTTAATCTCTCTGGGCCTTGGTTTCTTTTCCATAATTCAAGGTAAGAACTATGACCTACCTCAAAGATTTGTTTTAAGACTGGAATGAACTAATACATGCAAAAACTAAAATAGTACCTGGCTCAAAATAAGGCATAATAAAAATTATTATTCGTTATGTTCTTGTCTACCCATCTAGACCATGAAGCTCCTTGAATTCCAGGAGCATAGATAGTATCTGACACACATTAGGTACTGCTAAAATATTGGCATAAAAATGAATTAAGAGGAATCACAATAAGGATTCTGAGAACTAAACAGAATCTGAAGATTATTTGAATACATGATGCCTGATTTCCTAAGGACTTCAAAATAACATTCAGATAATACTTGATTCTCCTTCGAGACGGTGACTATAGACAGTATCTCTGTGACAGAATAACATAGCTAGATTCAATTACAGAGAGATTAAATTACCTTCCTGGGAACTGCTGAAAGAATTTGGGGCAGATATTTCATTGGTAAACAGTGAGAATGCTAAACACTTTGAGATGGCAGAATTAGCCTATGCATATTTCATTTACCTGGTTTTATACCAACAATTTTTTAAAAGAGTGGCAATAGAAGAGCCTTCAAAGATAATAATTGCACAGAGCTCAGAAGCATTTTCAGGTGGTTGACCACATCACCAACTTCCCATAGGTATTTCCATGTACTTGGATGACATCAGAGCCAAGGTTCATGATGGTGGCAAACCAAAACCAAACAAAAACGAGTGTCTTTTTCTTCATTATAACAAATTGACCTACTGGGTGGCTATGGTTTAATTTGTCATAAGGTAAGTGTCCTCTACCACTGTCTTCCTAAGGCATGAAACAAGAAGCAAAATTAAAAGGAAGAAGCACCTTTCCCAACACACACACACACACACACACACTATAAACATAATAAACATCTGGACTATGATTAATTTTTCTTCACTTTTTATCCATATTTCTACCCAACGATTGAACTGTATATGGAAAGCTTCAACTATTAGCCTATCAAAGCTGAATCAACAGAGTTAGTCATGATAGAAAGCATAGGTACTTATTGAATTAGAAGTAGTCATAGGGGGAGAAAATCAGGAAACATTAGCCAAAGTCAATGGTTTTGTGGTTGAATTTTTCTGGATTTATATTAATGAAAAAATGTGCTTCTGTCCAAAAGATCAATTCCAAAACAAATAAAAATATTATCACACTAGCCTTAAAAAGATGCCCTTACTTTCAATAAGGGCTTGGGAGGAGGCAGGTCCTTGGAGAATTATCTAGGAGTGGATGACATTCAATTTTGTTTGCTAAACATTCTTGACCTCATGTCCTCTATAAAAATAGTTTCTTTCAGTGCAGCTGAGAAAGCTGTGATTTTGCTCTCCAGTCCATCAAGCCTAGCTTCCTTCATCTTGTTGAAGATAGATGTGGTTAAACTTTTAAGAAGAAAAGAAAAAGGTGGCAGGCTTAGTCATCTCCCATTCCAACAACTCAGAACACAGCGTCCATCTTTAAAATCTCCAACCAAGAAAGCATATCATATGATTCAAGCTCAAAGTTTGTGATCCTAAGACTCAGTATAAGAAATTTCTGTGCTCCTCTTCTTGGTTCGGCTACTTTTCCTACCTCTGACTTATTAGGTTCCACACTGCCTGGAAGCCCTGCGGTATCAGCCTGAGCATTTTGATGTAATCCCAGCACTGTTGCTATAGCTATCTAAGCAGGAGGATTTATTAGTTGTGAACGTTCATTTTTGTTTTTACTGGTTGAGTGCCAGTAAATAAGTCACCCAAGCCATGGCTGAGTGTCATTTGATAGGAAAAGGCTGGGATCACAAGGCAGCCTTCTGTCTTTCAACCACCCCCCAACCCAAAAAAAAAAAAAAAATTGCTGAGGTAAGCAGTGTCAAATCCAGCTGCATCAACATGATGGTGGTAAGACAAATGAGAGCTTTCACTGCTGGATATGGGGGCCAGAGAGCAAAGGGCACCAAAGACCTCCTCAAACCCAGGCTCAGCTGAAGGATGGAAGTTGCGAGGGTCTGCTTTCTCAAACTCCAATCTTTGATAAGGAAAACTACTTGTTCTTTTCATTCTTTTACCACATAAGCATTAGCTCATCTGAAAGGTGACTAGAGATGAAAATATCCTTAAATCTACGTGTGGACACATACACGTACATAGGTACACACACGTATGCACATAAACACGAGTATCGTTTAGGTAACATCGGAAGAAAAATATGAGGATTTCTACCCCCACTCCTTGAATGGATGACCCACTGTCTGGCTGGAGAGTAGAGGGCAGAGAGGCCAGAAGTGGGATGGAAATTTCTTAGGAGCCATTAGGAGACCCAGGGTGGGCAATGAGGAGGAGGAGGAGGTAGGAGGAGAAGGTCTGAGCTCCAGACAGGGACTGCTTTCTCGCCCCAGGCTGCGCCAGTTCCCTGTGACTGTTGCCTGGGTGATGGCTGGGGGATTATCAGGAATGCTTGGAGACGGGTATCCTTCTTTTGGACTCATGGATGGAGCAGAAGGGGGTGGATGGCTTTTCTCTTTCTGTTTTTTCTTTTCATATTCAGCAGATTAGAGCCGCGGGTTGCTGTGGCGACGACACGGAGGAGGGCTCCCGCACACCTGCACCACAGGCAGGAGCCCTCGAGTGTGGACACTGCCAGTCCTGGGGACAGCTTTTTGCTGTGGGAAACACAACAACAACAACAACAAAAGGAGAAGAAGAAGGGAGAGAAAGAGAGATGGAGGAGGGAAAGGAAAAAAGGGAGAGAAGAAAGGAAGAAAATGCACTACCAGTTGTAGCCATGGCAGGGCTGCTCTTTAATAAATTCACAAGACATACAGATGGTACCACCAGAAACCTTGGGGAAGTAGCCTTGGGGGGCTGCTGAAATATGACAGGAAACAGGGAGATGGATATTCACATCCTTCAGAGCAACCTATTGTGTACAACATAGAGGAACAAATCACAAAACAGGGAGCACTTTAAAGCCACAACTCTTACCAAGAAAGACAGTAGATGAATGACTAAATGGAACTTTTGAACTGGAAAGTCACTCTCTGATAATCCAGAACTAAGAGATTTGCCATTTTTGCATATCAACTTTCTATTAAAAAGAGATCATTAAGGTGGGGAAAATAACATTTCTGCTTTCTTTTTAAACTTACAAAAGGGAGAAAGAGAGAAGGAAGAGAAGAAGGGAGACAGATGAGCCCCGAAGGTCGAGTGTTGTCCTTTGGAATGCTCTGGCACGGCTCCAGGTTCTGCTAATGAAGAAGTCAGCTCCACGCAGTGTCCCAGCCTCACCTCTCCCAGACAACCAGGGCTCTGCTTTCAGTCTGCTTCTGCCTTCATCTGCCTCCTCCTCTTCCCATCTTATGATTGCCTTCTGCTTAATTGTCTCTGTTTCCATTAACAAAGCATCACAATGCATTAGCCTGTCCAAAGCACTTTACAATGACAATATTTACAGAAGGTTAAATAAAATATGTATAGAGAGATTAATAGTGACTATGCAGTAGACCTTTTGAACTTTAAGCATGCTGGGTTTGTGTTTTTTGAGCTGAATTCTCCAGGCTGCTTCAGTTATTTTAGTATCTCTCAAACAATCCACTTAAAGGGAAAGGTGATTAGAGAAAACCATTTTTTTTCCTCTCTCTCTTTTCCCAGCAATGTGATTAGTAGGCAGTGGAACTGTATCTTTCACTTTCAGTGTGGCTGAACCCAAGAACACTTCCCCACTTGGGATAACTGGACTAGAATAGCCCAAGTGGGACTGTCAAGTGTCCTGTCAACATGTACACAGACACCACCACCCCCAAAGTCTTTACAGATCTTCATATTGATTGTTGTACAAGGAGTTTAGTAAGACGATCTAATCTCCCAGTGTTCTCTTCATAGATGTACATATGTATCTCCTACCTTGTAGAGTTTATAAAATAGTTTTAAAAGAAAGGTAGTTGTAAATTTTCTCTGTAAAGGAGCTAAATATTTTGAACTTTGTGGTCCATACATTCTCTCTAACAACTAAAGTTTACTTTTGTAGCATAAAAGAAGTCATTCATGTAAATGAATGAGCATTGCTGTATTTCAATAAAACTTTACTTACAAAAACAGGCAGCAGGTCCATTAGATCCATGAGCTGTAGTCTTCCACTAGATTTATCTTCTGCAAAGTGTCATGGACTGAATAGGTAGGGGCCCTCCCTAACTTGCTCAGGAAATGTCACTATTCCAACACATTCCTTTCAGTTCCTAACCTTACTAAGCACAAATACTCAAAAAACTAGTTCACCTGAAGAATGCATCCAATATACTCACGTGACCAGAATTTCTTGATTTTGTTTTCAAAAAGTAAATAAGAACACTGAAAAGAACAGTACTTATTTGAACTATTGCAGTATATATTTGTCTACTCTTGTAATGCCTGATATATTGGAAAATAACTGGACAAGTTGCTTATGTTCTGAAAAAGCAAAATCTGCCCTTTAGAATGGTCATGGATTTCAAAGGCCTATTTGGTGCTCAGTTTTCTATAGAATCTAGTGCCAAAATGCCTTTTATCACAGGGAGGCAAGCAATACATTGAAGCATATTTTGTGAACTGGGCACCATATGTAGAAGTAACAGCCAGAACTCCCTGCCAGGTCTCCTCTGAAGGGGAAGAAGGTCCCCAATGGACCAAGCATCTCACAGTATGACATATGCTGGAAAAGTTAGTAGGTAAGGGATTGATTGTAAAATTCTAAATTACATTCTGAAAAAAATTTTTTCCCCAAAACATGTATTTAAATAATTACTTTCTCCATTTTTGTCTTTAATTTTAGGAGTTGTAGGTGTTATTCTTGCTGTACAGCATTGTACTCAACATAGCAGAAGGATATGGAGACATATGGTCATCTCTTTCCCATGTGTAAATTCCAATATGGATATAGTATCAGGACTTTTTGTAGGGCTTATTCAAGACCAAAGAGCTCATTCTGATAACTGATTATGGAGTTTGGAAAGTCTGACCTGGTGGAAACTCCAGGGAGGACACTTTGTGAATAAAGGATAGAGATTATCCTGAAAGAAACAGACATTTCCTTTGTTTATTACTGGGCAATGAATGAAAATTGGGAAGGCTGAATCCACAGTGGAGTTAGATTCCATATAAGGAATCAGAGAATCCATATAAGTCGTATAGGCAAGAACCAATGAGAATGATTAGAAGAACGGATATGAATTTCTTGGGAAGAGCCTCAAAAATCCTTGGGGTAAGAAATATGAGAAAAACTTAGTTTTTTTTTCCTCCAATCAGTTGAGGAATCAGATTATTGTGATTTTTCTCAATCTGGTACATCCAGGGACATCGAGTTATATTAATTACCATGGTCCCTCATTCACATGGACCTACTATGTCTGCTAAAATTGGCTATTATCAAAAGGACAAGGACTGGGGCTGTAGCTCAGTCGTAAAGGACTTGCCTAGCATGTGAGAGGCACTGGTGCAGTCCTCAGTGTCACATAAAAAGAAAGGAATAAAATAAAGCTATTGTGTCCATCTACAACTAAAAATATAAAAAAAAAAGAGACAGAAGATAAATGTTGGCAAAGATGTGGAGAAAAGGAAACTCCTATACACTATAGGAAGGAATATAAATTGGCACAAACATTGTGGAAAAGAGTATGATGGGTTCTCAAAAACTTAAAAATATCTTATAATTCAGCCATCCCACTATTGAGTATATATCTAAAGGAAACGAAGTCAATATATCTAGACGTATGTGTGCTCCCACGTTCATCGCATTCCCATATTCTCAGTAGCTGAGGTATGAAAAAAACACAAACGTCCATCAACAAATGAAGACAAAGAAAATGTAACATGTATCTCTATATACAATGAAATATTATTCAGCCTTATAAATAAAAAGGAAATCCTTTTGTGACAACATGGATATACCTAGAGGACAGGATGCTAAGCAAAATAAACCAGACAGAGAACGACAAATACTACATGCTCTCAAGTATATATGGGATCTGAAGTAGTCAAATTCATAGAAGCTGAGAGTGGAATGGTAGTTGTCAGGGGCCAGGGAAAGGGGGAAAGAGGGGCAGTCAGTGAAAGGGTATAGAGTCAGCTATGCAAGATGAACAGATTCTGGCCACCTAATGTACCGCATGATGAGTCCAGGTAACAAAACTATATTGTAAATTGGAAATGTGCTAAGAGAGTAGATCTTAAGTGTTCTCACTAAAAAAAAAAGTAATAAAAAGAAAATAAAATGGTCAATATATTTATTTATACTAATATATTGTTACATATATGTATATTATATATACATATATGTATATCCAAACATAATTATATACCTTAAATATATACCATTTTTATTTAGAACATCAATGTAGACAAATTAGCCACTTAATCAATAAGACAAGTGAATACAAGGATTATATAGGTGATAAAATAAGATACCATTTTCTAAAAATAGTATGTATACAAAAAGGTACAAAATGAGAGCTTCTCTCTCCCTACTAAAAGCATGCATAGAAATGAGAAGATACAAAGTATCAGTCACATTCTTCTGATGGATCAGTATTGAATACAAAGCTAAACTAAATGAACTGGAATATTGTGCATTAAAAATTAAAAATAACAGTATGCCCTTATTTTTTGTGATCCATACAAAATAAAATAATTAGGGGTTAAGATTAGAAGATTTCCAAACTAGACCTAGATAATGCCTATAATTTCATGTTAATATGATGAGAATTATTCACAAAAGAAAGTGGATGCATTCCAAGTCACCATTTCCAGTGAACTCATAATCAAAAGTATTTTAGCAGAAACTTTTAGTGTCATAGATAGTCAGATATCAGTAAAATATCACTCAGGGAAATAGTGTGGGCTTTCAATAGACTTGAAGAGGCATTCCCTTTCATTGTTAAAACTGATTTGGGAAGTGACTATCATGGTACAATCTTAGTGCTTTGTTGGGGAAACTGAATAGTGTAGTTTGGGAGAAAGGAATGGCATTTAAATGTTAAAATCTTTCGAAATAGATATAACAAAGAGAAAACACTATGCAATGATATTTCTTCCTCTGTGTTCTGCCAGGTTAACTTTGGGGCAGACACCTGGTAAATTTGTGTCTGTAGAAGGGATTGCTTTGGGCAACTTGCAACATCCAGATCATCTTCCGTCCAGTTTTGCTACACAGTGGGACTTGATGACTACTGGGGGTCAGGATTATAACTGTCTCTAATTGCTGTTCCCATCTGTTGTGGAGAAGAAAGAAATGTCTTTATTCTTTTTGATGAAAGCAGAAGAAATAATAAATAATTTGCTAAAAGGAAAAGCACTTCTCTATCAATCTTAATGACCAAATAGTTAAACCAGTTGCCAAGGAATCAATTTAGAAAAAAAAATGTGGTTTAGGGAACTGAAGTTTGATTCTTCAACTTTAAAATCTAATTCAGAGTAAAATCTATTGCAAGGGAGAATATATTGCTTGGAGAAGAAAAGTGGTTAAGGTGAAGCAGACCACGCTGTTTACCAGTTGCATGTTGTGTATGTTAACTGACATCTCTAGGGCCCAAATAAACAACCTGTCAGGTGTGACTACTACTCCTTTTACAGCTATGGAAACTGAGTCTCAGAGAGATCTCATAATTTCCCCCAAACTGTTTGCAAACAAGGATTCAAGGAACATTTGTGAACTAGAGGTCTAAAAAAATGCCAACTGAATTTAGATGATTGAAATTTCTATTAAAAGAGACAAAAGAAAAAGACAAAGAAATGACTCAATAGATCATACAAGAGCCATTGGGGGGAAAGTTTATTTTCTTTAGTAAGGAAGGTATAGAAACTGTGCATGGAAAGAATATTATCAACAATCTCTCAAAATGCAATCAAAAGCAATAAATTTTTTCTAAAATATGCAATGTCCAAAAGTATGAACTTAAAAATTCTGGCACCCTGTTGATTTCCTTGTAGGGGAAAAAAATAGCTAAGAGGAACTTCAACTGCCTTTTCCTTGTGATTGCAACCACATGCTAAGAGAGTTTCCACAGGGACCTGGGCAGTGTACAAAATATTGCCTGCAAAATTATAAAATGCCAAGAACCAGCCATGGTAACCTGCTCATCAGATGCTGTAGATTCCAAGTCTGGAATATTTCTGAATATTTCTTTTTGTGTTGAGAAATTTGGGGAAATGGAGCAGATTGGCGATAATGACAATTGTTGGAAATATTTGCTCCATCTTCTACCTACATTTATATCATATGTGTTTGCATTTTTCTATTTCAGTTCAATTTGAGTCTCCAGACAGTTACAAAGATAGGATAAAAGGCACTGGTGAAATAATTTATAGTCACATGTTCATATATTTTAGGAGGGGCCAAGTAACAGATCTGCTTCTAGAAATGTGCAGGCCTATGATAGGACCACAAACTATATGTCCAAATATTTCAAATATGTAAACCAAGCTAGCAATATTTAAATTAAATATGTTCTATTTTCCCTCTTTGAATACAATACTATGTAATGATCTGGAAGACCAAGTTCATATTACCAAGTCCTAGATTTCTTAGAGTCCTGCAGAGGAATATGGTGGCATCCAAGTAAAACCCGGGACTCAAGACATTCAAGGCTCCATCTTGCACTGTGAAGTGCCTCAGGCATCAGTGGCCACCCTAGCCAGTGCTCACCAGCTCTGTCTACTGTCCTCCTTTGCACACACTATGCAGTTAGCTGCTCCTCAGCCTCCCTCAACCCCTGGGGCAAGTACTGTTGGCACATTCCACCCTCCTGAGAAAAGACATCAAAGGAGAGGTCAGCAAAGGCCTATAAGTGGATTCCAGGGACTTAAGGGGAAAAATTCTCTGGTCTAGGATACATACAGGATAGTCTAGAAGAGGGAGGCTTAGTTTACAGGTCAAAACAATATTGAGGCCAGGCACCATGGCACATGCCTGTAATCCCAGTGGTGCAGGAGGCTAAGGTAGGAGAATGGCAAGTTCAAGACCAGCCTCAGCAAAAGTGAGGCACTAAGCAACTCAGTGAGACCCTGTCTCTAAATAAAATACAAAATAGGGCTGAGGATGTGGTTCAGTTGTTGAATGCCCAAGTTCAATCCATGGTACCCAGAAACAACAACAACAACAACAACAACAACATTGGGCCCTTGGAGGCCTTTCCCTGTTAGAGGAATCTGGCCTGAGCAAGGGCAGAGTTCGGTATCTTGAGCACTGTCAAGCAGGCCTAACAAGCTAGATGTTAAAATCAGGCTAACATAATGTGGTTACCTGTGAGTATTATCAAAAGACTATTTCAAGTAATTTTTATCATATTATCATTCTTCAACATCATAAAAAAAAGAACATATTAGGCATTCTCTGTTGCTTGTGGGTTTTTTTGACAGAACAAAAGCTATGAAAAAGATTCAGTTTAAGTGGACCAACCCTTATATATGAATTTATAGAAATTTGTATGCACTTATTGCTCTGTTAACTGAGTTTTGAAAAATAAACAGAACAATCTCAATTATAATGCTGCCTTTATTTTAAACTAGAAATTTCAAGATTCCAATTCATGTTTGGAAAAATATCTTCAACTATGAGACATTCTACCATTTTTTTCTTCATGCTGTTGTAGAAATTTCTCCAGGTTTCTTCAAAGTTTGTCTTTTTAGGTTTACTTTATTGCACATTCCCCTTTCTGTTTATCATGACTGTTAATAATTTATTACTTTAGTCATTGCCTAACCAAACCTTTGATCACAGTGTTCCTGTTGTCTTTCAGGTACATTAGTTCTCAAATGATACAATCACTCTCTTGCCCTTGTTTTGAATTACTTTTTCTTTCTCTAGATTTTTCTGGAATTTTACACTCAGTTCCCAGAAATGATTTTCTTGTCTTCATTCCAAATTGCATGGTATATCCTTCTCTGCAGCATCACATTATAAATCAACCAAAGACTAGCTTGACTTTATTCCTTTTTTTGGCAGGCACAGTTTTTTGTATTAATAATATTTAAGGTTCTCAACCTATACTCTTATTCATTTGTATTTTGGACATGTTGCTCAAATTTCTAAAGAGATTCTTCCAAGTCATTTATGATTTTTGAATCCTGACTTTCTGTAACCATGTTTTCTAAAAATAGATCTGCAAATTTCATTAATTCTTTGTTTGGCTTATTCATGGTCTTCACTAAGTGCCATTAAAATGGGAAGGAATCATCATTCTTTTATGAAACAGTTTTCAATGTGACATTGGTTAATTGTAATCTACTCTCACTATTATCTGGTCTCATTAAATTTGAGTCTACCCAATTCTTAAGTCATTCTCTGCTGTAGTATGTTATGAACTCAACGAAAAAAAAATTGCTGTTCAACAGTTAGTGTAGAGCTAGTACATGGGATTATGTTCTTTATTTCCTTTAGAAGGATAAATTAGGTCAATAAAGGCACCAAGAGGTGGCATCCTACGAAGTCTATCCTCTTGCTGGTTAATACTTCCCTCCCTTCCTTCAGAAGTACTGGAGAAAGATAACTTAGATCTAGGTCCAACTTTCACTTCTGACCTTTGGAAGCTTTCAAGTTTGGACAAATTCTCTTACCTATTTGAGTCTTGATATTGAGAGAAGATTAGTTTATTTCCAAGGTCCTTTTTGGCTTTTATAATCTGTTCTTCAGTTGTTCTCTGTGTCCTTAAATTATCCCCATTAGCTACCACTGAGGCACTAATACAATGCACCACATCTCTGTGCTTCTATAGTTAAATTGCATGGGACACTACTACAGAGGTTTGTGTTTTCAGTTTAGTGATTTGAGTCACCAGAAGCAGAGAACAGATGAGAATTCAGTGGTTTATGAGTGTTGAATCAAGAATAGTAGGCAACTTGGTCCAATGCTAAGTTTTTCAGGTCTTCTCTATAATGTCACCAGGGAGTTAATATCTTGGTGTATGACTCACCCACAGTGAGTTAATATCCTTTCATTCACATGCTGACACATTTCTCTCCATGTTTTATTTCATTCTGCGCCATATTGGTGGGAATTATTCTGATATCTGTCACTCTGGCCTTCTCTACCCCTTGTCTGTCTTCCTCATGAATATCCCAAGGGGTAGCAATCCCTCTTTTCCCTTCTCTTCCAATGGTCTGCTCTCCTGCAGGCCATTCCTTCTAATTCTAGTTGAGAAAGTAAAACTGAACATAAATTGAGCCATTTTCTTTACATTCTTGTTATTATAATCTATGTTCTGCCTCAGGCATTGTAAATAGTTTTGACTAATTAGAGTATGGTTGGGAAGAGCGGAGAAACAAAAGTACAAAGATTAATATTCCTTTATCTTATTTTGCTATATATCAGTGGCAAATTTGGGGCCCTAGTCCATTTCTTAATTAATTTTATAGTTTTTTGGTAAGCAACACCTTAACCAAGAAATTAAATTAAAATACTCAAAGAGTCTTTTGTTTTGTTTTGTTTTAAATCTGCAGAGTGACCTGCATTCCATGCTGGTGATCTAGGGCACTGGACATGGTGCTATTTCTAGTTTCTGTCATGTAAAAAGCTTTCCCTTCAGTTCACAACTTTAGATGAAAATCTTCTGTATAACTTTAAGTACAGGGCTCTGGAACCAGGAAATGTGATTTTGTGCAAGTTATTTAACGTCTCTGAAGATTATATATACATGTGTGTATATAATCATGTATTTCCTAATAACAAGGATATGTTCTAAAATTGACTCCTTAGATGATTTCATTGTTGTGCAAACATCACAAAACTGTCCTTACACAAACCTAGATGGTCTAAACCAGGCCATATGGGACCACCATCACATATGAGGCCTTTTGTTTACTGAAACCTAGTTATGTGGCATAACTGGATATATCTGTGGAGAGGCATTTATAATTTTTAAAAAATTGTGTTAGAATTTTCACCAGTACAAAATAGATGGAAATGTCAATTTGCTACAGAGAATATATTACAGTATATATTTAAAGCCAACATCTGAAAACAAGTGCTAGGTTTTATTTTTAACTAAAATTTTGATTCGTTCTAAAATTTAGCACCACTAATCATGTTTGGATTCAACAATTTAATATGATTTGCTTAGGTTTGGCTTCCTGATAATCACTTTTTTATACCATTTCTCTCTAGATGGAACTCACCAGCACAGACATACTTGGCAATAAATTGTTTTTTCTTTTCCTAGATTATTTGTAAGAGTTGTGTTTCTGCAATGTTTTTGTTTTTGAAGGGGTGTACACAGGTAGATATTTGTTTATGAAGGTGGATATTTCTCTTTCTGAATTCACTCTCATTTACTCTTTCAAAAGTTTCAAATTTCCCAAGAACTCTGTCTCACTCCTTTGGGGGTGAGGGTGTGTGGAAGAGATCATCTTTTGGCAATTGTATTAATTGTGTTCATGGTGATTCTGATCTGGAACATCCCTGCCTGATGTTCTTCCAATCAGGTCCCAAATTTTTAAAAATCTTCCTGAATACTACCTATCTCAGTAACTCCTTCCTTTCGTTTGTCTTTAAGCCATTAACTATACTGTGCATTTAACACTTATCATAGACTGTATCATATTTTAATATTGCATCATTGTTCTACGAGTGCATCTTGTCTCCCTAACTCTTTTGGGCATTACACTAATGAGGCTCTACTGAATATTTCTGTCTTTCCTCCTTAGTGCCAAGAAGTCCCTTGCAAATAGCATAAGCTTTTATCCTTGGAGGAGTGTTGACTGATTGAGACTATTGCTTTTATATAGTGTGTGGTAAATTATTGAACATGAAAATAGTACAGGAAATACATCAGAATATTATCTATATCAACAGAAACAAAAGATGCTTTTTTTATTAATGTTGACTCTTTTGGAAGTCTATAACCAGTGGTAAGTTCCTCCAAAGCTCCATCACTAGAAAAATCAAGATAGCTACCCTTGACAACAGGAGTACTTGGCTCTTCTGTTTTTAAGAAATAAAAGAAGTCACATGTTCATTCCTTTCCTAGAACTAGTATTTTCAGGTCTAGTTCCCAGAATGCTAAATCCACTGGAGGTTAATAGCATTTACTAGTCTCCTAGATGATCAATACCTAGGTCTTTGTTTTGTCCATCTTTAGACACTACTCCTTCTGTCCACAATTGAGCCATCCCCAGGCATTCCTAGAAGTGTATTTCTTTCTTATCTACTTCCTTTTCTAGGCCTCTGGCAGCCTTGTCTAATGCCTAGAGCATCTCATGCAGTTCCTGATATTGTTCCATGTTCCTTTCTAGAAGGCCAAGGAAAGAAAGCAAGGGATTTCTCTGCTACTGAGGTTCACAATCAAAGGTGGGGACCATGACTCGCCCATAATTGAGTCTTCTTATTGAAATGCTCTTGCAGGCCTTGTCCACTTACAAAGACAAAAACATTCTTCTTCTGACCCCAATATTAGCTGGCAATTGATAAATACACTTGTTCAATCTATGCAGGAGCTCAAGTGCTATCTGCTCCAGGAAGACTTCCATGGCTTACTCAATAGCACTGATTTCTCCCTCTCTGTGTCTCTCTCACCACACCCTCTCAATATTTTATGGGGTTTATCTGAGTATAGGACATTGATTTGTCAGCAGTAGCTTTAACATTCTCAGTGGTTCCTGAGAGCAAGACCTTTCTTATATAATTTCAGTATCTTTAGTATCAAGTGCCCACAATGCTTAAAGACACAGCTCTGTGAAAGCTGCACATGTCCAATAAAGATACCACTAGAACATTATTTATGATGTTTCATAGTATGCTGTTTATAAGATATCTCCAGAAACTTCTCTGTGTAATTGTATCCAGAATGCATGTGTTTCTCTTAGAGGATAATTTTGCTTCACCTCATGAACACTACACTGTGTCTGATAAAATGTCCAGTTATATTTGAACCAATCCCTACAAAAGGCTCACTGTTGTGCCTTCACATTGGTCTTATTCTCAGTTCCATTTCAGAAACCCCCACCCCTGTTAATTCTCCTTTGCATTTCCTGCCTAATTCTAGCCTATGTTATTGGACTATTTATCTGTCATATAACCTGCCTTGAATACTTCCTTTGGAATAAGGTGGAGTATGAATGAATAAAGGCCCATAAAATATTTGTAAATTAAATTTATTCATTCATTCAACAATAGCCTAGGATCTATTGACAGATCAGAACTGTGTACAATAGGAAATTTCTTTGACCCAGAGGAACTAAAAATCAATGTAATTTGGGAAAGATGGAATATGAAAAGCAAAGGAAAGGGGTGAGGGTGTCAAAGCTGGTCCAACTGTTTGGATGGTACCAATCTCTAAATTAGGGAAAAGAGGAGGGAGGCCAGATTGGGGAAGGCACTGCCAACACAATTCTAATGTAAATAATAATCATTATAACTGACATCGTCCTGCCCTGTGCGATTTACAAAGCACACTAACCCAAATAACAGTCATAAAATGAACATTTGTCTAGTGATCTAAACTTTATAAGGATTATTTGTTTCTAACATTGAGCCTGTGATTTGGCAAGGGCCAATAATACAATTTCGCTCTTATTTAGCAGATGAAGAGGCCAAGTTTCAGAGGGGCAAAGGACTTGGTCTTAGGTGTGGAGCTTTTTGTTTGCTGTCCTGTGGTCTGTTCCCAAATGATACTGCTTCTTCAAGAACTAGAAAGGTATCTCAGCTACAGGGAGAACTACAGGGATCATAGACTCTCTGGCTTTCTGAAATGAGAAAACACTCATGAAAGTAGATAGTAAATCTCTTTCTCATCATTTAAATTTTATTTCCAGTGAGCTTCTTGCCTCATTGCCTCCAGCTCTAGCTTCCTGGGTTTGTTCAGTGTAACTTGCCCTTTGGTCTTCTAGGTAAGGACTGTGCTTAGCAGGATGACAACCCTGAACGTTTAAGTAGGCTTAACTTTAAAAGCATCTTAAACAAGAACATTGAGATGATCTTTCTGGCACCATTTGCCTAAGTTTGAATAAAGTTTGAGCAGCACATGATAGGTATTAAACAATGATTGATTAATATGTAGGTTTAATAGAGTATAGTAATTGATGAGTGGTCCTCGGAAATACTGTCAGGCTTCTGGTTAGAAACATTTATGCACATGATAAGCATATTATAACTTACAGCACATATATTTTTTAGTTCAAATGGGTCAATTTCCAGTTTTATCTTGTGCACTTTATAACAACAACAACAAAAAAAAAAAACAGAAAAGAAGAAGTTAAGTTCAAGGGATAGAGAGAGTTGAGTCAAAAACCATGACATAATTACACTTGCAGTATACAGTTGGCTCTTGGGAGCTACATTTCCTGATTTCTCTGTCTCATTCACCTGGCTGAACCAAATGCTGAGTGCCAATCCTGAGAAGCCTAGCTAGAGATTTGTCAAAAACCCCACGTATATGCATATTCTGATGTAGGATCATTGTTATTGTGAGACAGCCACTACAGTTTCCTATGTGGGTACTTCTCCATCTAGGAAGATCAGCTTTGTACTCTAGCTTGGAGAAATAGATGAGTAAGAAATACTTCAAGGTCTAATTCTTGTTCCTGGACTAAAAAAAAAGGATCACGAGAACATCAGATAAAATATGATGATACTGACTTTTTTCCCAAACATATTTTCTGGAAATGTGTGACTTCCAAAAATCTGAAAGACAATAAGAATAAAACAGAATAACATACATTTCTGAATCCTTGGCCCAGTCTTCCTCAGTCAATGCTCGATTTTTCTTACCACCCAGATACTACAGCATTTGGCACATGTGGGATCTTAGTATTTTAGGGCTGGAAGGGGAGCTCTCCCACCCTGGTTTTATCTGGAGGCTGGATAAAGGTTTGGGATTTAGCAATAGGCTTTGCTAGCTCAGCTTGTGAAAATCACATTCTTTATCAACTCCCCAGATGGTTTAGATCATTAAAAACACAACAAAACAAAACAAAAGCCTTCAGAGTGTACACTGTGAAGATATTCTCTAATTTCCAAGAAAAATAAATATATGTCGAATTTCTCACAGATTTCTCACACTTTCTCAGTATACAGCCTGAATCACTGTGGTGAATGGGAACTTAAAGCCACCGTTTTTGAAACTGCAAAGACTTGTGCTGAATACTTAACTTCCAACAGCCCCTTGGCTTTCCAGCTTGTCCATCAGCCCCCAACTCTAAGTCAGTATTTATCTCTTGGGGCTTAGCTTGAACTGAAAAGTGGATGTCTTTATTCAATGAATTTGGGGCAACTGGCTCTCAATAAGCAACAAAAACAAAAAGGCTGTTTCAAGTCAAAGAGACCTCAAGAAACGATCCCACCATCTGCTGAGGAGAGAGAAATGAGCCTGTGGGCCAATAGCTCTTTATTGAATAGAAGAAATAGTATTGTCATCTGAATTTTCTGCAACACTCTTTGGATCAAAATATTATAATCAAAACAAATAGATGCGGCCACACTTAATGGAGACTCAAAGGGCCAGACCACTGCCCGGTTTGGATCATTTACTGTCATTTGGAAGTAAAACTAGGGGGCTGAGGGGCTTGGGGTTGGAGGGAGAAAGGGAGACCTCGCGTTAAGCTGGCATGCACCAGTGGGTAAATGGCTGGCATTTGCAGAGCTGCGTTGCAGGGGAGCTTTTAGCAGTTTGCCACTGCCAGCTGATGTCTCTGTGAACATCAGTGCCAAGAAGCCAAAAATGAAAGCAGGTGCAGGGGCAGAGGAACTGAATGTGGGGGGCGGGGGGAGGGCTCAGCAACAGAACTTCTGTTGTTAAAAATTGGTTGCCTTCATTAAAACCTAAACAATGCCTCACTTTAACTCTGCAGCACATTTTTAGTCCGCTAGAGTCCTGCACACACACTTAAGACTAGCCTCTTACATTTATGCACTAGACTAAGAGATTGTTTTTTGTTTGTCTCTCTCCAAAGCTGTGGATTGTCTGCGAGCCTGCTGAACTCTGATGAGAGCAGCTTTCCTTCCAAAGCCAGGAGCATCTGCTTCTCAAAGTGCCCCTTTCCTCCCCTCCCTCTCAGAGTGCCCCCTCTTCAGAAAGTCCCACTTCTGCACAACCAGGGCCTGGGAACAGGGAATATTCCTGAACTCTGCATGTCTTCACCAGGCACTGCTGCCGGTTCAGCTCTCTGAAATGCTGTTTTCCGATGAGAAAACAGACGGGATGCAGTGTCGCCTGCGATTTACATTTCCCTCAAAAGCTCTGTGTTCCTGCAACATTGTTCTTCAAACCCACCACAAGTGACCGCAGGGGGAAAAACAATGGGGTAAGCAGAAGGAAAAAGAGTAAAGGTAAAGGTTCACACCAACAGAGAGAGGGAACTGAGGCTTGCCACAGGGCACACTGAAAATCAAGAATAAAACGGGTAGACATCTGCCCCCTCTGCTGCCCCCGCGGCTGAGCCATTCCCAGCATGGACTTCATCAGTGAACGTCCTCCTGGCATGCTGTAGAATGCGAATGTCATCTTTCACGGAGATGGGACAAAAACACTCATTTCATGCAGCCTTCTCACCACTGCAGTAGAGGGACAGCAAAACTCGAGAAGAGGAAATTACAATCTGTGCTTGGTTGAAAACGCACTTTGGTCTGTTTTATCTAATAGATATTATTGCAATGGGAGAAACAGTTTTGTTTTTACAGACTTTTAGAAGATACGGAAATGACAAAGTTCATCTATGAGCCAGATGCTGTGCAGGAATTAGACACAACTCAGTCTATTACAACTACAATGCCAAAATTAGCCATCAAGAATTTTGATTATAATTTGATGTGGATAAGTATAGAGACTCCCAGGAATGGTAAAAAGGAACGAGATTTGTTCCATCGCCTTATGCTGAGGATAGTGGATATTCAATCCCCTCTTTTCTACCACAGAATGCTACTGTCCTGTCCACAGTAGGTTTGCTTATTATAAGCTTTTAAAACCCAGGACAAAGTTTAAAGACTCAGAACAAATATAAATGGGGTCAGATGTCAAATGAGTAAGTGGACAAGAAGGAATGAAATGAATAGTGCAAGTAGAGTTTAGGTTTTAGTGTGAATAAAATATTGAGCTGGACAACAGGATCCTGCAAAACTGAGATGTCTGAGAGAAATGGAATGCTCTAATATGGGGAAGATAAACTCAACAAAAACAAGCAGGCAAAGCTCACAAAAGGCATTCCAACAGGAAATAAAAATGAAGAAGCAGAGATTGTTAATAGTATAAAAGAAAGTTCAATCTCAGGACTAAAAAAAAGTTAAAATTTTACAGAAAAGAAGTGTCATCTAGGAAATGTGTATATTAAAGAATATTCAAAATGTATGAGAATTTGAGGGAAATCAACACAAATCTTTAAGGGAAATTGAAAAAAATGTGTATCAGACATTTTCACTTATAAGACTTTATCTTGGTTAAATACTAAGAGAAATACAAGGAGTTCACTGTGGTAATATTTAAATATTGAAATAGAAACATCCTTATTATCAAAAAATAAGGGATAAGAAAACTGTGGATACACATAAGTCATTCTTTAGAAAAATTTTCTCTGACATAGGAAACAGCTTACAATGTTTGCTTAGTGAAAAAATAATTTCTAAAATAGTATAGTATACCAGATGATTTAAATTCTGTGTGAATCATCTACTTTAAAATGTTCACATGTATTCCAAATTCTAGGATTACAAGTAATTTTTTTTCTTAATTTTTCCCTTGAATCTTTCTTCTTAAATTCTGAAAATGAAAATTTATATATTTTGATCTTTTTATTAAAGAATATTCCTTATGTAGAATAGTGCACAAATAAGAATACATCTTGAAGAATTTTAGAAAGCTAAAGACATCCAGGTAACCAACAACCACATTAAGCGACAGAACATCACCAGCTTGGAGTCTCATTTCTTCCCCTTCCAGGTGTCTATCTCCAACAAGGGAAGAATCATAGCACCATGGATTAATTTTGACTTTTGTCTACTTTAAATAAAGCCAACTTAACAACATATAATCTTTTTTTCTGGTCTCTTTCATTCAACATTGAACATATATTGGTCCAGCTAAGAACTACAGCAAGTGAGGCACTTTGCTCTATGAGGACATTGCTTTGTTGACTCCAGGCCCTACTCACATCTGCTCTGAATCCAGCACTGGTCCTAAACTCCTCAAGATCTCTCTCAGCTGCAAATGTTCTCTGAACTCCTACATCATGTGAATCTTCTGTTATGAAACTAAGTCTTGCCTAGTACTATATTATTTATTGTTGCATCAAACTTTATCATCTTGTCCATGTTGAATTTGTCATGTTTTGCTTACTTTTAATTAATAATTATTTTATGCCCAACAGATTTCACACATGCAATGACAAGATGATAATATTATTCTCATTTTACAGACATAAGAAAGGAGACTCAGAAAAGGTGTCTTTCCCTAGATCATAAAGTTAGAAGGTTCTAGAACTCCAGCTTGTAGTCAGATCCTCCATTGTCACCAGGACACTTTATCAAATGGTCCTCCAGTGTCCCCAATTTTCTCATTGTCCTTGGTTGAACTCCTCACTGGATTAGAACCTCACTGGATTAGAAGGTTCTAGAGAATAAAAAGTATGTGTCCACCTTTCTTTGTATTTCCCTGTCTAGCCCAGTGTTTAGCACTTTGTAAGTATAGTAAGTATTTTGCTACTAAGTGTAAGTGTATTTACACAGAAATATTTAGAAATCTTTTTCTTTGATGAAATTGTATTACTCTGCTCTATATTGTTGGAGCCTACCAGGGACTAGGATTTTGATTATAATATCCTGTGGATAAAATGGGTTTGAGAACTAGCTATAGCCAATAAATATAAGTAGAAAGGTAGATAAGATGAAGCACATGGAATGGTGGAGCTAGTACATTCCATAATAACACTGGATCATTTTTAAAACATCATCCTCATTATAGGAAACAATTATTTTATGTAATTATGAAAGAAATACAAATAATAGCTCATAACTGTAGAAAGAAAAATATAATTAATTCCATAAGTATTATAGTACTAAAGACTTGATTCTTTTTTAAAACATTAATGATACAAACATGTTTGATGACCGTCAAAATTCAACTTCACATGGACAGAATAGGCAAATTTTCCAATCTCTTTTCACTCATATTTGATTGAAGAACACATTTTATTAAATTTTAATATTAGAAAGTTTCTTTCATATAAAATAATTTGAAGAAGCACATACATTTCCAGATTTTATCATATTATTCATGTTTTGTTTTTTTTAAATTTTTTTTTAGTTGTAGATGGACACAATATCTTTATTTTATTGCTTTGTATGTGGTGCTGAGGATCGAACCCAGGGCCTCACCCATGCAAGGCAAGCGCTCTACCGCTGAGCTACAATCCCAGCCCCATATTATTCATGTGTTAAGAAATGATTCTAGAAGCTTTTAAATATTTTTAGTCAAGTAATTTTATATACACAAATTATTCTCCATCTAAAAATTTTCCTACATACTGGTTTTCAAGTAACCTAAGTTCTGTAACTTTATTTTTACAATCACTGTGTATTTGTTCTCTTTTATATGCCTGCTCTTTACCATACAGAAAAACAGTACTATGGGAATTGAAGAAATGAACTCTGCAAAAGTGAGTTCTAACAATTCCAAAACTGTTATGAACTTGAATCCATCTGGGACCCACTGTATATATGGGACTCTTGAATTAATTTTCATGCTGAATGCAACCCACACAAAGATGAATAATAAGCATGTGCTAATTTATAGCTCATATGCATAGTATTAAAACTCAACAATAACTACATGCATTGGGCTGAATCATGACATTCCTCCTTCATATGTTGAAGTCCTCACCCCTAGTACTTCAGAATGGGACTGTAATTAGGTCTTTAGAGAAGTAATTAAGTTAAAACTGTGTTGTTAGGGTGGGCCCTAATCCCATATGATTGCTGTCCTTATGAGAAGAGAAGATTAGGACACATATGCATAGAAAGATAAGATACAGGAAGAAAGCCATCTACAAACCAAAGAGAAAAAATCAAGAAAGAAATTAACCCTGATGACACCTGGACCTGGGACTTCCAGCCCATGGAACTGAGAGGCAATACATTTTTATTGTTTAAGCTACCCACCCTGTGGTACTTTGTTATAGCAGTCCTGGAGAACTGTTAGTTTCTACTTTTCTCTGTGTATGAACAGCTATATAATAATCATCATAGTAATAACAATAATAATAACACCTTACTTAGCACTTACTGTGGACCAGGCATTATGTTAAGGATTTACTAATTTCTTCTTCATAAAGTCCTATTAGATGGGCACTATTATTAACCTTATTTTACAAATTATAAATTGAAGCATAAAGAACTTAGATGACGCATTAAGAACTTAGATGATGTGTCTAATAGGATCACATCCAGTAAATGAGGAGTAGGGCTGGAATTTGAGGCTTGTCATATAAGTGGTATGTAAAGGCAGCAGTTATGTGTACTGATTTCTTAACCTCTTAGGACATTCGGATGTTCTTGACTTGTGCTGGGATTGTGTTCTGATAAACTCGTAGTTAATTGAAAACACTATGAGTAGAGAATGCACTGAATACACAAAGTCTACCAAACATCATAGCTTACCACGTGGTCCACTGTAGAGCTTGGGTTATTTGCCTTCATGATCATGTGACTGATGGGGAGCTGAGACTCGTTGCACTGCCCCAGCATTGCAGGTGTGTATCCTACTACATAATGCTAGGCCAGGAAAAGATCAACACTCAAAGTTCAAAGGCCTGTTTCTACTGAATACATATCATTTTTATACCATCATAAGTTTAAAAAATTCTAAATTGAACCATCATAAGTCAGTGACTTTCTGACTGTATATGAAAGGGTTATGAGACAATGTATTTTTTTTATGTAATAGATTACTAGTGAAGCAATGAGCATCTCAGCTTTGAAATGTAAATAGATAAACAATTCTTGGATTTTTATGGGTGGCATTACATTGCAGTTTATGGGAAGCTGGGCTACACAAGCTGAAATTTCCTTCCATGTCCAATTCTCTGTAGTTTTAACGTCAAGAGAGTTTGTTGAATGGGAAATACAAGGGGTTCTACTTTAGGCATGTTGAGTTTTGAAGGATGATGGAATTCAGTTAGTGTTACAGCTATGAATTCATTAGCATAATAGTCTAAATATAGGCATGGATTGGAAAATCCAAGAAATATGGAGAAAGGAGAAAATGAAAGGTCCACATCTGGTAGGGAAGAGGAAGAAGAGACTATTTTTGTCTGTCTGTCCATCTATATCTCTCCACACACACCACACATGCATGTGCATGCACATGCTATGAACCCACATACTCAGATGCATTCTCTTCCTTAAATTAACATCAACAATTATCTTTCTTCTTTTCGTATGTGTGGAAGCAATTCTCAAATGTGTGTCAAGAGATGGAGAAATCATCCTTTTTATATGTTAACTACATTCTGTCTCCATCCTGGCATATCTATTTACCCTTCCATTTTATCTGCACTGAAATCTGAAGAAGTGAAATACACAGCACACACACACACACACACACACACACACACACACACCACGTTCTTATCACTTCTCTGTATAATTCCACCTGCACCCGAACCTTGCATTCGGCCAGGCTATACATATTGAGCCCTCTTGGCAGTTTTACTATTATTTATTATCCTATTTTTCAGATTGTGTAACTGAGTTTCAGAGACATTAAATTTCCCCAAAGTCACTCAGGATACAATCTTAGGTGTCTGTTGGCTCCCTAATCCACACTTTTTTATTTATATCATTAAATACCATTTTAAAACATTATAGTGTTTTATCTAGCAGAAATTCTTCTATTCTTCCACCTCTTATTTAGTATCCTCAATTTTATTTCCAATCAGGTTGAAACTACTTTTTAGTTGTCAGTAGATTTTTAATACCTGGTTCATACCTAGTAGGGAAAAGGAAATCTGTATTCACAACTCTGTTATTAGTCTTTGCATATGTTTTCTTTCTTTAATGCTTAATATAGTACTTGGAATTGCTGCACTGTGCATTTTCAAAATGCAAATCTATTTTATTGGTAAGTATGATTCTAATTTGGCTTACTATGATTCTAATTTGTCTTTCTATTTTTGCCAAATATAATTCCAATCTATTACACTTTTTGCTGATTATTGGTTTGTACAAATTATATGAAAAGTCATATTCTTAGTGGTGCCCTTCTTTAGATGAAACTGCTTAAAATCTACCAGGGACTAAGGTGTTATTTCTTACTATATTTCTGCAGCTTTTATCAATTAATAATCAATCCTGTCACCCTTCAACACATTCTCACTCTTTTTTCTTCCTTCTTTTTTTTTTAATTTGCAACTCGTAGGTAAAGAGAAAAAACAGAAAAGACACAAATGAAATAACATAAGTTTGACAAAACAATAGACACCTAACCAATTTTAGGTAACATTGCCTTATGTTGGGCTCCAATGTATATTAAGACAACTAATTCTCACATTTCCATGACATTGGTATTGTTATTCTGACCACTTATTATTGTCAGTTAACAATGACGCAATCAAGACTTCAGAGGTTAGCCGGGTGTGGTGGTGCATGCCTGTAATCCTAGCACTGTGGGAGGCTGACACAGGAGAATCGAGAGTTCAAAGCCAGCCTCAGCAATGGCAAGGCACTAAGCAACTCAATGAGACCCTGTCTCTACATAAAACACAAAATAGGACTGGGGATGTGCCTCAGTGTTCGAGTGCCTCTAAGTTCAATCCCCGGTACCAAAAAATCAGAAGACTTGTGAGGTTAAAAGACAATTTTTTTTCAGTGCTGAGGATCAAAGCCAGGTCTTGTGCATGCTATGCATGTGCTCGGCTCATGAATTCCAGCCCCAGGCCCATGAATATTTTATTTGAATTCAGATCTCTCATACTCAAGAGCTCATGAATAGATTGACAGTGATCTGTTGTCTCTTTCTAAGAAAATTAGGTAAGTTGTATGTTGATGAAGCAGTACAATTGAATGGGTGTAAGAAAACCCAGGCAAAGCCAACAAATCAGGTAGAGCATCATTATTATAAATACTGGAAGCCTAGTTTTTAATGATATGGCCAGCCCCATACAGTGATGATGTCTTCTGACATATTGTTTCTAATTGCTGCCAGCTTTGGGCTTGCCCTTTTAAATGTTGCTACCACTACCTTGATGCTCCCTCAAAAATGTTAATAGAGTGCTGCACTTTTTAGCATTAGAATCAACTCTGACAACTGTGCTGGCAACAGGCATATGTTTACCCCCTCTTTCATTAAATGGAACAAAACTGCTTCACACCAAAACTATGGTTTACTGTCCTGGGATGGATTTTCCTTCAGTACTGTCTTAGTCTTTTCAGGTTGCTAAAACAAAACTGCTATAAACTGGGTGACTTATAAACAACAGAAATTCATTTTTTGCAGTTGGAGGCCAGGAAGCCCAAGATCAAATCCAGGTGTGAATTTGGTGAGGGCCCACTTTCTATTTCATGCACCTTCTCACTATGTTCTCACATGGTGAAAGGAGTGAATAAGCTCTCTGGGATTTCTTTTGTCAGGGCATTAATCCTTTTCATGAAGGTTCTGCCCTTATGACTTAGCCATCTCCCAAGGGCCCCACCAAGGGAATACCTTTCCCTTGGAGGTTAGTATGCCAACATGAATTTCAGGAGAACATTCAAACAGCCATAGGAAGTACTGAGTGCCAATGTGGACTTGGGAAGGTTCACCATTACTCCCCCCCCCCCCAAGAATAGGGCATGTCTGTTTCCCCAGCTTGCAGAAATTATGTCTCCTCCCATGCATCATCTCTCAGCAAAAATTTCCCTTCAGATCCAGGCTCTCCTAGAAAGATCATCTTCAGTCGGGAGATTTGCCATCCATTGTGGGAACACTGAATTTCTGTATTAGCTGGAATTATTAAAGTTAAATCAAATGTAATATTAGAGTAGGGGAGAGATGCTTTGCATATCTCTTTTTCCTTGCTCACTGTCATGCCCACCCTTACAGAGGGTCTGTACCAAAGCAAAAGACAGAGTCAGTGGGAACAATACCAGGCAGCCACAGGGTCTGCAGAAATGAGTGCAAATAATGAACAACTAATCAAAAGGGGTTTGAAACCAAGAGGGATCACCCACTTATAACTTGGCTCTTTCCTTTTTCCCATAGATAGTGTCTGCATTCAGAATCAGAGTAAAGTCACAAATTCCCCATGAAGACTTTGTTTGGAAAGTTTTATGGTCCTTCCAATTTCATAGTACCTGGCATAGGTCATCAGCCTCCCTAAGTAGACCAAAGACTAGTTTCCAGGAAAATTTGCCTAATGTTTCTAAAGGCAAATCGAATGTTAAGAGTCTTGAATTTAAAACTGTGAAGATTGACCTTATTCATCTGGAGCATATATACTCCGTGTAAGTTAAAACTATTTCGAATTACCAACTTTTAAAATATTACTAAAGAAAAATACAATTTAGAGCAAGATTACAAGAAATTTAAATACCTAGATACATAGAGTATTCTCTCAGGATGAATGAAATATTGCTATTCATTCTAATTAATGTGTAGTTATACTTCCCAGACCTAAATAAAACCCAGTGTGACCACCTTCCCAGCATCATAAATGTCTGGACTGTTCACATTGGCAGTACTTCAAGCTTGTGGACAGCAGAGCCTTTCGGCCTACTCCCAACACTTCAGTGCCCAGAAGCCTTTAATTAGCTACTTATTCTAATGACTGTAAATAGAAACTTATCTACTCATGTGTCCTCCTACACCAAAGGACCCACGTCCTTGTACCACACCCTTAGAGAGACCTTCTTTTTAAGCCTGTGTATTGCCTCTGTGGTTAGAAGAGAAAAATAAAGGAAAATACAAGAAGCCACAAGTCTGGCTCATGCATAACCCCATCATCAGTGCCTCATTTATACTGAAATGATTTGTTCAACGATCTAAACCAGACCCTGCTCTTCACAATTTAAATTAGGTCAACTCACTTTCTTTCTTTTGGAATCTAAAACACTTTGAATAGCTGGTTTGCACAATTTGCACAATTGTTTTTAAAAACAATTGCACAGTGGCTTCTTTAGGCCAGAGTATACCGCAGACCATGTGAGAAAATTAGAAAAAGTTCTAAGGAGACCTGAAGGGAACAGGGAGGAGTAGGAGGAAAAATAAACCAACAAACAAAAGAGCACAGCTGTCAGCTGCCTACTGGGCAGCCTCCTCCTTGTCCTGCTGGCTGCTGTTGATAAACACACCAAGCGAATAGGAGAAGTGCCACACCTTGGGGACAAGCTGATGGGAAGTAATATATTCCTTTATTCAGAAATTAAAAATATCTGAAATGATGTGTATTCCATGGGATTGAAAGTATGCTTTAAAATGTTTAAGCATCAAGAAGTTTAAAACATGAATAAGATTAAGCCCTAGAAGAAAATTTATAATTAATGATAAAAGTACACTATTGATGCTTTTGCTCCAAACATAGCTATTGAGGAAAAACAGTAATGGGTCAGCAAAAGTACATTTGAAAATCACTAATTCTGGCAAAGCTTATTAAATGAAACTGTGGGTGGTAGGACTTACATCATCAGTCTTTTAATTTTTTTTCCTTATGAACATCATCCAAAAATATCGATGCACTGTTGAAATTTTATAAATGGTAGAAAGAAGAGAAATGGCCTATTCATTGTGATCTTCCAACCAAAATCATTTACATCCTGGAGTAAATGTTTCAGTATTGAACTTCATTCCCTATTGAATATGCCCCCACTTTTGTGTTAGTTTTGCTTTTAAAGCCATTTGCAGAAGTTTAATGTCTGGCAAGACCAAGTTTCTAACAGTATTTTTCCACTTTACTGCCTATCTCTACATAAACAATACCAAAAATGACGTGGAAATGGAAGAATGTAAGCATATATTCTATTTAAAATAGGACTCGGCTTTGTAAAATGTTCTTTTATGTGTTTGGTGTTATATTAAATTACAGGAAGAAATTTTGCCTGCTGAGGAGAAGCAAAGAAAATAGATTAAAATTAATTATTCATGCATTCATATTTATCATACACTTTGTGCAGACTTTTTAGAAAAACTGAACAATAATGAAACCACAGCCTTCTACATATGGAAGGATGCCTCTGTTTCAAGTTCTTGTATTTTTAATTTCATATCACCATCACCTAATAATTTCAATTTTTATGGCAAGTATTCTTATTAAATCACTTTTTCAATGTACTAAGGATTCTTCCTTAAAAGCTAATAAAATCTCTAAACTTCTTCAGGCTTTTAAAAAGCAGTAAGAAGTAGAAGCAGTAGTCCTCCGACAGAACAAAATGATTAACCATTTTTCCAGTGATGATCTGTCCTTGGCCTCTGCTGAGATGGGAAGCATTCCTGTCTTGTTTGTTGGGAGAGATCCGTTTTTATGGTACCAT
Organism: Xerus rutilus; assembly: GCA_028644305.1. Lineage (NCBI taxonomy): Eukaryota > Metazoa > Chordata > Mammalia > Rodentia > Sciuridae > Xerus > Xerus rutilus. Next base: position 133,761,915 of record CM053399.1, on the reverse strand, counting down.
TCACATTTTCTCCAAATGCGACCACTATTCACATCAACACACGTAGTCCACACTCATTTTGATCAGGTATGATAGTATTTAGCATGGCATTGTGATTCTACATGAAGATTTATACTTTGACAATTTATAATTTTA